>OY979702.1:41779866-42313086 GCA_963855925.1 Inga laurina | reverse complement strand
CAGGCACCTCTGGTGTGGTCGTCTCCTGTGGGATCGTCTGCGGTGCCTATAGTAGGGCCGACTCTTATGGGGTAATGGGCTGAAATGCCGCAGTCACCCTCCCTCCGCGCTGCCCCTTCCCTTTTCCCTATTGCTGCCACCCCGCAAAATCAATCTGGGGACCTCGGGCTCCTTCCCCCTATCCTGTCTTGAAGCTATATCAACTACAAAAATTCAAAAAAAAACACATTTTAGTCACATTATTATGCAAAAATATAATACAAATACAAATACAAATAAAATACGTGTTGTTTCCATACCTCACGTATAAATAATGAGAAATACTGTAGTAAAACCTCTTCCACAGACGTCTGAATGCTCAAATCTAGAAGAAAACACTCAAAGAAATTTCAGGAAACAAAATGACCAAATAGAAAAGTGAAGGGGGGCGGTGGCTTTATATAGGGGCGGCATTTGTAGTGGTTATTGAAATAACCAATACAAATAAGCTAAGGTGGCTAAATTTTTAGCGGTTCTATAATAACCGCTACAAAAGACAAAACGTTTAAAGTTCTGTAGTGGTTATGGTACAAAATCGCTACAAATTTTGAGACCTTTGAACTTCTGTAGAGGTTATAACTTTATAACCTCTACAAATAGGTGACCTTTCGCATTTTGTAGTGGTTTAATTGGTTAAACCGGTACAAATAACGGCTACACTATTGGCACATTTTGGTCGCACTAAGTGGCGGCAACTTTGTAGCAGTTATTATTTAGTAACCGCTACAATTTTACCACTACAAGTTTTGGCGGGAATTGCGTGCCATCTTTGTAGTGGTTTTTTATACTTAACTGCTACAAAAATTGTTGCTAATCTGTCGTGCCACTTGGCGCGTAGCTTGCCGGTACAAATTTGTAGCGATTTAGGTTTTAACCACTACAAATGTTAATATTTGTATTGGTTAATTATAACCTCTACAATGTCACCGCTACAAAATACCATTTTTTTGTAGTGATACATTGATATATGTTTTGATCCTCTATTCTTATGACTTGAACGTTATGACCGAATGTTAACACCTTGCTAGGTTTTTTGAGTTATGCTCAGAGGTCTTTCCTTAAGCATTTGGGTCTAAGGAATTCTTCCATTCCAATCCTTTTCTACTCCAATTGAGGCATGTGAGCCTTTCCTAGTTTTATCACTTCACATTTGGGACATTACCTTCCTTCTATTTGCCTTTCAATAAAGGGAACTAAGTTAGAATTTGGAGCTTTTCCTCAATTCTGTTGCCCCCATCCATTTCTAAGGACAACATTGACATTGTTAAATGAAATTTCAAAAAAAAATTGACTATACAAGCATTAAAGATGAAGATAGACAAAAAAAAGATTATTGTGCTTCACAAATTCAAATAGACTAAGGAAAGAAAGTTGAATATTCAAAATTTGGCTTACTACTCAAAAGTCCTTTCTTTTATCAAGAGTTAGCACTAAGTTTTGTCCAAAGAGAAATTGTAATATCTTGTCATATTGGGAAAACATTTCTTGCATTAGGCTTTGCATTAATCATATTCTCACCATACTTAACATGTATTGCATGCCATTTCACAAATTAAGGGCCAAATTTGGAATTAATTTTCAACGAAAGAAGCTTCTATTAATATTATGTCATACACAGCCTTGAAATGTGCTTTTGCTAAGACTGGGACAAACCTAGAAGCTTCTCAACAAGAGTAATAATAGCCTAAACAAGAATGACATCTTAAATGAACCAGTAAATCAAAGGGTTTTGAATAGGACTAAGGCCAAAGCAGGAGCAACATCATTGGTTATGTAGCTTTTCATCGTCATCAACAACATCCATTATCATCTTTATCATGATCATCTTCATCTCCTGATCATTATTCTCATTCTCATCCTCATCTTCATCCTCATTAGCTTTTATCATTTTCATCATTATTATCATTGTCAGCCTCATTTCATCATTTCCTTATCATTATCATCATCATCATTAGCATTATCCTTGTGTTCATCATCCTCATTCGGATTTCATCAGCATTATCAGTATCATCACCTTCATCTCATAACTTCACCATTTTCATAATCTCCTTATCATAGCCATCATCATCTTTTTCATCATCATTGTTGTTATCTTCATTAGGATTTCATTATCACTGTCATCATCATTATTAGTGTCATCACCTTCATTATGACTTCACCGTTATCATAATCTCCTCGTTATCACGGCTATCAACATCCCTTTCATCATCATTGTTGTCATCAATACCATCACCATTATCAGTGTCATCACCCTCATCATCATCATCATCAACATCATCATAATCTTCTCGTAATCATGGTTATCACCATCTTCTTCATCATTATTGCCATCATTAGTGTCATTATCATGTTTAAGGGCACTGCATGCGTAGTGTCACATCATCACTACCATTACCATCATCATCTATGACTTCCCCATTAGGGCTTCATCTTCATCATCACTAGTGTCATTAGCATATTGAGTGTTTGGATCACTACATGCTTAGTGTCACATCATCACCACCATGGTCATCACCATTTTATAACTTCCTCATTAGCACTTCATCAATATTTCCATCATCATCATTCATGATATCACTATAAATACTTCATCATCATCTTATCACTATCATCTTCATTATCAATGTCATCATCCTCATTGGCATTATCATAAGCACTACTCCAAGGGGTATCACATATTCATAGCACCTTTTTCTAAAGCCATGTACCTGCAGGCACCCTCAAAGCCTAGTAACGACTGGTACCATTTTCAAAGCCCTGTACTGGCAAGTACCTTCAAAGCCCAGTAATGGCTGGCACCCTTTTCAAAGTCTTATATCGCCAAGAACCCTCAAAGCTCAGTAACGACTGGCATAATTCTTTTCAAGCCTTGCAACAGTAGGCACTATTCTTTCAAAGCCCTATACCGGCAGGCACCCTCAAAGCCCAGTAACGACTGGCACAATTCTTTTAAAGCTCAATAACACTTGGTGCTATTCTTTTAAGGCCCAGTACTTGCAGGCACCTTCAAAACCCAGTAACGACTGGCACAAATTTTTCAAAGCCCAGTAACGCTGGCACCCTCTCACAGCCCTGTATCAGTAGGCACCCTTTAAGCCTAGTAAAGGCTGGCATAATTCTTTTGAAGTCTTGTACAGGTAGGCACTATTCTTTCAAAGCCATGTATCAGTAGGCACTCTCAAAGCCTAGTACCGGTGGGCACAACTCTTTTACACCCCACCAAAGCCCTATGTAATTAGGCACTTCACTTTCACTCCAAGTAATCATCTAGCTCCATTGGCATTCTTCTCCCCTATGACCAAGTAAAGAGGGGCATGGACACTGTATTTTGTCCAAACCCTCTTTGGTTCCAAAGGTGTCACCTTGTTCTTTTAGCCAGACAAAATATGTGTTCTTATCTTTACTTGCTTCATAGGTGAGAATATCACTTTTCTCAGCTATGAAACAAGTAAAGAGGGGTAACTGTAAACACCCTATTTTGTCCGAGCCAAACTCAAAAATAATAAAAAAAGAAAAAAAGAAAAAAATATTCCTTAATCCTGACACATTTAAATTAATAAGAAAATGACATTGATGGTGATTAGATTGTTTGAAATTTAAAAAATGATCATCATTAATGGTGATTGTCTTGAACTTGGGGTTTTGTAGTAAATGGAAACAAATTTCAAAATAATTCATCTCATCAATATTATTTGATATTCGGATTAGGAAATTTAGTGTGAAGTCATTGTGGAGGGAAAAAAATACAAAAAAATATCTCTCATTCATAGGTTTAAATTTGGAAATTGCTTGTAGGGAAAATATAAGAAATAAAAAAAATGAAAATAAAAAAATATCTCATTTATGTTGATAGGTTTAAATTAGAAAATTACTTGTGGGAAAAATAAAAAAAATAATTAAAAACGAAAATTTAAAAAAAAAATAAAAATCTCCATTGATGGTGATTAGGTCAAGCTAGGAAGTTTTATTAATAGAAAATATAAAAAAATGAAAATTAAAAAAAAAATCTCCATTGATGGTGATTAGGTCAAGTTAGGTAGTTTTTAACATAAAATACAAAAAAAAAAATTCAAAAATGAAAATTCAAGAAAGAAGGAGTATTTATGAAGAAAATCCTATCTTGAGATTATAAATAGGAGTGAAAATGTTGAAGCATAACACACAAGAATTTTCGGAGTGAAGAGAGGCAAGGTATGTGCTGCATTGTCTTCTTACGATACTAGGTGTCATGCTTAATAAATATAGATAATATGATTGTACTTGCCTCTTGTTTATTATATGGTTCTATCACCTTATCTCTTGTTGTAGTGGAGTTCAAAGCACAAAAGGTACACACTCTCACCATGTCTTTATTAATTTTCTTATCTTCTTGGACTTTCTACAATGAATAATATGATGAGAATGCAATTCCTTGTTCGCTTGATGAGCTCTCTTCTTTTTATCTTCTCTCTCTTTTGCAAATAAAAAGTTTCAAAATAAAAGAAAATGATGTTTTTTTCTGAAAATAAATGAATTTGATTTTATATGAGAAAATAAAGAAAATGCTTTTAAAAAATAAAAAAGGGACAATTACAATGAAGTCCCATACAAGAGAAAACATGAAAAAATGGTCCCTGAAGTTGTTAATGACAAGCCGAGGAGCGTCCATTAACAAGTCGAGGAGCTTACACTGACAACTTCAGGGATCATTTCTTCATTTTTCTCTTGTATAGGATTTCATTGTAATTGCCCCAATAAAAAACACAAACCAAACAAAAAATATTTTTCTCGAATAAATTAAATAGACATTTTTTCTAAAAAAAACACCAACAAAGAGACATGCCTTTCTACCCCTAACAAACTATGTGGGCTTTGATCCCTCTAAAGGGTATGTAGGCCTTATAGGCTATCTTCCTAAGTCAAGTCTAACTTTATAAATAAATATATTTTTCCTTTTTTTCTTTTTGTAAATAAATGTTCCTTTTTTCTTCTTCTTTAGTTTTCATTTCATTTATTTTTGTAAATATTCTTTTTTTTATTTGGGTAATTATCATAAAATTAAAGGCCATAATATTTTTGAATAATTAACTTAGGGTAACCATTCTTATGAATGGGTGTTGTGAGATGCCAAACACCTTCCTCATACACAATCGACTCCCGAACCATAAATGGCTTTTGTAGACCAGTTTCATTTTCAAACAAGGTTTCCAAAATTATCCTTTTTTAAAATTTTGGTGGCGGCTTCATATTTTCCAAATTTCGAGCACTGCATCAATTAATACCCTAGGTGTAATCATTATGGTATTAATATCACAATTATTAATCAATATTTGAAAACTTCGTTTTCCACCTTTGCAGGAATCTCTATTCATATATTGGTTATTTATGAAGTTAATTACTATCATTTTTGAAAATTTAAGGGGGCATTTAATTTTAAAGTTGTTAATGTTTCAATTAATATTCAATGATCATCAAAAGTTGAAAATAAGAGCTGTTATCATATTAATATCCCTAGATAATATTTGATAAACTTCCTTTCTTATATTTTCAAAAATCTATGAATTATAATGCATATAAAAAATAATAAATTCCTTTTTTTCAAGTCAAATTGGCTGCTCGTAGGGTTATTATTATCGTTCACAAAAATCAAAGACAAATTTATTTTTAAAATTGACGATAATAGTTTGGAAAATTGAAACAACACACTTGAGTTTAAGTGTTAAACAAATATAAACGACAAAAAAATCTTGTAGACTAAGGAAATCAAAGTCCAGTGATGATATGACCACTGGCCATTACACAAATATATAAATAAAAGGTAAATTCTAAAAAAACTAAAACACTATGAGATGTCCCCCTACAAAAAGGTTGGCAAGCCGAGCATAGACAGGTAATGAAATGTTACTTGTAAGTACGATACTCATGAGAAGTCTACCATGAATTGTACTAGCAATAATACCCTTACACATTATGTTACGTTTAAATGAATGAATATCAGGATGCTCGTAATTGTGGAAAGCATAGTATTATAGTATAAGCTTTTGAAAATAGTCAAACCTAACAAATCATATTATCAAAAGTTGAAACGACAAGATATTGATGTGTGTGTGTGTGTATTTAAATAAAATTAGACTGACCATGTATCCTCTTCATCTTCACTCAATGCAATACAACAATTTGATCTTATTATGCAAGCTTAGTATAATCATAATATGACTAGTATGTAGAGGAATCCCGAAACACACAAAGGAAAGGGTTTCTACTTGAACATAGGAAAAAAACCAAATCATTCCGAATGATCAAGCAAATGTTGATGAACATGGATTTTTTTATTGATAAGTCAAAAATGGATTGCAAAATTAAAAGAGAAACACAAGTCTCCACAAAATGCTTGATGTAGGCATTAGAGGATGGAATCCTGGGCTTCCGCAAGAGATGCCTTGGTCGGATGATTTGCACCTCTACCTGCCAATCCTGGTGTAAGATACTGATGATTTCAAGCATCAAACCTCTATCCCTATGCTCTTCTCTGCACCCGCCAAGGATGAGGGTACATGCCTCCATTGAATCATTTAGCAATCAAATTCTTCTAACTCTAATGTTGCAGCACTTTTCAGCATGTGAATATGGATGTTATATATAATTGAGTTATGGGTAAAAGAATTGGATTCAACTCCATATATAAATATTTCTGAAAAAAATGGAATCATTATTTCAAAATCAAATCATTATCGTTATGACATAATTTTGGAAAAAATGGTATCATTATTTATGGGGATGTAATACCATTGATGGAGAAATAATTTTCACAACATATATTCCCTTTTTGAGGAAATTATGAAATTAAGGAAATTATCAAATCATTTCAAAATATGATTGATTGAGCAATCAAGAATATTATTACTATGTTGTATATGCGGATGTGTGGTTTAGGTTGAACTATATTCACTTATATGAACATACGTTGCTTTTATTGCCTCCAAATGTCCCTTCTGTGATAATGATTTATGATTCTTAATTGATTTAATGTGTAATGTCATTTTCGATTTTCTTTATTACATATCTTTGAAATCAGAGCCTGCATGTAAAATTCTAGAATATGCTTTTTCTTGAATATTAAATTAATCATATCATATTAACTGTTAAATAAATCCCAACATTAGTTCTTCGAAAATGGATTAGAGATCCCTACAATCATAGAATATGAAGCTTTTGGTTATTTTTGGAAAATGCCTATTCATTATGAAGTATGATTCATGATTTAATGTCTATTTTCAATTTAAATTTATTTTATTACCTTATCTTAAAAATAAGAATAATATCCCAATTAATTTGAATAGCTTGGAAATGAAATGTGTAATTGTAGTCTTCAGTTATTATTGAAGAGATCAAACTTTCTAGAGTAAAGAGAAATTGTCTAAACCCAACAATAAAAATTGAGAATTTTATGGGAATAATATCCCAATAAATTCGAATAACTTAAAAACAAAATGCGTAATTGTCGCCAGCAGTTATTATTGAAGAAGTAAAATTTTTTGGATTAAAGGGCAATTATCTATGTTAGGAAATAATTTGTATTTGTTTTTCAAAAAAGGAAAATACTTTAATGGGTATTAACTGAATGAGTGTTAAAATAATTACACATTGACTAACTTAATGGTGTCATTATCCAACCTGTTTTATAGTGAAACGGGTATTACAAGATTTTAAATATGAAATTGATGATTGATTGATGTAAAACCATAACTGACGTACGATATATAGTAACCGGACATACAAATCTACATTAACAATAAATACATTGCAAAGTAAAAAATATACTAGATAAATTCACAAGGTCTTCATATATAGACGCTATCAACAACAATTACAACGGTAATAGCAAGGTAATTAAACCCAGATCGGTCAGTTGATATTGGGTCAAAGGTTAGTGGGTCAGACCGGAGTCAAAATGGAGCTCACCTAAGATTAAACTGGTGAGAAATTGAAGACTTTAGGATTATTAATATGAAATTCTAAAGAACAAATTTTTAAAAATCAATTTTAAAAAAAAACAATAAAAAATAGACCAAGACCGGTCTACCAGCCGGTTGGCCGGTTCCTGTCCGGACCGGCCGTTTCGGTCTGGTTTTGATTACATTGAGTAATAGAGCCTTAGCCCACTATGTGAGATCGGCTGTATGGATCAAATGACGTCATTGAGCTCGATCAAAAACCAAATACCGGAATAAGTTATTAACTAAAAGATCTCGTCCAATGACCTCATTGAGTGTTCTCTTCTTTGGTCTTCCTCTACCCTTTTAACTAGACTCCTGACAACTTGATCTACTCTCCTTACTAGCACATCCAATGACCTTCTCAGTACATGTGTCCGTACAACCTCAAACGATTTTCCACCATTTTCTCTTCAAGAGGTGCCACTCCAACCTTTCATTATATAAGTTCATTACAAATCTAACCTTTCCTTGTATGACCACATATCTATTTCAATATCCTCATCTTAGCCACCCTCACTTTGTACTCAAGTAGCCACTCCAAGGCCCAACATCCACTATCATAAAGCATTGCTGGCAGAATAGCAGTACAATAATTTTTTTTTAACTTTATCATGTACTTTTCAATCATAAATAACTCTGGTAACTATTCTCCATTTAAACCACCAAGCTTGAATTCTATTATTAACATCTTCATCAATTGCACTATCTTCTTGCAAAATTGATTCCAAATATCTGAACTTTCTCACTTGTAAAATTACCTAATCTCCTATTTTAACATCCAAATCACTTCTTACTCTCATCTTATCAAAAGTGTAATGTATATATTTTACAATACTATGAGGCAAAATTTAAAAAATGTGCATTGTTGTGCACTTTTATCAATAGCATATAGTGGTTTATATACGATTTAGATTTATATAATTTATATTTTGATTGACATGATTATTTTAATTTAGAATGCACTTATTTTACCCTTTTTATTTTTCAAATCTTAAAATGTAAATATAATATATAGAAGGCTGTCGGATTTCAGGCATACCTGAAGTGTCGTTTCGAGTTCTTCCGGTACCCACGCGAGTCGAATCACCAGGATTTCGACTATAACACACAGCAAATGCACAAGAAGAGAAGAGAGTTCTCAGAGAATATTTTTTGTCTCTGTGTTTTGTCTGGTGTATGTTCTGTGTACTTATCCACGCGCACACACACAAGTCTATTATTCTCAAATAATTGTTTCCTCCAAAATATACGGGGAACTGCTTTCTCCAGGTTTCAATTTTGAACCCATTGGGGAAAATTACAAATAAATACCCCACATTTGTCTGGGTATTTTATTTTGCCCCAAAGCTTAATGGGTTTGGGTTTTTGGGCCTAATCCACCAAGGGTGGACCAAGCCCAATTTCCAACATCTCCCACTCACACTTGGTGGATTGGATGGCTATAAGAATTGTCTCTCTCTATTTCTTCTTTCATACTATCTGCTTTGCCGTGACCGCGTAGGCATGACGTCTCCTAGGTGTTTGTACTAGAAATCCCTCTCATAGGACCAGCACAAGACAACCTTTCTTTGTGTAGCTTGAATTTTAATATTATGCCTTATATGTCCTAGATACACCAATATACAGTTCACATGGCAGATTTAATCCCTCTCAAGTCAAGATAAAACTTAAATCGCCTTTTCATATGCTTAGTGTCCACACTTATGAAATTACCAAATATTAATAACATAAGCGACATGTCTCAGACACCAACATAGGTGTGTATATTTCAGGTAACCTTCCTTTCGCTCATATAGCATTTTGATATACGTCAACCGCTTTCCTAACATAATACCATGGATTGTATCAGTCATAATCATAGGACAAATGTTAAGGTAGCAGTCGCTGAAGTATACCTCCATGACAATGTCAAAGTCAAAGGTCATCACAGAAGTGTTTAACCTTCTTGGGACTCACACAGCAATGAAGTAGGGATCCATTCACTTGCTTCCTATTTGCGGTTCTTTCTCACATGTGGTATGAATCACGTGCTACGGTGTTACTCTGCACTATAAGAGCGTACGTCGTTTTGAAACATATTATTAACACCGTACAGACATGAGTTTAGATGCTCCCAGTATCTAAACCCAAATTCTTCTACTCCATTTATCTATCATGACGTCAATGTTGAAGAATTTGTTATTTGGCAAAAGGCATCATGGAAGTGGGTATCCATGATTCGATCCACATTTATATTATGTCTTATTGGATCTCATCTCAATATACTACACTCTTATCGAGGTGACATAATTTGTGTTTCTTCTCTACCATATCAGCATTCCTGCTGCTTTACTGGTAAACACAACTGTCTCATCTTTGCATACTCTTCTTGAGTATCAAAGGCGGTTGCTCGTGTGAGAGAGCCAACCTTACCTGCCTGTACGACATACTAGACATTGTATACCTTTATATAGACACATAAAATTTTATGAAGAAACATTTTCATTAATCATAAACATATTACATAGTGTCTGCAAGTTTACATTTTATGCATCCCAATAGCATTCACATGTTTGTCATACATTTCCTTGGCTATGGGTTTGGTTAGGGGGTCTGCGACCATACTCTTGGTCGAAATATGTTGTACAGTAACAACTTTCTGTGCTACATAATCTCTCACAAAATTATACTTTATATCTATATGTTTGGTCTTGCTATGGTATTTGGGATCTTTCATATAGGCTATGGCCACGGTATTGTCACAATACACTAACACCGGATTTGTGCTTTCATTTCCAAATCCAAGATGCTCAATAAATCTATTCAGCCATATAGCCTCTTGCACTGTTGAAGTGCATGCCACGAATTCAGCTTCCATAGGATGTAGGGCAATGCACGTCTGCTTCTTGCTGCTCCAACATATGGCACCATTATTAAGCAAGAAGGTGTATCCTGAAGTTGATCTTCGTTCAACTTCATCACCACCCAAATCAGCATCAGAATATCCAACCAAGCGCAGATCGCTTCCTTGATAGCATAGTGCATAATCTGACATGCCCTTCAAGTATCTCAAAATCCTTTTCACTGCTTTCCAATGTTGCTCACCGGGATTTGACTGGAATCTGCTAACCAGTCCAACTGCGAAACAAATATCTGGCCTTGTACATAACATTGCGTATATCAAACTTCCAACGGCACTAGCATAGGGAACCCTTTCCATTTTCTTCTTTGCTGACTCAGTTTTGGGATACATATCAAGACTTAAGGTTACACCTGAAGTTACTGGGGTATCTAAGGGATTGCAGTCTCTCATATTGAATCGCTCAAGAATTTTCTTGATGTAATTCTCTTGCGAAAGAGAGAGAATTCTTTTAGAGCGATCCCTTTGGATTTTAACTCCAAGTATATATTTTGCTTCACCCATGTCTTTCATCTCAAAATTCGATGATAACCATTCTTTAATAGCTAAGACCGACTTTAGACTATTTCCAGCTAATAGTATGTCATCTACATATAAGGATAATATTACAAAATTACCCTCAAACTGCTTAATGTAGACGCAGTGGTCCTCTTCAATCATTTGAAAGTCATAAGAGGTTATTGCTCTATGAAATCTCAAATACCACTGTCTGGATGATTGTTTCAGTCCATAAATAGACCTCTTGAGCTTACAAACTCTACTCTCCATTCCTTTCTTAATGAAACCTAATGGTTGTTCCATATAGATTTCTTCATCCAGATCACCGTTTAGAAATGCGGTTTTTACATCCATCTGATGCAGTTCCAGATCTAAACTATTTACTATTGCCAGAATAAGTCTTATAGAATTGAAACGTACAACAGGTGAAAAGGTATCCTTGTAATATATACCTTCCTGTTGTGTGTACCCCTTTGCAACCAATCGAGCCTTGTATTTGTCAATTGATCCATCAACTTTTCTTTTAATTTTGAGAACCCATTTGTTCCCAATGGCTTTTCGCCCTTTTGGTAGATCAACTAGTTCCCAAACTTGATTCTTCTTCATTGAATCAATTTCTTCCTCCATTGCATTCTTCCATTCATCCTTAGCAGGACCTGATAAGGCTACTTGCACAGAACGAGGCTCATCATCTCCGTCTGGAGTAACTATAAGTGCCTCTCCTTCTGTGGAGAAGCGTCTCCTAGGTACATTTCCCCTGTCACTCCTTCTTGTGGGAACTTCTTGTCTCTTTGGCTTCTCTTGTCTAGGCCTTTGTAAAGGCCTTTCTGAGCTCCCACTCAAGTCAATGTATTGAGATGATTGAGGATCATTAGTTTGAGTTTGTTCTGTACTACCTTGTTCTTGTGTTTCATAAGGAGATACTGTACGATCAATATCTCCCCTGCTAGGAAATTCATTTTCGAGAAATACGATATCTCTTGATTCAATTTCAGTCATAGTTCCATCTTCGTTTTCACCTATGAAAACATATCCTTTTGATTGCTCAGAGTATCTTATAAAGATACACTTTTTTCCTCTAGGACCCAATTTCCCATACCTATGGGAATCATTATGAATATATGTAGCAGACCCCCAGGGTCTGAGGATGTTTAAATCTGGCGTGCGTTTAGTCCATAACTCATAGGGCGTAGATGCGACTGATTTTGAGGGCACGCGGTTAAGAATGAAGGCAGCCGTTAGTAAAGCATCACCCCAATATGAAATTGGCAGATGTGCTTGAGCCATCATTGACCTAACCATGTCTAGAAGAGTTCTATTTCTTCTTTTAGCAACTTCTATTTGTTGTGGAGTGCCAGGGATGGATAGTTGCCTAATTATCCCTTTTTCTTCACAGAGCTCCTTAAACTGATCAGATAAGTATTCACGACCCCGATCAGTGCGCAAAGCTTTAATTTTACAATCCATTTGATTCTCTACTTTGTTCATGTACCGTCTAAAGCATTCAAGAGCTTCAGACTTGTGCGAGATCAAATAGATGTGACCATATCGCGAATAGTCATCAATGAAGGTAATGAAATACCAGGCTCCGTGTCTCGCCCTCACACTCATTGGACCGCATATATCAGAATGGATTAATTACAACGGAATCTCAGCTCTAGTTCCCTTACCAAAAGGTTTCCTAGTTGCCTTACCAGCTAGACAATTCTCACATAAGGACATTTCCATATACGAAATTTCACCTAGCAAACCTTCTCTAGCTAGTTTAATCATTCTATTTTAATTAATATGTCCTAGTCTAGCGTTATTCATATCAACAGTAATATTGGAGGAAATAACAAAACAGTCATGCATATTAAAATTACCAACAATATCCATAACAAAGAACTTTCTAGAAAGGAAAGCTAAACCATAAAAGGTCTTGTTGCTAAAAATGTCTGCAACTTTGCCATGAAAGTTTACATCAAACCCATAATCTAATAAACAAAGTACTGAAACTAAATTCCGTCGGATGTCAGGTGCATGAAGTACATCATGTAGGATCAAAGTCTTCCCACCACGCAAAGATAACTTGCAGGTGCCAATACCTTTGACTTCGATCTTTGCATTGTTGCCCACGTAAAGCCATTTGCTTAGATGCGGCAACCGACGGTATTCCACAAAGGATCCCCGATCCCTCGTCTCATGGTCTGTTGAGCCTGAATCCAAAATCCAAGAAGAACAAACAGGTTCTGTTAGAAAAGAAGTACTTAAAACAAAAGAAATATGTGAATTCACATAATCCACTAGTACCTTTTCACGGTCGTTTCGCTCGGTACAGTTCCGTGCGAAGTGACCCATTTTCTGGCAGGCGTAATACTTGACCTTATTCAGGTCAACTTTCTTCTTGCCGCCCTTCTTTCCTTTCTTCTTGAATTGCTTTCTACCCTTTTTGAAATTAGAGCCATCCTTCTTGCCTTTCTTTTGTGATTTATTGCCTTTTTTGGAATCGGGCTTTGCATTAGAAGGACCAGCATTTTTAGTGTAGTAGGCTTGACCAGAAGCCTTATACGCCGCAAGGCGTTCATCCTCAAGCTCAAGATGTTTTACTACATCATCAAAAGTGACGATGTTGTCATTATGAGTTAAGTTCACTTTCATGTGCTCCCAGCTAGAAGGAAGCGATCTAATTACAGCCCGAACTTGCTGTTCATCAATCAAGGTGTGTCCAGCTTCCTGAAGTTCTCTGATCATGTTGGACATCTCTCTCAGATGCTGCTTCATAGGAGTATTTGCTCTAAGCTTGTAGGTATCAAACTTGATTGTCAACCTTCTAAGCTTAGTGGTTGATGTGCCACCAAACCTATCCTTGAGTGCAGCCCACATAGCCTGAGCAGTTTGGTATTTCTCATATTGGCACATCAGGTCATTCTCTATTGTGCTCAATAAAGTGACTCTTGCAATGATGTTCGTCTTCTTCCACGCTTGGTAAACTTCCAAGTTTCTCCTGTGCTGAATAGTAGTCCCAGCTTCAGGTTCCACTAAAATAGTGGTTAGTGGTTCAACAGCCTCCTGTTCCTTTAAAATGTACTGCACCTTACGGTGCCAGATGTCCCAGTTGTCGCCATTCAGTTTCTCCCCCTTATTCAGTTCAGCAATAATCCCTTTCGTGGCCATTTTTGTCAATTCTGAAGTGACGTTTTTCACATTTAGAAACGTTGTTCTCTTTAAGAGAACGTAACCAAAACGATTATGTAGCATAGCACGGTATACAACGTCTGTACTTATATCATTCTTGACCAGAAAATAAGTTCATTACTAGATCCATAATCAAGAGAATACGTTTGTACCTCCCATCAAACAAATACTAACAACTTATTATTTTCCAAAAAAAAAATCATATAAGTACTTTAAATAAATCATCAGCTTTTAGAAGTTTCACCTTCTAATAGCTCCCACTCATCAGGTATACATGGTATCATATTGCACAATTAAAATTTAGCATTGTATGACAAACATAATTCATTACATGAAAATAATACCATGTCCATACATAAAACATACAAACAATAACATTTAGAGTCATATTCTCAATACAAACAACATAAATGGAAATAGTAATATAATACACCATTAAATGTCAGAACAACAATAATCAATGATGGCTTTCCTTAGTTTCCTAAAGAATCTTTTCTTTATCTTCATAAATCTTGTTGTTTTCGTCACAGCATCAACCCAAGCAACAGTCATTGAAAATGTGCCCCTTGCCCTTACAGCTGCGCGATACTTCATCATTACACTCACATAGAACTCTGCACTCTTTTTGTCTTTTATGCTTTCCACATAATTCGCAATGATTGAGTATATGATTTTTATATTATTTATTCTAGCTGTTTTGTCCGCATCAAGTTTAGCTATCTTCTCAGCCATAGCAGCAGAATAGGGTTGATCAACCTCTTCTTCCAAATTTTGAGGTTCATCAGGACAGGAGGGCACAGACTTAGGTCCAGAGTCAAAGTAGACCACTTGAGGTTCCACTGGCACAGGCTCCAGAAAACCTTCTTCAGGATCTTCCTCAAAAAATTCTTCAGGATCTTCCTAAAAAAATTCATATTCTTCAGGTTCCTCTTCGGGATCCTCTTCAGGATCATCCATATGAGCTTGATCGTCCACAAATTCAATGCTCAATGACCCATACTCAAGTGTTTCAGTGCTGTTAGAAGCCTCTTGCTTCATCTTTGACCTACATAAGCAAATGTAGGTCATTATCATGATTTTAAATGTATAAAAAACACTTAAATAAGCACTTAAACCTCACAAACAGATCCTGAATTGCCATAAAAATAGGCAAATGGCATATCAACATGAAGATCTCGAATTTAGGGATTTTTAGGAACAAACCGCGTCTCAAACGGAGCTCCCACCCACCCACACGAGCCCCGAGAAGGAAAAAATCCTGGAAAAATGAAAAAATGGATAAAAACCCACTCTTACTGAAGGCGCGTGAAGTACACGCGCCACTCTGCTGCCCTCCAATCTTCACACGCGCCGTCTGTCTAGGCTCCATGCGCCTCCGGCAGTCGGTCTATGTCTGCCACGTGTCAATCGGGTCTGCCACGTGGCCACACGCGCCACGTGGCGTTTCTGTCCCTTTTTTTATTATTTTTTTTGTTGATGGGTCGGGTTGGGCCTTTACCCACTGACCCGATTCAGTTTTTTTTTTTTGTATTTGGGTTATGGGCCACTGATGGCCCATTAAAAAAACTCCTTTTTTTTAATTCTTTGCACCGGATCGGGTTGGGCCGTTGACTCGATCTGGATTTTTTTTGGGAAGGCGCAAAACAGCGCTGTTTTGAAATGCTGGAGGTTGTCTTCAACCTCCAGCCGGGTCGACCCTGACCCGATTTCATCCGCAGGTCGGGTCCGTCGACCCGGTACCTTCTCTCCTCCGTAACTTCACCTTCCGGCGTCCGTTTTCTTGGTGTCCATCTTCATCATTTTTTCGAGTTCTACGCAATGGGATTATTTTTAAACCCTAAAAAACTCGTTTTATGGTGACCCAAATCAATTCTCTTTTCAGTGTTATGCTTCTTTTTCTGAATTTCGCACAACCTATCGGTACTGTTGTTCTATAGCCCTAGTATATGTTTTATGATGCTTTTCAATATTCTAATGCTCATAGAACCAAAACATTATCATACAACTGAAGTTCACCGAAAGTAAATTGTACAATAAACCACCGAAAAAAATGATAAACGCATAAAAGAGTGAGTTTAAGCACAATTCATATTTTCATTTAAACACATGAACCGAAAATCAATCTCATACAGGAAAATATACATGAACCGAATCATATACTCTCAAGTATCATGGAATTAGACTACCGTACATGTATATCTTCAATATAAAATGAAAAAATTTGATGGACAGTAAATATTTAAGAACACAGACGCACGGCAGAAGCATCATTCAGGACTCATAAAAACCTAAATGCTCTGATACCAATATCGGATTTCGGGCGTACCTGAAGTGTCGTTTCGAGTTCTTATGGTACCCACGCGAGTCGAATCACTAGGATTTCGACTATAACACACAGCAAATGCACAAGAAGAGAAGAGAGTTCTCAGAGAATATTTTTTGTCTCTGTGTTTTGTCTGGTGTATGTTCTCTGTAGTTATCCACGCGTGCACACACACGTCTATTATTCTCAAATAACTGTTCCCTCCAAAATATACGGGGAACTGCTTTCTCTAGGTTTCAATTTTGAACCCATTAGAGAAAATTACAAATAAATACCCCACATTTGTCTGGGTATTTTATTTTGCCCCAAAGCTTAAAGCTTAATGGGTTTGGGTTTTTAGGCCTAATTCACCAAGGGTGGACCAAGCCCAATTTCCAACAAAGGCATTGTTCAAAAGATCCCATCTGTCCTACTTGTGGACTAGAAAGTGAACCAACTGAACAAATGCTATGCCCCCCACCCCCCGGGTGGAATAAGAAATATTGGTTTGTCTTCAATTTTGGAATTCAATAATTAACGATGCAAATATCAAGGGTGGAGAAATTATTGCCGAGAAAAATTCGGTCTTGATCGATTCTAATTCAGCCATGTGGTATGATATGATAGATTCTGCTGTGCTTCCAATTTTCAAAAGAAAAGCGCCAAAGTATTTATGTAAGCTGAAGTAAATGATGTCAACCACTTAATTATAACCAAAATACTTCAAGTGATCCATTCATATAAGAAAATCCCATCATGTAAAGTACTAATTAGACAAACCTAGTCAAATCAAGTCCTTATGATTCTGAAGGAAAAACAAAAGAAATTAAAAGAAAAAACATGTGATGATGGCCCATAAAAAAATAGATTAAATGAGATGGTAAATAAATATTTGAGTAAAATTGTCAACACCCGTTTCCATTTTGATATGCGTAGGGTAATAAAGACCAAGTTCCACAGGCAAACAGAAAAGTACAAATATACTAATAATAGCATTTGTTTACATACAGGAAAACCGCAGTGCAGGATTCGAAAATATTTACAATTTCATCCAAAATGTTCCTAGATAACTACATATAACCACTGTTCCTCATCTTGGGATCCGTGCCCTTCAATCTCTCGTATCTGCACTCTTGCCTTTGCATCCTCTAGTTCCCACTGGCACATTTTGGTTTTATAAAAGAAATGAAATTCCAGGGAATCCCAGTAGCAACATACTATCATTCATATAAAATGTGGAAAACAAATATATTATGCACCATGTATGCACAAATTAATGAACAATATAAAAACAACATCGACATGTATACAAGTGTAGGGTTCCCACCCCACTAATCATACATCAGTTGGATTAACACCCAACCCCTAAGTGTAAGTGCACTTTTGCACTAACTGCCCCTTCAGCAAATCTTCTTTTCTAGGTAAACCATGTTGATTAATTACGTAAAACGATGGCAACCACAAAACATATGAACCATGGCATCTTGCATTAAGGATAACGTCACTACCTTGAGGCTTTTTTCACCTCAAAGTTTGTGACATATTTTTGCCCAAGGAATCCATTTTTAGACTCAATCACTAAATTCACTGCCAAATAACCAAAAATGCCTTTGGCAGCCCCTATTTCAGGGTTTTAAAGGCGTTTTGGTCATTATGCTTTTTAGGGCTTTTCTGGGAAAGTTTTCAACTATAACCCTACCTAAGTTTCCCTCCTGAACACAATGGAATCATAAAATCATAAAAAAATCCAGCCCTAACCCCCTGTATCAACCCTAGCCGAAAATTAGAATTCCCCGGGAAAAGTTGGGATTTTCGAGTTTTGACTCCGCAGACATGCTCCTTTCTACTCTTAATCATTATATTAACTATTTAATTACGTTATAACCACCATTTAGATCCAATTTTGGCAACATAACGCCTAGGCTACCACCATTACCAAATTTACAATCAAAGCCAATCCGATAAAATTCCACTGATTAAACTACTCACAGCAGCCAAAACAATCAATATTCGAAGGTTTGGATGTTACCTTTTGCTTCCTCTAGCTTTTCCCTTATGTGGGCAAACCCTAGCCCTTGTAACACCAAGATTTGTGCTTCAAAAACCTTAATTGAGATAAAAGAGAGGTTCGGGAGAAGAATTATACACATTAGGAATCAATTTACCTAAAAAATCACTTGCCTTTGTAAGCTTTTTCTTCTCCTTCTCTCTCTAAAATTTCACAACTCCCTCTCTCTCTATGACTGCTATGGCGTTGACTTTTAGGGCTGAAGAAGAAGGAAAGAACTTATATCATATCTTATAATATTTGTTTAATCATTTATCTAATTTCAAAAATTCCAACTTTGAATTTTTATGCAATAATTCCTATCTTCCATCAATTGTGTCATAGGCTCAATCAACATGTATCTAACATTTTCCTCTTCTTGTTATATGTAGGATATGCCTAGGGGTCATTCCCTTTGGTCTCAATTGGCTTTATAACTTGTTGAAGTTATGTGCATACTTCAACTCACAATTTTGGTCAAATTTACACTTTTGCTCAAATTTTCCATAAATTCATATTTATTTGACCAAAATACTCCAAATATATATTTCCTCTTTATTTTCCTTAATTAATTGAAATTAACTTCAATTAATTGTAAAATAATTAATTTGGCACTTGTTTCGTAAAATTACAAGTTTGTCGTTACATTTTCCTTTATTTTCGGATTTCTGGCAGATTTTCTATCTAAAATTTGAAAAATTATAACTAAATTTGTAGACATTGTATTTGAGTGATTCCAAAGGCTATAGAATCCTATTGAGTCTAATTTCAAGAAAAAATATATACTTTTGCCATTTGGAAATACAAAGTTCCCAGAATTAATTTCTTTGAATGTTGTTCCAGAAAATCAACAATTTTTCTGGGTTAACTTCAAAAATTCATAAGTTTTTGTATATACCTCTAATTGATTCATATGACATATCAAATTAAAGCTTAGGATGTCTACTTTCATTCTCAAAAAGTTCATAAATTTTTGTCATCATTTGTTCATCTAAAAATACATGACAAACTCACTGTCTCACAAGTGATTTTACTGGGAGCATTGTTCACCTTCCAATTTCCAATGTTTATTTTCCATGGTCATGCATATTCACCATTTTATTGAATATATTAATATTTATAATACATTCTTAGTGAATAAAAATTTGGGGCATTACAAAAATATTCTAACTACCCCTCTATTTTGCCTTAATTACATAAATCTCTCCTTTATTTTGAAAACCCATATAGACTTCCTTTAAAATTAAAATGTATATTACACAAACCTCTCTTATATTTTAAAATTTTATTCCCATCAACTCAAACCATTAATTGACTTTTAAATTTGACTTTTGAACTTTTGTTTCATCAAAATGCCACTCTTTAACATTAAAATTATTTAAACATATCTATATATATATGGGCAAAAAAAAATTTATCCCACCAGATTTCAATTCTAATAGATTTCTTAACTTTTGAATATGTTAAAAATTTATTAATTTTGAGATTATAAAATTTATAATTTTAATTTTTCATGATGCTTATTGTAATTTGTTATTTTAAAGGGAAAATTTCAAAAAAATACCACTTGAACTTCAAAATCCCAAGTTAGTGATTTGATAAGAACTTGTGTTGTCAATCTCATTACTCTTTTTGTCAATCTCATTACTTTTCTTATCAACCGGATTTTAAAATTCAAGTGGTATATTTTTGGAATTCTCCCTTTTTTAAATGACTAAAAAAATATAGCAATCACAATTTTTTTATCAAATATAATAAAATATATAGGCTTGAGAGAGTGTATAAGTCATTTAAATTTATAATTTGATATTTGTTTCTACAAAATTTAAAAAATTTACTAAAATTCTTAAAAGTTTATAATATTTATAAACCATCAATTAAAATTTAGGATTTAATATTAAGGGTAAATTAGGAAATAAATATTATTTTTATACAAATTGTTATTAAAAAATATATTTTTACAATATTTTTAAAATATTCTTAACGGAGTTAACGACTTAGACTTAAGTGTATATTTTTAAAATAGATGAGAGGTCTGTATAATTAATACAAAATAGAAATGTGATTAGAATATTTTATTCTAAATAGTTTTATAATTTTTGTTACTTTCCACCCCCGTTTGGTGTGGTGGAATTGAAGGCATGGAATTGGAATTGGAATTCAATTCCATGAGTTGTGCATGTTTGGTACAAAGAAATGCTTATGGAATTTAATTCCACATGGAAGCCAAATGAGACCAATTCCATCAAACTCAATTCCACCCAAATAGCTAAGATTTGCAATTCCATGTCTTCAATTCCAACCTTGCCCTTTCTGTGATAAGACCCAGGTTCAGGAACCCGGACCTGACCGGCCGGTCTAGCCCGGAAACCAGCGAACCAGCCGGTGAACCTGTCCGGTCCGGGTTCCAATTTTTAAAAAAAATTTATATTTTTCTTTTAGAATTTCATACTATAAGCCTAAAATTTTCAAAGGAAAGGGATTTTTTATTTTTCAATTATAAAGGCATTTTGGTCTTTTCACATAAATAAATTAGGACTCATTTCCATGATATACCAAACATTTGAAAAAAATAAAATGGTGCAGGTTTTCGGGAGGAGAAGGTTCTGGGCTTCTCTGAATGATGTTTTTTTGGGAAAAAAAAATTTAAAGGACATTTTGGTCTTTTCACCTAAAAATCATATCTCATTTCCATGACATACCAAACATACTTTTGCAGCTCATTTCCATTTCCATATCCATATCCATATCCATTTCCATTTCCATTTCCATCAAGATTAATTCCATCATACCAAACGAGCTAAAGTTTTATAATTTTTGGAACTTGCTTTTGATTATGTTCTAACATTATGAAGTTACCAAAAAATCATTTTGTCATATATATTAGAAAAAACGATATTAATAAAAAGAAAGTCCATGATTTGTACCAAAAAAGAAAGAAGAAACTTGAACATTTTCCCTTCCATTCCAATACCCTATTGCCATTCCCCTGTTTTCTTCCTTCGTGCCGTTTGATTGTTGGGTGTGGCAATGTTGTCTATCTTCTTCCTTGGCCACGTTTCTTCTTCTCGACTTAGCATTGTCGTTCTTCGTTGCTGGTCCTTGTTCATCTCCGTTGCTCTTTCTTTTCACTGCTAGTGCGAGCTCTTATTCTGGTTCCTCTTTCTCTATTCTATGTGTAATATGTTGGAGGGGGACATTAAGCACAATTTTCTATCTCCCTATGCTACACCTTTGTGTAAGTGTGATATGCCCAAGATTTTTTGTTGTTGTTTGAAATGCGTTGAATACTATGTGGCAATAGATGGTGTGTAGTTCTTCTTTGTTTGTGGCTACTGTTTGTGATTAGAAAAAAGAGGAGTTTGAATGCAACATTAACTGAAATGACAGATTAAGAAACTTATTTTTTATAGACATTTCACTATAATCTTTTAGTTATGATAAAATTATAAAGAATGATTTAAATTACGTTTTAGATCCGATTCAAGTGGAATATTGTAAAAATTTTGATGCTCGTTTAATGATTGGGATGTTAATGCACATAAGGTGTTTGTGAAAATGTGTACAAGAGGAATTGCTTGTTCACCTAAATATGGAAACTTAGAAAGGTATAGATATGGTTTGAACTTATACATCATGGTGAGATAGTTTAAGAAAACAAATCAAATCTTGAAGCATTTATACAAAGGCAAATTAAAACATGATTTTTTTTGGCTCTTTTGGAACTATGTTGAAATTGTTAATTAATTAGTTAAGGATTATGCTATGGATTAAATTCAATGTTATATCTCCTATGAAGGAGATCAAAATCAAGATCTTTCATTTTATATTGATCTATATTGACATTGAATTAGAATGCTGAGTTAGTTTATTTGAAGGAAGTGGAGGTACCTTTTTGTTCAATGGAAGATGAAGGTTGTTCTATGAATATGAACTTGATTTTTTTTCATATGCATGATAGATCTTTGTCAAATTGTCAAAATGGTTTAAATAATGATTTTAGCCAATTTAGTAGGCAAAGCTTGTTACCTTGTAAAACAGAATATAACGTAGGCAATGACAATGAAATAGAGTATGACGTAGGCAATGAGATCAATACACAGTGAACAACGGCTAGGGGTTGGTGAGGCACACCAACGTTGAAACTTAGGTTTATTTTTCTTATTTTAATGCATGACTTATTAGTATAAATAGGTGTACATTTTCATTGCAAACACATCCAAAAATTGAATAAACACATTTTAGATTGGTTCCTGAAGCATTTTGGTATCAGAGCTGAGTTCCAGAGTGCTAGAAAGTGAAAGAGTGAGCAGTCGGTGAGAAATAAAAATGTGAGAAAATAGAGGGTGTCCAATTTTCACTCTCAGAGCGTTTTTTGAATAAACCGACCTCACCATCGTGTTCAGAAGGCCCAGAAACCTAGGAATAGCCTTGGTCACAGCCGTGAAATAGTCCCACACGCCTCCACAGAGATCGCTGGAAAGTCACCGGAAATTCACGTGTTGTCGCCGGAGTTAAGAGGTTCAAGATAATGATGTCATCAGCCACGTCATCCTGATCTGTTGCGTTAGTGATAGGTCAGCCACATGTTGACTACCACGTGTGTAACCCCCTCACCGTAATCATATCCGAATTTCGAAATTTAAGTAAATTAGAGACCAATAAGATAAAATCACAATTTATAATCCGACCTCCAAGAGATGGGGTATTTAAAAATCAGTTATAAAGCATACTTAATCCTGGTCTCACATTCACGTGCGGATATAACTACCAGAGAAATCAGAGTACATAATAAATATCAAAGTGCGGAAACCGAAATCCCGGCAAACCTCGGGTTAATACATATAACTTGGGTTTAATATTTCCCAACAATGGGGATTACATATCCAATTATTCACATTTACATTCTTATGTACAATTGTCAATCCCACATCCAAAACTATGATAACCAACTACCACTTAGATTTCGGAGTAAGCCTAACTACTCCTGGTTGTCCGCTTCCCTTTCGAGCCACTCGCCCTGTCTGAAAAGGTTAGTCATATGGAAGGGGTGAGATTCTAAAGAATCCCAGTAGTAACTACAATTTCATACCACATGCAATCACAGAATATGCACACCAATCATCTCATACAGCAACACAAGTCACTCCACCCTCATCCCCTTTTACCGCCGGGAAGGCATACGACCTTAACCCGAACCGTTGTTAGCTACTCAGGGACTATTGGCGTGGCAGTGCATACAAATAGCCACACGGCTCAAATATAGCCTTTCGGCTTTCACAAATGGCCCGTCGGCCTTCACAAATAGCCTTTCGGCTCACAATTAGCCTTTCGGCCCACATATACACATATATCACACCCTAACCTCATCCCCTTTTACCGCCGGGAAGGCATACGACCTTCACCCAAACCGTTATTAGCGACTCAGGGACTATTGGTATAGCGGTGCTTCCACAATTTTCACAAAACTTGCAGCATACGATTTTCATTTCAAAACAATGACATAATATACATACAATGTATCACACAAGGTATAAAGAAAGAGTCACTACCTGTATCCTTCCTGACTGGCTCCGGCACCGCGGCCTCACGAGGACAACAGATGTCTAATCCTATATCAATTAGGGACAACCAATCAATCTCTTTTCCATATGTATATTTCAATGATACTCTAAGTTGGTTATCATTTAGGACTCTTTAGGTGACTATTAGAGGCCTAAACATATGCCTAAAGGGTTGGAAGACACTACCCAAAAGACCCCTTACTCGAAGGCAAAACACAGATTTTTGGTCATCTTACTCGAGCACAGATGCTCTCACTCGAGCACAAGTACGGACATCACTCGAGCACAAATGCTCTCACTCGAGCATTGGTACGGACATCACTCGAGCACAAAAGGAAGTGAGACTGCGAGTGAGCACCCGAGAGCACACAAAGCTCTCCAAGCACTGGATCACTCGAGCACAGCCATGTGTGCTCGAGCACACACCCCATACTCGCGAGTGAGAAAGCACACTCGTGCAACTTTCCCGCGAGCATCAACCCGAGAGCACCAACTCACACCAGAAGCACAAGCTCACTCGAGCACGACCCTCAGTGCTCGAGTGAAACGGCTATGCTCGCGAGTGTCAGAGCACACTCTTGGCATCAACCAGCGAGTGAGGACCCGAAAGCAACCTCAACTCCGGACTCGCACCTTCACTCGAGCAGAACCATGCTCACTCGAGCATGTTCTTCGCTCACTCGAGCACAAGGCGATGCTCTCGAGCACAACCAATAAAACCCAGATAACTCGAAGCACAACAGGGAAAAACTTGCATATCACTCGAGCACGTTCTTCCTCTGCTCGAGTGATGTGCATCAGAGACCCAAAACGCAGCCAAAAACCAGAAACTCCATATGGTCAAATTCACTCCCAAAGGTTCCCCAAACTCTTCCCAATGCTCACACACACTAAGCACTAACTAGGGAACATATTGGCCACTTCAAAAACACCTCAAAAACCAATTTAACCACAATCATTCATTAAGGTCTCAATGACACACCATATCCAAATTCCCTTAACACCTTTTTAACATTCCAAATTACATCAAATGATCATATATCTCCAAACTAAATCATTTTCAATCATCAATCATAATGATCTTCACATTTCCAGAAATAGGCATATTTAGGGCAAAATTCCAGATTTGACCAACTTAGCCAAAAATCACAAGCAATACATTAAAATGCACTAAATGCCTACCTCTTCTCTTTGCCCAATCAAGAACCTTGATTCCTCAACTTTCCACTTTCGACCAACTCACAAATCACCCCTTCTCAAGATTCTACAATCATCACAATGTAGCTCTCATTGAGATGAACAATATTATAGAAGAGGTTTGGAGCAAAGGAGAATCACAACTTACCAAGATTCAAGCTTTTCTTCCCCTCTTTCTTGCTTGTCCAGCGGAAAAAATGGAGGAAGGAGAGGAGAGAGAGAACGAGAGAGAGAAATGGGAGGAGGATGATGATGGAGAAGAAGCACCTCTCTCTTGCACACACACACTCAACCGAATAGAGAGAGAGAGAAAAGAAAAAGTGCTATTTTGTCTTCTAGTGCTTCATCCAATGGCCACTCACATGCCACTTGTCATCATCTACTCAATTCCCTCTTTAAGCTCACCAAATCACAACACATAGGATTCCGACCCACGGTCAAGGAATCACAACCATTGATCTTAAATACCACATGTATTTATTCCCAAAACTTACATTACATTAATCATAATAGTGCTTAATTACACTAATTACAATGATTATCAGAGTTATCAGTCCTAATCACAAATCGGGATATTACAACGTGTCATAACTGCCATGTCAACAATCCCAATCAGCCCAACTTTCAGAAATTGCATTTTGACCCCTAAATTTGGTCAAAATTTCCCAAATCTTTCTAAAATTATATTTTGGCCCTAAATTTCTGCAAAAATTACAGTTAGACCCCAAAACTTTTTGGAATTACATTTTGCCTAGATTTCTGCCAAAATTACATTTCAGCCCCAAAAACTTTCTGAAATTATATTTTGACCCCAGATTTCTGCCAAAATTATATTTAAGCCCCTGAAAGTAATTAATTACATTTCTACCCTTATTTGTCTATAAAATTTCCAGTTTTACCCCTTACTTTGTCATAGATACCGATCCTATCCTCATACCTTTCCACCCTATACATAATAATTGTGTTCTTTAAGTCCTAACCTGACAAGAATAATTCCAAAATGCCTCTAAGACGCAGAAACACACACGAGATTGAGATGGACGAGATGAGACGTCAGATACAAGAACTAGAAACCACTGTACAAATGCAGCAAGCCACGCTAGAATCTCATAGTGAATATCCATAGGATGATTCAGATAACAATAGTTCGTCATCCACTAACTATCGTCACCGTCCTTAACAACAGTCATTCCGCCTTAATGACATTAAGATAGATATACCTGAATTTGAGGGAAGGATTCAAGTAGACGAATTCGTCGATTGGCTTCAAACCGTCGAACGAGTATTTGAATATAAAGAGATTCCCGATGAGTAGAATGTCAAAATTTTCGCCTTCAAACTAAAGAAACATGCTTCCATATGGTGGAAAAATCTCAAGAAAAGGCATGAAAGAGAAGGAAAAAGCAAGATCTGAATGTGGGACAAGATGCAACGTGAGCTTTCACGTAAGTTTCTTCCAGATAATTATTATCAAGATAATTTCCTTCAATTACATAATCTCCAACAAAAGGCTATGTCTGTGGAAGAATATACCAAAGAATTTGAAAAACTCATGATGAAGTGTGATATCCAAGAGAGAGAGAGGAGCAAATAATAGCCAGTTATCTCGGAGGGCTGAATACTAACATTGCCCATCTAGTGCAGCTTCAACAATACTGGACTCTAAACGACATCATTCGTCTATCTATCTGTATCGAGAAGCAATTACCCAAAAGGTTTTCGTACCAACCGTCTTCCTCAACTAGACTTCCTTTTGATGGGCATAAACCACAAATGCCTCAGCCTAACTGTTCAAGCAAACCTCCACCAAAGGCCGACAAGGAGTTTAGCTCCAAAGCACCTAAGTGCTTCATTGCCAAGGGTTTGGTCATGTCGCTTCAGAATGTCCTACTCGCAGAGTTGTTACTATTTTCGAAAGGGAAACTTCTGCAGTATTTGAAGAAGAAGAGGAGCCTATACCTGATAAAGAACCAATGTTTGATGAGGAACTAGTTTTTGATGAAGTCACTCCTGCTGATCATGGTGAATCACTTGTGATTAGAAGAAGCTTGCATACAACAACAGTGAAAGAAGAGCCTTGGCTACATCACAATATTTTTCATACTCACTGCACTACTCAAGGTAAAGTTTGTGACGTCATTATTGACAACGGAAGCTGTGAAAATGTAGTCTCCAACCATATAGTAGAAAAGTTGCAACTACTAACTCACAACTATCCGTGCCCTTACAAGCTCCAATGGCTTAACCAGGATGTTACGAGTGTAAATAGTCTATTAAATAGTGCAAGTATACACTATTGTAATCAAGTAATATAGAAGTGAGTAGAGTATCGTTCCCACGAGGATTGATCACTAAGTACCAAAATAGGTAATTTTAATTCTATTTAGTCGATCGATTCGTTGGTGATTAAGAGTACGAAATAAAAGATGAGCAAATATGAATGCAAATGATATGAAACAACAATGAGAAAAAGTCCTAGGAATTAGATTTCACTTAACATATTCCGGATTGAATCACTTATCTATTCTAGCCTAATTTATTCCACATGATTGATAGTCGAGTTTCCCTAATTTAATTACTAGCCTCTTCCAAGGTCAAGCAATTCTATAATTAATTGCTAATCCAATATATTCCTATATGAATTTAAGCAATTAATTATGCATTAAAATTTATGGAACTCTATAAGACTACACAAATCATATGAATATATTCCTATTTCATATGCAAGTTATGGTTTTCATTATAGGGTCTACACATATGTATCTCCTTCCGGTCTCAACATATATATTGAAATCATTCAAAAGATGGCCAATCAAATGAAAGCATTAAGACTAATAATTAAAACTCAATCATAAAGGAAAAATAAAACTAGATTTAATAAGTTAAGATTCAATCCGTTATTAGTAAGCTACGTCATCACCCTAGGAAAATGAAAATTTAGCTCATGATAAAATTAAAAACAAAACCAAAATAAATTGACATTATATAAAGCTAGAATGAAATCCTTATAAATACTGCATAAAACTTGAATATTAAATTCTCAAACATAAAAATACAACCAAAAGATGCATGAAAAAATGTAAAAATCTAGCAGTCCCTTTAGGAGGTAAAACCTTCTATGTAGGTGGCATGCAAAGAGTAATACAATCCTAAGCCTTCCAAGATGGAGGCATGCAAGAAAATAATACAATGCATAAAATTAATTCTAAGATGATGTAGTAAGTGGAGAAGAGATGAGAGTAATGAAATGGTGTGTAAGTAGATAAGAGAAGGGAGTAATGGAAATGAAATGGTATGTGTGGAGAAGAGATGATAGTAATTGATATGAATTGGTGTCAGTCCAATGTGAAGGAGAGGGTGGCTATATATAGGGAAAAATGGAGTAAGGTAGATGAAGTGGTAGATGAAATGTGATAGGTGGAGTAGTAGATAAAATGTGGTAGATTAAGTATTTGGTGAAAAGGAAGATGAAGTGGTAGATGAAATGTGGTAGATGAAGTAGTAGGTGAAAAGGAAGATGAAGTGGTAGATGAAATGGTTGGTGGAATGATAGATGATTCCCGCTTTCAACGTTCAAGCAAAATTTGAAACCCTTGGAGATAGAATTGGAATTTCGTCTCAACATAAAAGTTGTAGAGCTCTTTCTTAGCTTTTTATCCATATAAAGAATGTCTCGATCCGACATCTAGAGCTCCATATATTGCTTGAAAACTGAAAGAGGGTCTAATTTAGTATTTTCTAAGAAATTCTATTTTATGCCAAAATCATTATTTATTTATTAATTACACCCAAATTTATTAAATTGAGCTCAAATATCATCCATAAAATCATTATATAAGGGAGAATAAATATGCAAATATTTTACTTATCAAATTCCCCTATACTTAGCTCTTGGAAGTCCTCGGACAAGGAGTGACCATTAAGTGCTTCAAAAAAATTAGAAGTGTCAAGTCATAAGCAAGAACACAATTGAAAAATAAAGAAATCATAGTATTCATGAATCAACGAAAATATAAACTGGTAATTTCATTTGAAAATGAATAAACCGAGTTCGTAGTTATGACTCATTCTCCCAATCTCTCAAGTGTTTAAGGGTAAGTGTTTCACTCGAATTCAACCGAAAAAAATTGCACTACCATAGGCTTGCTAAAAATCTCAATCTCCACTATCTAATTCACATGCATAATTCAAATCAAAAGGACTTATTAAGGGTTGTAATGGAGTTAAGGTAAAAGGAATGTAAAACGTGATATGAAGAACTAAATATAAAAATTAACAGAACAATTAAAAAAACATGGGACAACATCTGAATAAATCTATTTCATCACAACAACCCACAATTCAAATACTCAAATTTTTTTTTTCATTTTTTTCTCTTTTTTTTTCTTTTTTTCTTTTTGCTTGCAACTTTAAAGTTGATGATATATACACCCCTACACTTGTCAAAAGCCCATTTCACAAAAATTTCAAATGCTCTACTAATCTTTTGAATTAGGTAAAAGCACTTGATATATCATTAAAGCATATGTCAATGGGTTGTGAACAAAGAAACAGTCAATGAGGCTCAAAGGGGCTTATCAATGGTATAATTGCAAGGTTGGCTATTTGGCTCTAGCTAAACAAAATGAATGCCTTTATCATCTTTGAATGTACATGTGAAATGTAATTTCAACCAGATTTAAAGCAAGTTCTAGAGTGACAACTTAATAAGTGAATGTCACACATAAGAGAAATAATCATTATAGGCTCAAAAGCTCACGGTTAAGGGCTTTCAAACTCAGCTCATTCAATCTCAAAATTCATCACCAATTGTAACAATCAGTTGTTTATTCATGCTATGAAATCTCTAAATTCAATTGATCCATACTCAAAACTTATATACTTCTTAAGATCATTACAAAGCACTTAAATAGGATGATTTTTTTTACTTTTACTCTCTCTCTCTCTCTTTTTTAAGAATGAACAAAAACATGCAACTACTAAAATGCGTCTCAGGAGTTAAGAATAACTCCTTACTCTACCATTTTTTTCACATCCTATGCATCTAATGGTTTTACTAACTAACAAAAGAAAAACAAAAGAATTTTTTTTTCCTCCTCCTCCCCCAACCTAAATCAGACATTGTCCCCAATGTCTTCTAGAGCTCAGAGAAGGTTTTTTTTTGAAACATAAACACATAATAAAGTAAAATCAAAATACTAAGAGTAAAACCAAGAGATTAAGGAAAGTTACAACCGAAGAGTGGTATCTGGGTTCTGCTTCTGCCTGCTATCCGAAGATTGCCTACCTATTTGCTTGACGAGTAGATCTGGTTTAGGTTCATAGGTTTGCAGTTGATCGAGCAGCTGATTAGCAGTTGGTGCAGAAATTATGGAATGCCGAGTCGCTTGGGGTATGAATCCTGTTTCCACAGCATGATCAAGAAAAGGCAACAGATTATCATAAAAACCTTTAACATTTAACAATCCTAATGGCTTTTTGTGATAGTTTAACTTAGCCCAATATGCAACGCTAGAAATGCCATCCAACGTCTCCAAACCACCGGGTAGAGCAATGAAAGCTTGAGCATGATAGAACATTAGTCCCATTTGTTCAGGCAAGCTTGAAACCTGTAACTCTTGTCCTAAGGAAAAAGTGTGATCTTCCAACTCCTTCACCCTTACACTTAAACCCTTGCTTCCAATCATGGATGCAGAAATGGCCACACTTCCCTTTAGGCCCTGAATGCCTCCCCCGTAGACAAAGTTGATTCCTCTGGCAGCTAATCCAATTCCCAGTTCATTTGCTGCTGTTATAAACTCTCTTTTCTTGCCCAAATCAGTTTCCCCAAAAATGCAAATAGATGTAAATCTACATTTTTGTGAAATACCCTTTTTCTCTTTCTTTCTCTCGGACCATGTATGCTTACTAGTGGAAGACTGCATATTTACAAGTGGAAGTGTATATGCTTACAAGTAGAAGAGTACATGCATATATAACACTAAAACAGCAACAACAAAATCACACAAATCACACATTTTTCAAAGAAGTTTGAATAAATTTTGACACAAATGACTGGCGTAATTTGCGTGAAGCAAAAGGGAAGAGAAAGTCAAAATTTACTGACAAGAAAAGACATATTAGACAAAAGCTGCTAAAAAGATAAGATAGATTAGACAAAAGCTATGAAAAAGATAAAATGATTAAACAAAAGCATGATTATGTACAGTAGTTGTGATTTTGGCTCACATCTTCCTCTGGTTTTACGTCTAGTAACGGCTTAAACGCTTTCTATGAATCGAGGATTTGCTTCCCATCCAGTTTTCTTATAAACTGGCAAACAGGGTCTTTTAACGTCAGATTCCCAAGACAATAACGCTCCTTTTCTCTTTTGAATATGTCTGCTAAATCAAGAAGAATACGATGAACATCACCACTCGGATGCGTCTCAAGAGTTTGAATGATATCATCCAGGGACTCCTTACTCAGTCCATCCTTTATAAATTTAATTTTATCTTCTCGATTTACAGAAACCATACCTTTACTCCTACAGCACTGATCACAATTCCACCTTGCACATTTATGGCAGACGTTCATCCTTTAAGCTCTTCTCTTTTTGGAGTAAGAACTTCTTCCCATTCCTGGCAAAGTTTTAACAAATGATTTATGAATCTCACCTACTAAACGTACCTTAGCTTCAATGATCCAGCGTATGTCCACAGGAAGTCCTAAACGCTTGAATATCTTCATCCTTTTAAGTCGATTGTTATAGATCTTCCTGAGCACATCTTTGGGAATAATGGGGAACCTGTTCTTAAGCTTTGCAAGAGATTCCTCCATGGTAACTTAAAATGAAATTGATGAAGACTAAAATTCTCAACCCAGTGCAGTGTGTTTCGTTGAGTAGGAAAGAAGTTTGAGAGAGTAGGAAAGAAGTTTTAAAAGAGTAGGAAAGAAATGAGTGAGTAGGAAAGAAGTTAGGAAAGAAATTTTTGGGTTGCCTCCCAAATAGCTGCCCTTCTTTAACGTCTTTAGCTAGACAAATATCAAACCAAAAGAAAAAAATTTAAAATTTTATTTATTTATTGTTTTTTTTCTTTTTTTTTTTAAAAAAAATTACTAGATTGAAGACTTACCTGTTGGTTCCTCAAACATGATGACAGATTTCAAAGTGTTGAGTGCACCTTCATTGTATTCTTTGAGCCTTTGCCCATTCACTTTGAATTTTCGATCACTATCTTAAATCTCCACAGTTCCATATGGCCATACTTGAATCACAGTAAAAGGACCTGACCACCTTGATCTCAGCTTTCCTGGAAAGAGCTTTAATCTTGAGTTATATAAAAGCACTTTTTGTCCCGGTGTAAACTCTCTCTTCAAAATTCTTCTGTCATGCCACATTTTTGTCTTCTCCTTGTATAACTTTGCATTTTCATAAGCTTGTTGTCTGAATTCTTCAAGCTCATTGAGTTGAAGAAGCCTTTTCTCACCAGCTGCCTTTATGTCAAAATTTAATGCTTTTACTGCCCAATATGCTTTGTGCTCCATTTCTACTAGAAGATGGCATGCTTTTCCATAAACCAATTGATACGAGGATGTACCAATTGGTGTCTTGAAGGTAGTTATATAAGCCCAGAGTGCATCATCTAACTTTTGAGCCCAATCCTTCCGGTTGGAATTCACTGTCTTCTCTAAGATCCACTTCAGTTCTCTGTTTGAAATTTCCACCTGCCCGCTAGTTTGTGGATGATATCGAGTTGCAACCTTGTGAGTTACTCCATATTTAGCTAACACATACTGAAGCTGCTGATTGCAGAAATGCCTTCCTCCATCACCAATAATAGCTCTAGGTACCCCAAATCTTAAAAAAATATTCTTCCTTAAGAACTTCACAACTACTCGAGAATCATTTGTAGGAAAGGCATCTGCTTCAACCCACTTGGAGACATAATCAACAGCTACTAAAATGAACTGGTTACTAAATGAAGATGGAAAAGGCCCTATAAAATCGATCCCCCATACATCAAAAAGTTCAACTTCTAAAATGTTGGTTAAAGGGGCTTCATGTCTCCTTGAGATATTTCCCGTTCTTTGACATCTGTCACAGGTTGCCACAAGTCTGTGAGCGTCCTTGAAGAGTGTAGGCCAGTAAAATCTTGATTGAAGGACTTTAGTAGCTGTTCTATTTGCTCCAAAATGACCACCATATGGGGATAAATGGCAGTGAGTTAAGATGCTGTCCATTTCTTCTTCAGGAACACATCGCTTGATAATTCAATCTGGGCTTTGTTTGTATAAGAACGGATCCTCCCAAAAGTAATGCTTTACATCAGCCAGAAACTTCTTCTTTTGCATTTGAGAAAGTTCATAAGGCATTATCCCGCTTGACAAATAATTCACAATATCAGCATACCAAGGAGTAGGTTGTGACTGCATGATAAAAAGTTGCTCATCTGAGAAATTCTCCTGGATTGGTGATTCTCTCTTTCGTTTAGGTGGTTCTAACTGAGAAAGATGATCTGCAATGAGATTCTCGGTCCCTTTTTTGTCTTTGATCTCCAAGTCAAATTCTTGTAGTAGAATCACCCATCTGATCAGTCTGGGCTTTGCATCTTTCTTCTCAATCAAGTATTTGATTGCTGAGTGGTCTGTCCAGACAATGACCTTTAACCCGATCAAGTATGCTCTGAATTTGTCGAATGCAAACACTACTGCTAATAGCTCTTTTTCTGTTGTTGCATAATTCAGCTATGTATCTTAGAGTGTCCTGCTGGCATAATAGATGGCATGAAAGACCTTGTCTTTTCTTTGGCCCAAAACAACTCCAACTGCATAATCACTTGCATCGCACATCATCTCGAATGGAAGATTCCAATCTGGAGCTATGATAACTGGGCAGAAGTCAAGGCACTTTTTAGAGTTTGGAAGGCTGATAAGCACTCCTTATTAAACACAAAGGGAGTGTTTTTCTCCAACAACATGCAAAGTGGCTTTGTGATTTTTTAGAAGTCCTTAATGAATCTTCTATAGAAGCCCGCATGTCCCAAAAAACTGCAAATACCCTTGATTGAAGAAGGAGGTGGTAGCTTTTGAATTATTTCAATCTTAGCTCGATCCACTTCAATGCCTCGATCAGATACCTTGTGACCCAGCACGATTCCTTCTTTCACCATAAAATGGCATTTCTCCTAATTTAGAACCAAGTTTGTCTCCGCACAATGTTGCAAGACTTTTGCCAAATTTGAAAGACAATGATCAAATGATTCTCCAAAAACTGAAAAATCATCCATGAATACCTCAATGAACCTTTCCACCATGTCTGAGAAGATAGCCATCATACTTCTTTGAAACGTTACTGGTGCATTACATAAACCAAATGGCATCTTTCTAAAGGCAGAAGTACCATATGGACATGTAAAAGTTGTTTTCTCTTGATCCTCTGGTGCAATTGTAATTTGATTATATCCTGTGTACCCGTCCAGGAAACAATAATAGGCTTTCCCTGCTAGTCTGTCAAGCATCTGATCTATAAATGGCAAAGGGAAGTGATCTTTTCTAGTGGCTTTATTGAGCTTTCTGTAGTCGATGCACACTCTCCATCCAGTCACCGTTCGTTGTAGAATCAATTCATTTTTCTCGTTGGGCACTACTGTCATTCCACCTTTCTTTGGCACAACTTAAACTGGACTTACCCATTGACTACCGGAGATTGGGAGATTATGCCAACATCCAGCCACTTTATTACCTCCTTTCTCACCACCTCCTTCATATTTGGATTGAGTCTTCTCTGGTGCTCAACTATTGGCTTGTAGTTGTCCTCCATCAAGATCTTATGCATACAGATTGAAGGACTAATCCCTCTTATATCAGCTATTGACATCCAAATGTTGTTTTATGCTCCCTTAGAACTCTTAATAACTTTTCTTCTTCATCAGGGTAATAGCAGCTGAGACAATTACTAGTAGTGTTGAATTTCCTCCCAGATAAGCATACTTCAAATGGGATGGCAGTACTTTCAACTCCAAAACTGGTGGTTTCTCTGTTGATGGCACCGGTTTACTCAGCCTTTCCCCCAAATCTTCAAATGGTTTCTAGATAAAAATTGGGGAATTTGCTTCAAGGTACTTTATCTGCTCCAAGATTTCTGGATTAGTAGATTTTGATACATCTACCATTCCCATTGCTAGTGGTTGATCCATGCAGATTTCATTTACCACATCTTTTATGCAGCTGGTCAATCTATCGACTCTGTAGCAGGTGTCACCTTCATCTGGAAAGGATAAAGCTTTGAAAATGTTGAAGGATACTTGATTATCTTGAACTCGCAAGGTTAACTTCCCTTGTTGAACATTTATTAACATTCTCCCAGTTGCTAGGAACGGCCTCCCAAGAATGATAGGAATTTCTTGGTCTTCTTCCATATCGAGTATTATGAAATCAGCTGGGAATATGAGTTTGTCCACCTTCACCAGAACATCTTCTAAGACACCCCTCAGATGTTTTATTGATCGGTCAACCAGAAGTAATGAAACTGTGGTCGGCTTCACCTCTCCAAGACCAAGTTTATTGTATACAGATAGAGGCATGAGGTTTACACTTGCTCCAAGATCACAAAGTGCTCTTTCAAAGTGACATTGACCTATGGTGCAAGGTATGCAGAAGCTTCCTGGATCTTTCAGCTTTGGAGGTAATTTCTTTTGGAGAATAGCGTTGCATTCCTTAGTAAGTGCAACTGTTTCAAATTCCTCAAGCTTATGCTTATTTGAGAGAATGTCCTTCATGAATTTTGCATAACTAGGCATTTGAGCAAGAGCATCTGCAAAAGGAATGTTGATGTGCAACTTTTTGAAAACCTCCAGAAACTTTACAAATTGCTATCTAGCTTTGCCTTCACAAGTCTCTGAGGGTATGGAACTGGTGGTACATATAGAGGAGGATTGTCTGGAAAGCTGATTCTTCTTGGTATCACATTATCCTCCTTCTGTTCTTCTCTGCTTTCTTTATTTTCTCCGTCATCCTTCTTGATTACAGGATCTTTCAATTCTTTACCACTTCTTAGTGCAACGGCCTTCACATGTTCTTTTGGGTTTCTTTCTGTGTCACTTGGTAGAGTTCCTGGTTGCCTGGAATTTAGCATGTTTGCAATTTGGCCCATCTGGATCTCCAAGTTCTTTATTGAGGCTTCTTGGTTTTTGATTGTTACATCAGTCCTAGCCATGAATTAAGAAGTATTCATGGTTAGTTGAGCCAGTGCATCCTCCAAATTCACTTTCTATTGTGGTGGATTTGTTTGTTGAAAAGCTTGCTGCTGGTAGTTCCCTTGTGGCTTGAATGCATTTTGATTATTCCTCCAACTAAAGTTTGGATGATTTCTCCAACCTGGATTATAAGTGTTTGAGAATGGATCATTCCTTTAATTTTCGATGAAATGAGCTTGCTCCGGCATGAATGAGTGTCCTTCTTGACATTGCGTGCTCACATGAGGTCCTTCACATTGATCACAAGCTTCAGTAGGAGTGCTGATTACATTTGCTTAGGTTGTCAATGATCCTACTTGCTTAGATATAGATGCAACTTGAGAAGACAAAGTTGTAAGGACATCTAGCTCGTGTACTCCAAGTGCTTTCTTTGAATTGCTACGTTCAGAAGGCCATTGATATGCATTAGCTGCCATCTCCTTAAGTAGATTGTAAGCATCATCTATATTTTTTCCCATTAAAGATCCTCCAGCTGCAGCATCTACAAGAATTCTGGATATATACATCATCCCACTATAGAAAGTTTGCAGTTGCCACCAATTTGGTAACCCATGATGAGGACATCTCCTTAGCAACTCCTTGTATCTTTCCCATGCTTCAAAGAGGCTTTCTTGTTCATGCTGGGTGAATGAGGCAATTTCATTCCTCAATTTAGCAGTTTTTGCTGAAGGAAAGAATTTCTCTAAAAATTTCTGCGCCATGATCTCCCATGTAGTTATGCTTCCCGCTGGTAGTGATTATAACCAACTCTTAGCCTTATCCCTGAGTGAGAAAGGAAAAAGTCTAAGTCTAATGGCGTCATCAGTAACACCATTATGCTTGAATGTGTCACAAATTTCTAGGAAGTTGGCTATATGTGCATTAGGATCTTCTATTGGTGAACCACCGAACTGATTTGCTTGCATCATCTGGATAATTGCCGGCTTGATTTCAAAGTTGTTAGCAGCTACTGGTGGTCACGTGATTCCGGAATTTGTCCCCATGAATGTTGGTGTTGCATAGTCACGGAGTGTTTTGGTATCTGTTGTTCCTCCCTCCGAATTTGCCATCGGATTGCTTAGGATTGAAGTAGACTTCTTTCGAACTTTTTGATTTCTTCGACAAGTTCTTTTGATCTCCGAATCAAAAGGCAACAGTTCAGTCTCCTTCGATCTGGTCATACACTAAGCAAAAGCCTGAAAAGAAACACAAGACACCAAGAAGAAAAAAAAATGTAATATGAAGACTAAATTAGTATTAAAATTACTTGGTATTGATATTAATGACAACAATCCCCGGCAACGGCGCCAAAAACATGTTAAGAGTGTAAATGGTCTATTAAATAGTGCAAGTATACACTATCGTAATCAAGTAATATAGAAGTGAGTAGAGTATCGTTCCCACGAGGATTGATCACTAAGTACCAAAATAGGTAATTTTAATTCTATTTAGTCGATCGATTCGTTGGTGATTAAGAGTACGAAATAAAAGATGAGCAAATATGAATGCAAATGATATGAAACAACAATGAGAAAAAGTCCTAGGGATTAGATTTCACTTAACACATTCCGGATTGAATCACTTATCTATTCTAGCCCAATTTATTCCACATGATTGATAGTCGAGTTTCCCTAATTTAATTACTAGCCTCTTCCAAGGTCAAGCAATTCTATAATTTATTGCTAATCCAATATATTCCTATATGAATTTAAGCAATTAATTATGCATTAAAATTTATGGAACTCTATAAGACTACACAACTCATATGAATATATTCCTATTTCATATGCAAGTTATGGTTTTCATTATAGGGTCTACACATATGTATCTCCTTCCGGTCTCAACATATATATTGAAATCATTCAATAGATGGCCAATCAAATGAAAGCATTAAGACTAATAATTAAAACTCAATCATAAAGGAAAAATAAAACTAGATTTAATAAGTTAAGATTCAATCCGTTATTAGTAAGCTATGTCATCACCCTAGGAAAATGAAAATTTAGCTCATGATAAAATTAAAAACAAAACCAAAATAAATTGACATTATATAAAGCTAGAATGAAATCCTTATAAATACTGCATAAAACTTGAATATTAAATTCTCAAACATAAAAATACAACCAAAAGATGCATGAAAAAATGTAAAAATCTATCCGTCCCTTTAGGAGGTAAAACCTTCCATGTAGGTGGCATGCAAAGAGTAATACAATCCTAAGCCTTCCAAGATGGAGGCATGCAAGAAAATAATACAATGCATAAAATTAATTCTAAGATGATGTAGTAAGTGGAGAAGAGATGAGAGTAATGAAATGGTGTGTAAGTAGATAAGAGAAGGGAGTAATGGAAATGAAATGGTATGTGTGGAGAAGAGATGATAGTAATTGATATGAATTGGTGTCAGTCCAATGTGAAGGAGAGGGTGGCTATATATAGGGAAAAATGGAGTAAGGTAGATGAAGTGGTAGATGAAATGTGATAGGTGGAGTAGTAGATAAAATGTGGTAGATTAAGTAGTTGGTGAAAAGGAAGATGAAGTGGTAGATGAAATGTGGTAGATGAAGTAGTAGGTGAAAAGGAAGATGAAGTGGTAGATGAAATGGTTGGTGGAATGATAGATGATTACCGCTTTCAACATTCAAGCAAAATTCGAAACCCTTGGAGATAGAACTGGAATTTCGTCTCAACATAAAAGTTGTAGAGCTCTTTCTTAGCTTTTTATCCATATAAAGAATGTCCCGATCCGACATCTAGAGCTCCAGATATTGCCTGAAAACTGAAAGAGGGTCTAATTTAGTATTTTCCAAGAAATTCTATTTTATGCCAAAATCATTATTTATTTATTAATTACACCCAAATTTATTAAATTGAGCTCAAATATCATCCATAAAATTATTATATAAGGGAGAATAAATATGCAAATATTTTACTTATCACAGGACATTGAGGTAAAATTTTCAAAATATTGTCTTCGTACTTTTTCTATTGGTAAAAGGTATCATGATGAAGCTTGGTGTGATGTTGTTCCTATGGATGCCTGTCATCTTCTTCTGAGGAGACCTTAGCAATATGATTGATGTGCTCTCTACGACAATCATGCAAATACATATTCCTTCTAGAAGGATGGTGTGAAAATTCAGCTTGCACCATTGCCACTCGATAAACACATCAAAGGCAAAAATGAGGCCAAGCCAATAATATCACTAGTTGAGAAGTCACAACTAAAGGTGACCAAATCAGAAAGCCAAATAATGAGTTTTCTTATATTGCTAGAGGCAAATAACGGCACTATCATTCTACCAGAAGTTCAACATTTGTTAGCTATGTTTCCTAATGTGATTCCAGATGACATTCCGTCGAGACTGCCACCCATGTGAGACATTCAACATGCTATGGATTTCATCCCAGGAGCAGTAATTCCTAACAAGCCAGCTTATAGGATGAGCCCCCAAGAACATGCTGAAGTGCAAAGGCAAGTTGAAGAATTGCTGAAAAAGGGGATTGATCCGTGAAAGTGTCAGCCCATGTGCGATGCCTGTACTCTTGGTACCCAAGAAAGATAGAAGCTGGAGAATGTGTGTAGATTGTCGTGCAGTCAACAAGATCACAATTAAGTATTGGTTTCCGATACCTAGGCTTAATGAAATGATCGACCAATTATATGGCTCCACTACCTTCTCTAAGATTGACCTTCGTAGCGGATATCATCAAATCCAAATTCACCTCGGAGATGAATGGAAGACCACTGTCAAAACCAGAGATGGGTTGTATGAATGGAATGTGATGCATGCCATTTGGGTTGACAAATGCTCCTAGCACGTTTATATGCCTGATGAACTAAATTTATTGTTTTTTACTTTGACAACATTCTTATCTACAGCAAGAGCATAGCATATCATTTAAAGCACTTACGTCAAGTACTGCAAGCTCTTCGTGAACAGAAAATTTATGCCAATTTGAAGAAATGCACTTTCTTGACAAGTGAAGTCATTTTGCTGGGCTACATTATAACTACAGAAGGTGTACGGGTTGACCTAGGTAAGATTGAAGCCATTTACAGTTGGCTAACTCCACAATCTATCCAAGAAGTTAGGAGCTCTCATGGATTAGCTTCCTTCTATAGGAGGTTCATTCAAAATTTTAGTTCCATTATTGCACCCCTCATGGATTGCATCAAGGGAGACAAGTTTCAATGGACAGAGAAGGCTCAGAAAAGTTTTGAAGAACTGAAGAAACGTTTGACAGAAACTCATGTGCTAGCTCTTCCTAATTTTGACCAAGTGTTTGAGGTTAGTTGTGATGCATCTAACACCAGGATTGGTGCTGTTCTGAGTTAAGAAGGCCATCCAATTGCTTTCTTCAGTAAGAAACTTAATGATACTAAGCTTAAATATTCTACCTATAATAAAGAATTCAATGCTGTTGTCCGAGCTTTGTAATATTAGAGCCACTACCTGTTGCATAAAGAGTTTTCTCTCTATTCTGACCACGAATCACTAAAGCATTTGAATTCTCAACAGAAGATCAATCGAAGGCATGCCGCTTGGAGTGAAATGTTGTAGACCTATCCGTTTTTACTCAAGCATAAGGCTGGAGTCCTAAATTCAATAGCTGAATCAGCTTAGTCGTCGCCATGCTTTGTTAACGACTATGCAAACCAAAGTAGTGGGTTTTGAAACTCTAAAAGAGTTGTACCAACATGATCCTGATTTCCAGGGTTCCTAGAGTGAGACTAAATCTCAGCCATTTCAGCAGTATTACAGGGAAGAAGGATTTTTATTTAAAGAAAAACCCTTTGCATTCCTCGTTGCTCACTATGAGAAGCTATATTTGGGAAGCACATGATGGAGGATTAGCTGGTCATTTTGGTAGAGATAAAACTGTGGCCTTACTAAAGGAGAACTTCTATTGGCCAAAACTTGAACTGGATATAAACAAACATATTCAAAGGTGTAGAACATGCCATCTAGCTAAATCCAAAAGCCAAAATACCGGGTTGTACATATCGTTGCCAGTACCCAAAGCACCTTGGGAGGATCTGAGTATGGATTTTGTCCTCAGGTTACCTCGGACCCAGAGACAAAAGGACTCTATAATGGTGGTTGTTGATCATTTTTCAAAGATGGCTCACTTCATCTCTTGCCAAAAGACTAATGATGTGGTTCAAGTTACAGATTTGTACTTTAAGGAGATTATTTGTCACCATTGCATTCCAAAACTTGTCACCTCTGATAGAGACATCAAGTTTGTAAGCCATTTTTGGAGGACTTTATGGAAGAAGATGGGAACAAAGCTTCAGTTTAGCAATGCTAGCCATCCTCAAATTGATAGACAAATAGAAGTTGTTAACAAAATTCTTGGAAATCTTTTATGAAGCTTTGTTGTAAAGAACTTAAAGCAGTAGGATCTTATTCTTGCTCAAGTTGAATTTGCTTACAACAATTCAGTTAATCAAGCAACCGGAAAGTGTCCTTTTGAAGTTTTTTACTATACTCGTCCTCTTAGCCCACTTGATTTGACACCATCCTCTGATAAGCAACAATACAGTGTCGATACAGACCAATGGGTCAAGGAAATCAAGAAACTACATGAGTAGGTTTGTGATAGGATACAAAAACAAAATTTGAAACTCAAGGCATAACGGGACAAGCATCAAAGGCATCAAGTTTTTAATGTGGGAGATTTGGTCTGGATACATTTAAGAAAAGAACATTTCACTAAACAAAAAAATGCCAAGTTGTCTCCTCGAGCTGATGGCCCATTCAAGATTGTGCAGAAAATTAACAATAATGCTTACAAAGTGGAGTTGCTCAGAGCCTATGGTGTTTTAGCCACCTTCAATGTTGCAGATCTATCTCCATTTATTGATGATGATGTTGTTTCTGACTCGAGGATGAGTCCTACCCAACCCTGGGAGAATGAAACAGAATATAACGTAGGCAATGACAATGAAACAGAGTATGACGCAGGCAATGAGATCAATGCACAGTGAACGACGGCTAGGGTTGGTGAGGCTCACCAACATTGAAACCTAGGTTTATTTTTCTTATTTTAATGCATGACTTATTAGTATAAATAGGTGTACATTTTCATTGCAAACACATCTATAAATTGAATAAACACATTTATAAATTGAATAAACACATTTGAGATTTGTTCCTGTAACTTTTAATGAAACATAATATAATGTAGGCAATGACAATAGAACAAAGTATGATGCAGGCAATGAGATCAATGCACAGTGAACAACGGCTAGGGGTTGGTGAGGCACACCAACATTGAAACCTAGGATTATTTTTCTTATTTTAATGCATGACTTATTAGTATAAATAGGTGTACATTTTCATTGCAAACACTTCCAGAAATTGAATAAACACATTTGAGATTGGTTCATGTACCACCTTGTAATCATATTTTTCTAACCTATTTGAGAGTTGGTGATTTGTGACTATATGTCGGATTTTCTTTTAGATATTGAATTTGGGGTTAATAATTGGATGAATTTGGCTGCATATTTTGTTAAGGTTTTCCTTCATATTTTTCTAAATTGTTAACATTATAGATTGTGGTTAAGTAATTTAATGAGGTGGGCGGGGCTTAAATTCTAACGATGATTGTTATGAGTTCATGCCCTTTTCATTTGTAAAAGAGCTTCTATTAAATGAATTTTCATAAATTCCTTAAAGTGTATGAAAAAGAGAAAGATAATGGTGATGTTTTGGATATTAGGGAATTAAAGAGCGAATGGCTGATAGAGCTCAATATTTATATATTTTTATTAATTAATCTTGGGTTTTTGTAGGACTTAATTGAATATTTTGGGCATAATCAAGTGTTAATGTGAGATTTTAGTGAAAGAATAAATTGAGAATTATAGTGGTTAAATTGTTATATTTTATATTAATATTTTTTATTCCCATTATTCTTTAATTGTGAGCAAAAGATATTACCTTTGTGAATCTAATTTTGTAGGTGATGATGTGGCACAATTTGAGTGGTCAAGGTCAAAGATGTCATTTTGGAGCTTAATGAAGGACTAGGGTGGAACATCACAAGTGCATAATTTATTTTCACATTTTTTTCTAGGAGAAGGTTAAATAAGTAAGGGCCTTGTTTGGTAGTTCCAATTTTATGCCTAATACCAAAACAAAATTTTTATCTCTTATCCAAACAAGATGCAACTCACTTTTAACCTAAAGATAACTCAAGGGCCGGTGGCGACTGAGTTAATGAGAGGACTTGCTGAACCGAAATGGGGAATATTGAATAAAGAAAAAGAAGGGTTTGGCAGCTTTGTGTGTGTAAAAAGGGAGGACACGATATAGAGATGAGAACAGGAGCGTGTGGCAGCTGCAACAAGGAAAAGGAGGAAGACGTTGGTGCTGCAATTTCAATGGCTATTCTCCTCTCCATCCATCAAACTTCATCCTCCTCTTCCATGAGTAGCTAAAGTGTTGGTGATTTCCTTGAGTTGGGTAATGGTTTGAGCTTCTTAACTTCAATGGAATTCCTTAAGCTGTCTTTCTATTTCATAATTATATGGCTTGGTTAAGTGTGTAGTTATGATCTAGATCGTTCTATGCCAAGTGAATAAACTTGATGGTTGAGCTAGGAGTTGATTAATTAAGCTTTGTATGATTCAAATTAGGAGTAGGTTGAGTTGTTTATTCCAACTTGGTTGAGTGGATTGTAAATGACTAAACTGAATACTTTGAACTTTTGTAATGGTAATTACAAGCTAGAATTGGAAGTTGATTATTCATCTCCTTGAGTCTGAATTATTTGGTAGTATTCATTTAATTGCTTCGGTAGAATGAATTAAATGATTATAGCAAGTATGGAGCTAGTGGTAGCTTAGTTCCATCCTCTTGACTCATATTATGGAATTCATATCATTAGCAAGCAAGGAAGACTAGAACCTCAACTCAAGGGAATCTCATTTCATCATTATATTAGTTAATTGAATTTATCTTGTTGTTAGTGTTAATTTCAATTCCTTTTGCTTCTTTGTTTTAAAAACCGAAAAATACAAAAATATTGCTTTAGCTTAGATTACTTCATTAGTTTAAAAATGTAAATTCTCAAATGATTTCTCATAACTTTAAGGTATTTATCACTGTACTATTTAGAAACTTGGAAATTAATATCCTCACAAGAACAACCTAGGTTAAGCTAGTACACTACATTTTCAAACCTAGTTTTATTTTGAGAACTCACACGACATGGGTTCATTAATGGCTAAGTGGGAAAAGAGTTATAGACACACACACACACGTACTTGAGAGTACATCAGGTAAGTGAATAATGTTCCATAGTAATTTTATAAATGACATATGTTTACTTGTCATATTTTAAATGTAATAACCAAATTTCTTGAGTATGATTTAATCAAAGTTAGTTTGGCTGAATTATATCATTTGCATGTTGATTCTTAAATCTTTAATCAAAAAAAGGATTATATTTAAAGTTATTCCCTCTTCTTTCTTTTGGTTATAATGAACATTCTCGTCTGGAATTGCCGGAATTTCTTAAGATATCATTTAAGAAATCTCATGATGAGATTATCCTATATTTTTAAATGTTTTATGAGCTTTAATTAATTAAGAAAGGACTTTGTTGATTGTGGCAATTCAATTCCATGCATGCTTGAAAATATTTTTGAGAGGATTGAATATAAACGCTAGTTAGTAATAGCAGTACTATAAGTCCTTGGCCCACCATGGGTAACCACGAGCTCACTTGATATTCATGGGCATAGTACTCACGCTTGATATCTATGTGATTCGTTCCTACGCTTGTTATTCGTGGGTCTTGTACCTACACTTGTTTCGTGGCCTCGTGTTGTGCATGCTTGGTTACTTGCCCTCGTAGACTACGTGTCCACGCTTATGTTCATAGCCTCAAGCATTTGGTTAGTTACCTTCGTGTATTGTGTGTTTATGCTTGTTATTCATTTTGTTGAAGTCCTACTAAAAGATAAGACTTGAGATTTCCTTTTTAAAACCGATTCACTTAAACAAATTGTTTTTTCGCCACTTGGCTTTATTCGATTAACTATCTTTTATACAATTTCATTTATATTTATAATTGTATAATTTTTAAGTTGAGATGTGGTATCATGATTTATCTTTCAAAGTTAATTTTGTTTAAGTAACCCCCTTTAATGTTTCATTAAATTCTATTTCTAGGACATTATTTACTGGAAAACTTATGTTTGGCTTCAGATATCATGGCTAGCCCTGTACATCTAGTTGATCAATGAGGGCATCATTGCTGAGTTAAAGCTTGCAGATTTATGGTGAACAAATTATAGCTAATGTACATGTAAACCCTTATATTTACTTTTACAACCTAGGTGCTCCACGTAAGCTATAGGTAGGATCTCACCATACTTATGTTTTGTATATATGTTGATTAACAACGGAGCTCCAATTTTTCTTTTTTGTTATGGCGATGTTGCCGTAGTAGTTTTTTATTTTTCTTTTTTGAAGTCTCATTTGCAGGGTTGACTTTGTCGAAATTTGATAGGAAAGTTGTAATTATTGTTATAACAATCATATAAAGAAAATATACATTCAAGGGATTTATATTCTGTATTGCATGTGCATCTATCAGTAAGTGAGAGATATTTTATATATTTTAGGCTAAAGGAATGCGAGTTTTCTCATAGTTCGGACCGATCTCCCATTAAGCAGCTCAAAAACCAATCAATGAGGGCATGACACAGCAACTCACAAACACCCAAGTAACATTGCTCCTCAAAAACATTTTAGGATATCATTGTTTCTTGGTGATAACTTTCAAGGTAAAATTAGACCTTAACCATTTTATAAATGAATATTATCAAAATGGCTATAAACACGTAGGGTATCTTTTTTTTTTTTTTTTGGGCCTGAATAAGGGATCTATATCTTATGGATATTGAAATTAATTACACGTAAAAGTTCTTAGTGATATTGGTCTATTAAAAGAGTGAAAGTATTAAAAATAAAATAAAGGGAAAATTTCAGTTAGCCCCCTTAGTAGTAAATTAATTTCAGTCAGCCCCAAAACTTTTTGAAACTTCACTGCATCCTCATAGTCAAAATGAAATTAATTTTTGTGGGTGAAAAGACAATTATGCCATTCTTTTGTTTTTTTCCAGAAGAGCACTTATAAGAAAAATAAGGGTATTTACAAGACAAATAAAGAGATTTACAAGACAAACAAAGGAATTCAAAAGAACCTACACTACAAAAAAAACACTGAATTTCCGACGGAATGGATTCTGTCGGTAATAATAGCATGACAAACAAATTTCCGATAGAATTCAAATTCCATCGGAAATTATTTCCTTCGCAATTTCCGACTGAATTAAATTCCGTCGGAAATTTCCTCACAATTTTCGACGAAATATTCCGTCAGAAATTCTCTCTCAACCTTTGTCAGAAATTCTATCGCAAACATATTTTTTTATTTTTTAAATTGAAAACACCACGTGGCAACTCCTGTGACCACCCCCTCATCGCCGCCGGCAATGCGCGGCAGCTTTGGCGGTGTCCAACTTGTCGCCGGCGCCCAAATCTGCCACATGTCGCAACCTCGATCTGCCACGTGTCACAACCTTTTTATTCCTGGAAATGCAACTTAACTTGCCCTTTCTTGGGTTCGAACCCACGACCTCATCCATATGCGCGTGATGCCTTACCAGATGGGCTCGACTGCTTCGGCGTTCTATTATTACACAGCTATATATAATTAATCTTATTATACATAATTATTCGTTTATTAACATTAATTAATAACTAATAAACAATTATTACCTAATATTTTTTACTAATATTAATTAATATTTTATAAATTTTATTTTTTATAAATAAATTTTTATATGACCATTTTGCCCCTATAAGGACCAAAACCTATGATTGGAAATTAAAAATATTTTAGAAACTAGAAAATAACAATTAAAAAATAAGATTAAGATTAAGATTAAAATATTAATTAATAAATAATAAATTTTATAAAAATATTTTTTTAAAAATTTAAATTAACTAAAAAATAATAATTAATTAAATAATAATAATTTTTAAATTTCCCGGCAGTGCGAGGGAATTTCTGATGGAATTTAATTCCATAGCAAATTTCCGTTAGAAATTCCGTTGGAAATTTGCGACGGAATTATTCCGTCTGAATTTCAATGGCAAAAGACGGAATTTGCCACGGAAAAAATTCCATTGGAAAATATTTTTTACTGATTTCCGCTGGAATTTTCCACGGAAAATTTTTCCGTGGCAAATTCCTTCAGAAATTTTATGTTTTTTTGTAGTGCTAGGGAATTAAAAATGTTTTGGCCATTACAAAACAAATATGGAAATTCACTAGATAAGTATGAGTATTTATAGGATAAATAAAGATATTTATAAGACAAATATGAAAATTCATAAGATAAATACGAGCATATACAAGACAAATAAAGTGATTCAAAAAAATCTAGGAAATTAAAAATATTTTGGTCATTTACAAGACTAATATGAAAGTTCACAAGACAAATATCACTACTACAAACTAGACTTTTTACTACCCTAAAGGACATCCCTTTTTAAGTTAGGGACGCCCAAAGTTCAATATTTGGTGAAAGACTTTGGCGCTGGATGAATTTGACAAAAAAAAATTCCACCACTTTAAACATCCCCAAGAAAACTGGGGAAGTCTAAAGTGGCCTTTAGACGTCCTCAGAGAAACTGGGGACGCCTAAAATAGGCTTTAGACGTCCCCTGCATAAATGGGGACGTCTAAAGTGAGCATTAGACGTCCCCATTTTGACTGGAGACATCTAAAGCTTACTTTAGGTGTCCCCATTTTGACTGGGGACGCAGAACCATCACTTCATGCACTGTAGATTGCAGCTTTACCTTCTGTGCTTTGCCATACCCATGAGTGTCTGCTATGTTCCACTTTCCCTGCTGCATTCATTTTCCCTCTTCTACCAAACCCGTGAGCTCAGTGTCATAACTCCTTCACTAAACAAAGGCGCACCTCCCCTGCATTTGTCTTCCCTTTTCTCCCATTCCCGTGGCCGTGGGTCTTGCTATTTGCTGCTGTTGCTACATTCTCAGAATTATTCAGGTGTGTTTCTGGGTTTCCTAAAGTCATGTGCATATCAGGCGTGAGTTGGATTATTATGTGACTCAATTAAGAATTTACAGAAAAGCTTGGATTCTACATTTCTGCGTTTCTGGATTGTTGCTGCACTTGGATTCTGCGTTTCTGGATTGTTGCTGCACTTGGTTCTGCGTTTCTGGATTATATTGTTGCTGCACTTGGATTCTGAGAAAATCATGTGCGTATGCTTTGTGGTAGAATTTGAATTGGAATTCTTGAAAACTATAATCTTGTTCTCTATGCTTTCTGGTACATATATTAGATTATGGTACTTTATATTTCTTTCGTTGCCATTTAAATTATTTTAATCCTTTATAAATTATATGATAAAAATGATGCAAAAATAATAAGATACTTATGCAATGACTCATTTTTCTACTAGGGAATAATGAAATAAAGAGGAGCCTAAATGTACAGTGTCTGCGTGTGTTTAAATGTAGGGAGAACGATAGAAAAATGTACTAAAGATATGAAAATCCCAACTTAGTGCCTCAAAATGGCCTGTTTACGTTGAAGTCACTAGCTAGATACTGTTTAGATTAAACCATGAAGCCAAGTTACCCATGTACCCTTTATTTTATGCCCTTATTTGGCCGACCAAACTAAGGTAGCCAGTTGATGGACTGTGATGAATTTGGAACCTTTCTAGTCCACTCACACACACATCCAACTCTTGTCTATGTAGTTTAATTCAATATAATAGTTTGATTTTATTTAGTTTTAGTTGTTTAGATTGAGTTTGCTACTTTAGTTTGCCAATATTTATTATTTGAATAAAAAAATTTATGAGATCTTTTCTTCTATTTTTTTCTATTTGAAAATAAGTAAAAAATATTGAAAATTTTAAAAGGGCCTAGAACTTGCTAGTCAAGAACTTGGTGCCAATTTTTATGGCGCCAATTTTTTAATGTTTAGTCGAACTTAGTGCTTCATTTAGCATTAACGAACATAGGAAAATAGGTAGAATTTGAATTGGAATTCTTGAAAACCATAATCTTATTCTATATGCTTTATGGTACATGAGATTATGGTACTTTCTTTCCTTGCATTTACCTAATGCTCCGTAGTAGAGCAAATGAAGCTATGAATTTTTGTTTGGGTTAGAAGAATTAATGTTAGCTTCCTGCTTTTTACTCTTGTTTTAGTGCTATGAATTTTTATTTTACTCTTTTTAATTAGTTTAGTTTTGTTTAAATTAAGCTGAGATGGTTTGTTATTTTGAGATGTCTCACTTTTAAGGGGAAATGCTGCCAAAATTTTGAAAAACAAAATAGTAAAAGGCAATTCCCAGTGTTGACAATTATTCTAAACTTGAGTGTGAATGGCATAGGTGGTAATAAAATGGATCATAATTGGATGAATGCTTTGAGAACAAGTGAAGAATATGAGAATGGGGTTGAAGAGTTTATTGAATTTGCTAGAAGGAACGCTCCAGCCAAAAATGGGAAGTATTTTTGTCCTTGTGTCAATTGTTTAAATGAGAGAAAACAGGATGTTGAAGTTATAAGGGATCACCTACTTTGTGATGGAATAAATCTTCAATACACAAGGTGGATATGGCATGGTAAGGAAGTAACTGATTGTCTGTCGCACAAGAAGGAAGCTGTGGATGTCATAGATGAAGATAGAATGGAGAGAATGATTCACGATATTGAGGTAGAATCCTTTGCGCAATCACATGAATATGACAGCCTGCGGAGTGATGCAGAGACACCGTTGTACCCTGGGAGTAAGTACACACGGCTGACAGGAACATTACATTTGGTTTACTTAAAAGCAACTTATAGGTGGACCGATAGTAGTTTCACATTGCTGTTTGAACTGTTGTGTGATATGTTTCCAGACGATAATGTACTTCCAAATCATATGTATGAGGCCAAGAAAATCCTATCTACAATGGGTATGGAGTATAAAAAGATACACGCTTACCCTAATGACTGCGTACTGTACAGAAAGCAGTATGAAGGTCTGAGTAAGTGCCCTAAGTGTCAAACTACATGATTCAAAGTGAAGAAAAATGGTGGTTGTGGCGACGGGACAACTAAAAGGCAACCTGTAAAAGTTTTGTGGTATCTTCCAATAATACCGCGCTTTAAGCATTTGTTTGGCACTGCAAAAAAAGCGAAGAAGTTGAGATGGCATTCGGATGATAGAATATCCGACGAAAAATATCTTCGGTACCCAGCTGACTCTTCACAGTGGAAGAAAATAGATGAAATGTTCCCTGAATTTGGCAGCGAGCCGAGAAACCTTCAGCTTAGACTTTGTACAGATGGCATCAATCTGTATGGAACTCTTAATAGCACACACAGTACGTGGCCAGTACTCCTTGTAATATACAACTTGCCTCCCTGGCTTTGTGTGAAACGCAAGTATGTGATGCTTTCTATGATGATTTCTGGACCAAAACAGCCAGGAAACGATATCGATGTCTACTTGGCGCCTTTAATTGAGGACTTAAAGAAGTTGTGGGAGGAAGGCGTAGATGTGTTTGATGCATATAAGAATGAGTCCTTCAAGCTACCTGCAATGATTTTCACCATGATAAATGACTTCCCTGTGTATGGAAACCTCTTAGGGTACAGTGTGAAGGGGCATAAAGCATGTCCAATCTGTGAAGTAGACACTCACTTCCACCAACTTAAACATGGAAGAAAAATGGTCTACCTTGGTCACAGGAGGTTCCTTCCTAGGTTCCACCCGTATCGTAGGTTAAGAAAGAGTTTTAACGGCTTGCTGGAGCATGGAATGGCTCCAAAGGCATTAACCAGAGAGGAAGTTTACAGTCGGGTTAAACATATAAATGTCTTACTTGGTAAGAATCAAAAGACTGTGGGTGAGAAGAACATATGGAAGAAGAGATCAATTTTCTTTGATCTTCCATATTGGCGTAGTCTTGACGTGAGACACAATATTGATGTAATGCACGTGGAGAAAAACATTTATGTAGCCTTGTCAGTACGCTTTTGCACATTCCAGGGAAGACCAAGGATGGGATTAGTGTGAGACTAGACCTTGTTGATATGGGAATAAGAAAACGGTTACATCCACAGCTAAGAGATTATGGTAGGAAGGCATACATGGAGCCAGCAACGCATACACTATCAAAAGCGGAGAAATGAAGTTTGTGTGGGTGTTTGCATGAAATTAAGGTACCACAAGGATATTCTTTGAATGTGAGAAGGTGTGTGTCAATGGACGATTTGAAGTTAGTGGGAATGAAGTCCCATGATTATCATATGTTGATGCAACAACTGTTACCAGTAGCTATTAGAGGCATTATGAAAGATGAAGTTTGAAGCACTGTGACAAGATTGTGTGTTTTCTTTAATGCTATCTGTAACAAAGTCATTGACACTGAAAAGCTGGATGAACTGGAATCTGAGGGTTATATCATATTGTCCCAATTAGAGATGCACTTTCCTCCTTCATTTTTTGATATAATGGTGCATTTGATAGTTCATTTGGTTAGGGAGGTAAGGCTCTGCGGTCCAATTTACCTGAGGTTGATATACCCTTTCGAGCGATACATGAAGATCTTAAAAGGGTACTCTAAAAATCCCTATCGACCAGAAGCCTCAATAGTTGAAAGGTATGTTGTTGAAGAGGCTATAGACTTCTGCAGCGATTATCTATTAGGGAAGAAGGAACAATCTCGGCATGAAGAGGGGAGGACCAAGGGAACACGAGGACTAAAAGTGAAGACTATGCCTCATGAAGAGGTGTTGCAATCACACCTTTATATCCTGAATAACATGGCAGAAGCTCAACCGTACATAGATGAACACAAAAAGAGATTGAAGAACATGAATCTGAGGAAGAATGACATGCAGATTACTATTGAGCAAAACAAGACATTCATTCAGTGGTTTGAGAAAAAGGTTTTGCATGAGACCGGTGTGTCTGAGACAATAGAGTGGCTAGCCTGGGGGCCTTCGTTTCAGATCATTACTTGGAGCGTTATGATATAAACGGGTATTCTTTCTACACAAAAGACCAAGATGACAGAAGTATCGTGCAAAATAATGGGGTGATGGTAGAAGCTGAAGCCATACACTTTTCCAGTTTGAAAGACAAAAACCCCATATTAGCATCCATGGCCTATTATAGAGTGATAGAAGAAATATGGGAAATCACTTACAACAAGTTCAAAGTTGCTTTATTCAAATGTAAGTGGGTTTGCAATAATACTGTGGTAATAGATCAATAATTTGGATTTGTCTTAGTTGATCTTGAAAGAGTAGGTTATAGGGATGAGCCCTTCATTCAGCAAGCCAGGCGAAACAAGTGTTTTATGTCACAGATCCCGCAAATAAAAATATTTCCATTGTACTTCAAAGTAAAAAACAGAAGCATGGTGATCCGATCTTCAACCTTGATGACACACCACCTTTCACAATTAATCCACCTACAACAAGTGAAGTAGAATTGGTAGATGATGAAGAATATGCTGTAAGAAATGATCATGGTGAAGGAATATGGGAAACAATCTAGAGTAAGAGCTTAACTTAGAAAATAGTAATGTGTGCTGTTTGTTTTATAACTAGTCAGTTTATTCATTTACTTACAATTTATTCACCTATCTGACAATGATTTTTGTGCTTACAGGAATATGGACAATTCTGGTGACTCACAAAGTGATAGGGACAATGAAATAAATAGGCCTGAACCTGATGCGAGACCTGAACTGGTTGCGAGAAGAAGGGTTAGAGGCAGTACAAAAATGCCTGCATTGGTAGCACGTCATCACCATCAACAGGAGAGGTTGCATATTGACTTTGATGAAAATATGAAACCAATTGGTCCAGAGGAAGACCATTTCATTAGCTACTTAGGTTTTTTGGCTCGAAGCAAAGTTCGCATTATCTATGATAATTGGAAGTTTGTTCTACCAAAAACCAAAGACTTGATTTGGCAACAACTTTCGGTATATAAGTTTCAATACATCTGCATATATATCTTTATTCCTATTGCTTCAAATATAATTAACTTATGTTTTTACCTTGCAACAAACCTATGATGTCCCTGACACTGCGGAGATGTACAAGAAGTGGATGACGGAGGTTCATCTACGATGGAAAGATTTCAAGAACACGCTTACATGAGATTACATTCGAGGGGACCAGAGGGGTCAGGATCCATGTCATGAGTATACGTTTTTGTCTCCAGAGGACTGGAGGTTATTTATGGCATCACAAGAAGATCCAAACTTTTTGGTAAGATTTCTGTCATCATAGTGTTTTATTTGAATATAGTAGACATTATTGATTCAGTGTTCATTGTTTTCCTTCACAGGCATTAAGTGCAGCAAATGCAGAGAGGCAAGCAGCTAATAACTATCAACATTGCATATCTCATGGTGATTATCAGAAGCTTGAGTGAAAGATGATGGCAGAAGAGTTGGAGAAATTGAAGGAAGCAGCCACATCAGATCCTACCATTGTGGTCCAGCCCCCGCCACCTCCTCCACGTCACAAAAAATGGAAAGCAGGGAGGCTTAAGGGTGGGAAGTACGTAAATCTGACTGTTGCTGAGATTGCCGCAAGAATTGTAAGTAGTTAGAGCATAAGTACAAAGTTATTTTTTCATATTGGGAGTGCTTAATTTTCATTTACGATAACTTTTATGCTGCAGGATGAACTGGAAGATCATAGTAGCCAAGGTTTGTTCACTCCAAGTGGACTGATGGACATCTTGTCAACGGCGATTGGGAAGGCAAATCACCCTGGTCATGTTCGAGGGGAGGCAGAGGGAGTTCGTGTCGCGAAGTATTTTGGCCGAGCCTCACATCCTTATTCGTCACAAGCTGAACCCAGTAGGGAGCTTGTGGCCAAGATTCGTCAGGAAGTCTCACAAGAGCTCGAGGCCAACCTTCGTGACAAGCTCCGATAAGAGCTGTTGCCAGAGCTACGTCTTGAGCTGATGCCTGAGCTACGAGCTGAAATGATGAAGATGTTTGAATCGCAGATGGCAACTACCGAGCGTAGAACCCATTCATCCCCGGCCTTCCACAGCACCAAAGGAAGTTACAACCCGGTGGAGGAACCACTTGGTGACCCTTCTCCCACTCCAGCGCAGGGAGAACCTGCCATCCTCTCTTTGAATGCCCCAGTGCTGCGTGTAGTTGCAGATGCTCTCATTCACACAGAAGCTACTACCCACCATAATCAGCAAATTCCACAGCATTTGCGTAGGGTGACTGTGATGTGTGTTCGAGAGGGGGAAGAAGGTACAGCCATCCCTATTCCTGATGACGAGGTTGCCATGATAGATCAGGTGAGAGGGTCTTTCATCCTTTGGCCTGTACATCTTATTGGCTTATTACCACCAACACCTCCAATGGTATGGAACTACCTCACTTTTACTTGAAATGTGTTGACATCCTACTAACAATATGTTTTTTTATGTTCTAAAAAAACGAGCAGGAATCAGAAAAATGGCCCTTCTTAGCACGACTGCAACATATCTATAAAGGCATTCGCCAGATTGATTTGCATATGCCTATAGGGATTGTGGGCCAGGAATTAGAGTATCACTTCAAAATTGATAAAGAAGATCTTAAACAGTTCATTAAGTTGGAGGAGCTAGATATTGGATGGGGCAAATTTGCAATCCTGTAAGTTTTTTATTTCCCATTTTTTCCTTCATTTAGTTAAGTTGATTTTAACTAGCTAATACATTTATCATTTTAATTCTATTATAGCTCCTTTCGTCGTATATGCATTGACTCTCAAAGAGTTGATTTATATGGATTCTTGTCTCCTGCACATACGACAAGGAGTGGGAATACATTGAAAAGAAGGACGAACTATGTGGGCTTCATAGTGGCAGAGAATGACTATCGTTGTTATCTAGCACCGATTGTTCAAGGGTACGCATTTTAATTTTGTGTATTTGAGATTTTTAATAAATAATTTCCTTGCTATCTAACTTCTTTTTAATCTGTATATGTTGTGATAGTTATCACTGGAGTTTGTGTGTTCTCTGTCCTCGGTCCCACATTGTTTACTGGTTTGATTCCTTAAGTAGAAGACCAGACAAAGAAACTAAATGCGTCTTCAACACGTAAGTTATTTTTTTGTATTTTATTGCTTCTTGATTCTTGACTTAAATGAATTATTCTAATTTATGTTTATTTTCATTTTAATGATAAGGCATACACGACATATCAAGCCCTTGGCGGGCCACGCCAACGTAAAGGTGGCAAAGAACTGAGATGGTTGTTTCCAAAAGTACGTAGTTTCAAATCAAGTTCTTTTGATTGACGGTCATTTTAGATATGCCTTTATTGATTTTAACCATTTGCTTTTGATTTATAGTGCCCTCGACAACCTGGCGGCTGGGAATGTGGATACTATGTCTTACTTTATATGTTTAACATCATTCAGAGTGGCATTACGATAGATTTTGAACAAGTAATCGCTTCTTCATTCTCAGAGGATAATATTCTTGGTGTTGTAATTCAATGGCAATTCATTCACTTGATTCATTATTTCATCTAAGCTTATTTTCTAATTTACAGATTTTTGACAATGAAGATGCCTACTCATATGAAGACCTAAATATGATCAGAGACTTTTTGGCTGGACATCTTCTTCAACGTATACCAGAGTAAAGTCTTTAGTAGTTTGTGTAGGACATACTTTTGTGGTAGTTCTATATATTATACATATAATTAGTATTGTTGTTGTTGGATATAGATTGGATTTAATTTTGGTTATTGTACAAACTAGGGACTTGGATATAGTCTTTTTAGTGCAATAACAGACTTGGATATAGATTGTTGTGTAGTTTATGTGGTTTGTTAGTTAATTAGTTTGATACTCCTTAAAATTATTGCATGTAGTAGAGCCTTGGGTTGATCACTGTGTTTCAAGTTGTTATTTCCATTCTGCTGAACTGCTATTGTTTTATTCTATTGTTGGAATCCTATTTCTGCAGTTTGCATTTTCCAGACAACGCAATATATAAAAAGGCCATTTTAAAAAAAAAAAAAAAACCTTTCAACGTCCTTAAATAAAAAGGGACATAGTAGAGTGGGTGGCGACACTTTAGACGTCCCCAGTTAAAACTGGGGACGTCTAAAGGCCACCTTAGACGTCCCCAGTTCCAATTGGGGACATCTAAGGTGGATTTTACACGTCCCCAGTAACAACTGGGGACATCTAAAATCTGCCTTTCACGTCCCCTATTTTACGGACGTTATTGACGTTTTTTTCCACGACCCTCAGATAGACATTCCTCTGTTTTCAGACGTTAAAAGGCCAAAAAAATGGGACGTTAAAACCATTTTTTCTAGTAGTGTATGCATATTTATAAGACAATTTACAAGACAAATAAAGTAAAGGCATCATTCTCTTTTCACCTACAAAAATTAATTTCATTTTGACAATGAGGTGCAGTGAAGTTTTAAAAAGTTTTGGCTGAAATTAATTTGCTATCAAGGCGGCTAACTGAAATTTTCCCTAAAATAAAAGCCCAAGTCTTTCTTCTCTGGGTGCTGTAGAGGGATCTCGTTAGTCGTTTTGGAAGCATTTGATTTGTTGACATGTTAAAACTTAAAACTGACATTAAAATTATCGTTGGAAATAAACCAATCAATTCATAGCTAAATAAACAAGTACTCCCCGAACATATTTAAGAGAGCCAAGCACTCCTCCCCGACTCCAGAAGTCTTCTAAGCATTGTTTCCTGCGATATGATGATAACAACGTAAGATAATTGTGAGGAAATTATTTCTAGATTTCTCAAAATAAAATGGAAGAAGAAGAAGAATAGGCACCTTCCAAAGCAGGAATAGGTAGAAAGTCCACTTATTTGCTGTGCATTCCATTCATGCAAATATTGATAGAGTCCCATATGGTAATTGATCATATTAATGACAGTTATTGGTTCAATGTAGCTCCTCGTGGTGATAAAGCTTACTATTCCTTGAAAAACCAAATGTAACAAAATGTCCAACACATTTTCTGACCAATCTCTTTAGAATGGGAAATTAACATCGGTATCAACCACTCCCAGAGCTGAGAATGCAAAAACAGATGCTGCCTAGATTCAGCCCCTGCTTGACAGAAAAGGAACCCTAATAAGTCAAAGTCCAAGCTCGAGGAATAAGATTCAGCTGATGCATTTTCCTCCAAAGCCTGTATCAGCAACAGACACTCGAGTATTATTATAACCATCTGCAACACGATACTGTCCAATTTGTTTCCTGTCAAGAGGTTCAAATTCTAGAAACAGCTCTGCATATGAGGTAAGGCTATATTCATCTGATCCTTCTCATACCTATTTGGTGGGAGCCTTGTACATTGGACCGTCTGTTTTGTCCTATCTAGCAAACCTTATCCCTTGACTGAAAAATATAAAAAGGAGTCTCTAGTATTGCCTCACAGCCATCAGGCCCAGTGCACCATCAGATTTCATAGTTTTGATAGCCCTTTGTACTTCCTCCATCGTCACTGATTAGTGATATATGGTCATGTGTGAGTGTAAGAAGCGTAAGATCATTTAATTGAAAAAGATTTTCATCAGTCAGGTTCTAAGGACGAAACTCTTTTTCAATTAAAGGATACGGTTTTTATGAAGCAACCCACACACAACTATTTTTTCTGTCATCAACCATTATACAACTCTAAATCTGCCTGTAATTAATATATAGATTTAAAACTTGTTGCAAAACGGACGAGTACCCAATTAAACAAAGTGTTAAAACTAGAGAGCAAAAGACCCCACCCTGAAAATAATAATAAAAATTTATCAGTGTTATTTGAAATAAATCGAAGTTATTGAGCTAAAGCCTCAAAGTTTCTCAGAACCAAAGTTGGTGGAACTTGTTTGAGCCCATATAAAAATCAGTCAAGCAACATGCGAGATTCTGGTAAAATGCAATTGACAAAAACATAGTTGTTAACTTTTGTTAATTCATACTTCCTTTGGTCCTTAATTTAGGAGGTAGATAATTAATTTAGAAAGATTAAAACAAATTAACTAAGTTAATTATTTATAAAAAAATATGTGTTGATTTCATTTAAATATCTTCTTAATCATTTGTGTTGAAATCACTCTTGGATGAAAGCTCCCTTAATATGTAGAATCAATTGATAAAGATAATTTAGGAAAAAAATTATAAATTTAAGAAATAAAGTAAATTGAGGTCTTACATTTATGGTCAAAATAGACCCTCTAACTAGCTAGCTTTTACATTTAGGACCAGAGAGATACTATTTAGCATATTTTCATATACTTTTGGATGGTCCAACAAAAGGATATCTGTTTGGAAATGTCTATACTTTTTTATATATTATCCATTATTAAATACTGGTTCTGATTAGAGCCTCTTAAATACGAGCTTTCCCAGGATGCTTTTTCTTTTTTAAATTCACAAAGCAGCACACATAACAAAAGATATTGAATCCCTCTCATTAAGACCCCACTAAGCACTATTAGTTTTCATCTTGTCTTTTGGTTCTTTTTGGATGAGTGCTTCCCCTTTTTCCGTTGACATGATTTCCATGTCGGTTAATAACAGTTAATTTAAGCCCAGGGGCCTAGCTCGGATGGTAAGAAAGGGGGAGCCAAGGTGCCTCCTCCGCCATATAGCCTCAAGGGCTCGAGTTCGATCCCTGGGAAATCCCTCTACACCGGGGGCGACTCCGGATTAGTCTGCCTCTGTAATACCCTGAATTTTGAGACTCAAGGCTAGAGAATAAGCCTGAGATTAGTGGATTGCTAAGCCCCGGTTTAGCAAGATCCCAAATTGTGATTAAGGGTTAATGAGTCTAAAAGTGGATGTGGTTAGTGATAAATAACCCTTTTGGAGAATATGATGTGATTTGGCACTCGAATATGATTCGTGTGTGTTGTGAGCAACGCCAAAACCCTGTATTTGAGTTCAATTGTGGATTAACATCCAAATTGACTTAGAATAGAGGGAAGAATTGAATGGGGTATTGTGATGGAAATGGTGTCATGTTGTGGTATTTAATCATTGGAATTGATTTAAATTGAATTGGACGCATTGGTTGCAAAACTGGAAATGCTGTCCAGTGTGAATTCTGTATGGCCAGTCTTCTCGTGTGGATGTTTTGACTAGGCAAATAATGTCAGAAAATTATGAGACTTTCCAGTCTTAAAGTTCACATCCCAAGCTTCAAAATGGACATATAATTTGTGCCATTTCGTTTTGGGAACTTGGAGTTATAGCTGTCCAAATTTTGTGGTCGAAAATGGATTCTGTTTTGGGACAGTCTTGAATTTTTGGGAATTCTGTATTTGTATGGTGATTTCCAGTATTGGCCAGTATTTTTCCTGTGTAGAGGACTTGAATAGATTTCATTTGGCTTTGGGATCACCTCATTTCGATTTTTCTAGAATTAGTTATGATTTTGCAAAGTTTGGTCAGAAATCTGCCAAAAATCCGAAAATTGAGAATTATGACATCATCATGTTACATTGATGACATCAGCATGGGATATGTTATTAAACGTTTTTTTCCTTCTTCCTCCTCATTTCTGACGCTGCAACCAGCTGAAATAGAGAGAGAGCACATGAGATCTTTAGAGAGAGAAAGAGGAAGAAATCTCGCAAGGTAAGCCGATTTCTCCGACGATCTAGCTCTTAACGCGTATAACTCCGATCCTAAGCTACTCCTTTATGTTCTTTAAGGTTTGGAAGCTCCTCTTTTGGTGTTTTGAAGTTAGGGTTTTCAGCCACAAGAAGGAAAAGCTAGTGGGAGCTTGAGGTAACTTCCAAACTCTTGCATATTGACTATTCTGGCTGTTATAGACAATTTAATCGGTGAAATTTCACCGGATTGTCTTTGGTTCTAAAAATGGAAAATGGGTTTGTGGGGCTGTTATGCTGCCCAAATTGATACTAAATGGTAGTTCTAACCTAATGGAATAGTCAATAAAGTGGTTAGGAGTAGAAAGGAACGCGTTTACGGAGCCGAAACCAAAAAAACCCCAATTTTTCCCTTAAAACCCATATATTTCGGCCAGCATTGTAAATGGGTCTTAGAGTTGGATTTTCAATGATTTGATGATCCCATTGGATTCAGTGGGCAAAAATAGGTGGGGTTACAGTTGGGCACTTTTTCGGAAAAGGCCGAAAAAGCATAATTACGAAAACGCCCTTGAAACCCTTAAAGTGGGGCTGCCAAGGGTAAATTTGTAAATTGACATTGAATTTGATAATTCCAAGTCCGGAAATGGATTCTTTGGGCGAAAATATGTCAGAATAGCCCATGTCAAAATTTCAAGAAAAGTACAGCCGGACCGGGTACGGCGGGGCCTGACCGGGTCCCCGGGGGCATTTTAGTAAATTTTCAATATAGCCTCATATAACCCCCAGAAACACTATGGAAGTGTCTAAATAGTATATTTGACATCGTAGAATTGAATGTGAATCCCCGAGTTGCTGGCACGCAAATCGAGGAGCAAGGACTGGAGGTAGGGAACTTATCTCTCCTGCATGCTCTGATAACTGTATTAATGTGTTGATGCATGTTATTGCTTTGCTTGATTATGTGGAACATGTATGAATGATTTGAAGCTATGTTTCAATATATGCTATGGCCATATGTGTATCGTTCGAAGCATTGAGCTTATAGATTTGTCATTGTATGTGTGCATGAGTTATGTGATGCAAGCATGTCATGCATTAAACACTTATCTTGCCTGCATATTGATAATGTTTCCCTACTGAGATTCTCTCGAATCTCACCCTCCCTTACCAACAATTTAGACAGGGCAAGTGGCTCATGGAGGGAGCGGCAGGACTCATTCGAGATGAGATTGTGTAATCCCCATTTGAAGAAGTGTAATAGGCAATTGTGCCCTGTATATCTTTAGCGAAGGTATGTACCCGAGATTGCCGGGATGATTATGTTGTGCACTCTGATATTTATATGAATGTGATTTATCTTCGCGTAGTAATTGTATTCGAAATGTGAATATGAGACCAAGTTTATAAATGATTTCGAAAGGTATTTTTGAAAACCCCATTATGTGATGGGTTAGTAAATGTTATTTGATTATTATTGGTCTCTATTTCATTTTAATCGCGTATTTCGAATATAATTACGGAGGGGGTTACAGCCTCCAAAGGGGGTGGGACACCGGGGGTGCAAACCAAAAAAAAATAACAGTTAATTTAATAGTGCAGTCTTAAACGTAAGAATTACTAGTAGAAAGTTTTAGCATCAATAGAAACTTTTATCCTAAATATAATATCATAATCCATTTTGTCTCTTAAATTTATATTTTTTCTTAAACTTTTCCTATTAATTATACATATTAACTAAACTAACTTAATCTCTGCAAATTGGTTATTAATATATTTAGTACACGAGAGAGTATATTGTAAAATTAAAATTAATTATTTTTTAAAAGCTATTAAACACTGAATAATTAAAGTTAAAAATATAAACTATTATTCTATATAGTGCTATTGCTAGGAAACATATTGGGAAAATTCTAAAAAAAATATAGTTAAAAATAAGAAAAGACAAATTAGTGCTATGAATTTATAAAATCTCATATTAGAACTGAAGTAAGAATCTGGGATTTCCAATTCTGACCAAATAACCAAATTGCCTTTAATTCAATTGTGAAACATGAAAGTAAAGTCATTAATATAAAATCTGATGTTGTTAATATAGATGCAAATATTGTTATTGACCTCTAAAACTGCCTTCAAAATTATCTCTGGTTTGTGGGATATGAAGTTGTGAAACATGAAAGTAAAGTCAATAATGTAAAATATGATGTTGTTAATATAGATATAAATGTTGTTATTGACCCCTAAAGCTTGTGTCTTCAAAATTATCTATGGTTTTTGAAATATGAAGTTGTAAAACATGAAAGTAAATTTGTTAATGTAAAATCTAATGTTGTCAATATAGATACACAGATGTTGTTATTGACCCCTGAAACTTATGAACTGAACTAAGGGCATTTTAGTCATTTGGTCAGAATTGGAAATCCCATATTCCTATTTTAAGTCTGACTTGAAATTTGATAAATTCACAACATCAATTTATCTTTTCACATTTTTAATTGTATTTTTCTGGAATTTCCCAAACATATTCTCCCTTATTTCAAGTGAGGGCGATATAGTATCTCTCGAGCTTGTTGTAGACATGCAGACTCATCAACCTTTTTCTTTTTTTTTCTCAATGAAAACTGAAATCAATTATACTCACTAATAGAGATTACATATACATAACAAAGGCACTCTAGCTAATTAATCTCATCATCCTCCATCTACGTGGATAGACGATGGGGTTTGATAAAAAACAAAATGATTTCCTACCATCCCATGAGTTAGCTTAGCAAGCTGATGTGCGATCGAGACGCCATCTTTATTAATTGGTACAAATATACACATGCACAAATATTTATAAATTGATATTGCATTGTGATATAAATATGAATTAGCAGATTGAATCAGCATCATAAGGATGACGGCTCTACTCGCACTGCATTAAGCATAAGTTTAATGAAACAGTATACTTTCGATTATTATATAAAAAGTCACACCATCATTGAAGTCACATTGATTCATCTTGTGCTTGACTGCTTGTAAGGCTTTCCAAAAGCATATATACCATCAATTATATAAAATGAGATGCAAAATCACTAAATTAAAATTAACTGAGATATATATCAAATATCAAGTACACTTTAAGAAAATCACAAAACGAAAAATAACTGACCCACAAGGTCACATAAAATCATTAACAATCCCACGAGGATCCACTGCCATCTTTTTGGCCCAAGAAAAAATCCACAACCTTCACAAGAAACAAAAAAAAAAAAAAACTGCCACGTGGCTAAATCTTACCTAATTTTCAAAATCATGGGATTAAAGACACTGTCTTGAGCTCTCTCATCTCATGCTCATACTCATCAACTTCAGCAAGCTCTTGGTCATCAACCAGCTTTGAGGCTCTTTCAACTATCCTCAATCTTCTTCTGATCTGCATCTGAAAGCCCTGAGCCAATCACCTGATTAGCATATTTTCATATACTTTTGGATGGTCCAACAAAAGGATATCTGTTTGGAAATTGTCTATACTTTATTATATATTATCCATTATTAAATACTGGTCCTGATTAGAGCCTCTTAAATAAGAGCTTTCCCAGGATGCCTTTTCTTTTGTTAAATTCACAAAGATGCACACCTAACAAAAGATATTGAATCCCTCTCATTCGGACCCAACTAAGCACCACTAGTTTTTCATCATGCCTTTTGGTTCTTTTTGGATGAGTGCTTCCTCTTTTTCCGTTGATATGATTTCCATGTTGGTTAATAACAGTTAATTTAATAGTCCGGTCTTAAATGTAAGAATTACTAGTAGAAAGGTTTACTGCCCGTGGAGACTTTTATCCTAAATATAATACCCTAATTCACTTTATCTCTCAAATTTATATTTTTTCTTAAACTTTTCCTATTAATTACACATATTACTAGAGTTTTCTATCAAATGAGCGATGTCCAATACAAAACAATTAAAATTTATATTTTAGGGAAGTAAACACATATCTTTTTACAAATAACTAAACTAACTTCTTAATCTTTGCAAATTGGTTATCAATATATTTAGTATACAAGGAAGTATATTGTAAAATTAAAATTAACTATTTTTAAAAAGCTATTAAACACTGAATACTTAAAGTTAAAAATATAAACTATTGTTCTATATCGTGCTATTGCTAGTAAACACATTCCCCTTATTTCAAGTGAGGGCGATATAGTATCTCTCAAGCTTGCTGTAGACATGCAAACTAATCAACTTTTTTTTTTCAATGCAAAACTGAAATCAATTATTCACTAAGAGAGATTACACATACATAACAAAGGCACTCTAGCTAATTAATCTCATCATCCTCCATTTACGTGGATAGAAGATGGGGTTTGATAAAAAAAAAACACAATAATTTCCTACTCTCCCATGAGCTAGCTTAGCCCAAGAGCTAGCTTAGTAAGCTGATCTGCGGTCGAGACGCCATCTTTATTAATTGAGACAAATATACACACATGCACGAATATTTATTAATTGATATTGCATTATAATATAAATATGAATTAGCAAATTGAATCAGCATCATAAGGATGACGGCTCTACTCACACTGCCCCACACACATTATTAATAATAGGTAGTAAACTTATATTAATAAAAGACGCATTAAGCATAAGTTTAATGAAAAAGTATGCTTTCGATTATTATATGAAAAGGCACACCATCATTGAAATCGTCACGTTGATTCATCTTGTGCTTGAATGCTTGCAAGGCCTTCCAAAAGCATATATACCATCAATATAAAATGAGATGCAAAATCATTAAATTATAATTAACTGAGATATGTATCAAATATCAAGTACACTTTAAGAAAATCACAAAACAAAAATTAACTAACCCACAAAGTCATGAAATCATTAACAATCCCACGAGGATTACCAAAAAGCAAAAGTCAATCCACAACCATCTTTTTGGCCCAAGAAAAAATACACAACCATCTCAAGAAACAGAAAAAACTGTCGTGTCTAAATCTTAGCTAATTTTCAATATTATGGGATTAAAGACATTCTCTTGAGCTCTCTCATCTGGTGCTCATACTCATCAACTTCAGCAAGCTCTTGGTCATCAACCAGCTGTGAGGCTCTTTCAACCATATCCTCAATCTTCTTATCTGCAGCTGAAAGCCCTGAGCCAATCACCTGATTAAGCATAGCATTCTTGATTTTGTATAAATAGTCCTCCAAAGCATTCTTTGCTTTAGCTTTCTTCCTGTACCTCTCATCATCAGCCTTGTATATCTCAGCTTCTTGAACCATCCTTTCAATCTCTTCTTTTGATAGTTTGCCTTCTCTGTTGGTTATGGTTATCCCATTCTTGTTCCCTGTGCTAGTTTCCTTGGCAGAGACTTTTAAGATTCCATTCTCATCAATGGAAAAGCAAACTTCGATATCAGGAACACCCATAGGTTTTGGGGGAATGGTTACCTTAAACGTATCCAACCAGTTGTTATCATTAGCTCTTGTTCTCTCACCTTGAAAAATAGGAAACGAGACCACTGTTTGGTTGTCATGCGTAGTGGTTACCATTGACGACATTGTTGTAGGAATGCTAGTGTTCCTCGGGATCACTACTTGCATGATATCACTTTTTAGGCTGATACCCAAGGACAATGGGGTAATATCTTTCAAGACAATGCCTTGTAATTTTTCATTATCATGCCCACTTAATATGGCAGCTTGAAGAGCAGCACCAAAAGCAACAGCCTCATCAGGGTTGATGCTCTGACATAGATGCTTCCCATTAAAAAAGTCCTGTAATTGCTGTTGGATTTTAGGAATTCTTGTAGAGCCACCAACAAGGACAACTTCATCAATATTTTTCTTGTCCATCTTGGCGTATATAAGACACTTTTCTGTAATTTCCAAACACTTCGTGAAGAGATCTTTGTTTAGTTCTTCAAACCTAGCACGGGTGATTGTTGAATAAAAGTCAATGCCCTCATATAACGCATCAACCTCAACAATTGTGTCCACAATGGATAGAGATGAGAGTGCTCTTTTTGCTCTCTCACAAGCACTTCTCAACCTCCTAAGGGCTTTTGGACTCCCACTAATATCCTTCTTATGCTTCTTCTTAAAGTCATTGACAAAGTAGTTCACCATTCTGTTGTCAAAGTCCTCTCCCCCAAGGTGTGTGTCACCATCAACTGCTTTAACTTCAAAGTTACCTTTGTTAATGGTGACAAGAGAAACGTCAAAAGTACCACCACCAAGATCAAAGACAAATATGTTCCTCTCATGGTCATTTTGCTTGCCAAGACCATATGCAATTGCTGCAGCAGTGGGCTCATTAATTATTCGCATCACGTTAAGCCCAGCAATTGTGCCTGCATCTTTGGTTGCTTGACGTTGAGAGTCATTGAAATAGGCAGGCACAGTGACAACTGCATTCTCAACTGATGAACCAAGATATGTCTCTGCAATCTCACGCATCTTTGCTAATACCATGGATGAGATTTCTTCTGGTAAAAACTGCTTTTCCTGTGATTTAAAATTTACAACAATTTTGGGTTTTTCATCTTTTCCACAAATGATCTTAAATGGCCAAAGGTTTATATCACTCTGAACATGGGAATCATCGAAGCTCCGACCAATTAATCTCTTGGCATCTGTAAAGTATTTATACTGTAAATAAAACTAAATAATAACTTAACTAAATGTAAAGTACAATATCCTCCAAAAGAAAACATTAGACAAAGATGAGGCACTTGAACCAGAAGTGAATAATTATATGAGAGAGAAAACCAAAAGGAACTTTAGAAAGAAATTAGGCAAGAAACATCGAACAATTTTTTTTTCTTTTTCATTTTCTAGCTTCAGGGATGCTAAGCTTTTATTCAACCATTAATGAAAAATTGAAAATAGAAAAAAGGAAAGGAGAATTACCGAAGATAGTGTTAGCAGGGTTATGTGCAGCGAGGTTCTTCGCGGCATCACCGACCATCCTTTGAGTATCAGTGAATGCAACATAAGATGGTGTCGTTCTATTTCCTTGGTCGTTTACGATGATTTCTACTCGATCATGCTGCCACACTGCTACACATGAGTATGTTGTTCCAAGATCGATTCCAATAGCTAGTTTCTGCTTCGTGCTGCCACCCATTTATCTTCTCTTTCAACCCAATGGAGTTTTGGGAGCCTAGATCTGATGAGATGTTGTAAAGTTATCAGAGGCAAAGATACTTATAATAACGCAATGAAATTTGGTACAATGAGAAGTTTTGTCTCTTCAATATTGGTGGATTGTTTGGAGACCAAAGAGGCAAAGATCAAAGTTGAAGAATTTACTGTTAACAAACTCATGAGTTTGACCAAGTTTGACCGAGTTTGCGTTCATAAGTTAAGAAATCGAGTTGGTTCGCTTACGAACTCGTTTTAGGTATAAACTCGGTTAGACTTGGTTCTAACTCGATCAAACTTGGTGAACTCGCAGTTTCAGAATCAAGTTGAGCGAGTTACAATGAGTTGTAGGGATGAACATGGACTGGGTTTGACATAAACCCAAGATCTAGTTTGGAAAGGACCTCAGGCTACACAAGGCAGCCCGTGGTCTAGTGTCTAGTATCCACCCGAAGCCGGGTTAGACCAGACTGGTTTGGTATCAGATCTTAGGATGATATCAAACCCAGTTCAGTCCATGTTCATCCCTACAACTCATATTATAACTCACTGAACTCGATGTTGAAACGGCGAGTTTACCAAGTTTGACCGAGTTAGAACTAAGTCTGACCAAGTTTATACCTAAAATGAGTTTGTAAGTGAGCCAACTCGATTTCCTAACCTATGAACCTAGACTCGGTCAAACTCATGAGTTCGACAACAATAAATTCTTCAACTTTGATCTTTGCCTCTTTGATCTCCAAACCAAAACCTAAATTTAATTTTTTTAATTTTTGTTTTTTCCTCTTTGAAAAGGCAAAATTTGAACATATTAAACTCAATTAGGACAACAAAAATACCCATAATAATATAAAATGCTTCACACAAAATTAAAACATCATAAATCTATAAGAATATCCAATAACATTCAACAACAATTAAAAAAATATATGTTGGAAAAAAATATTTAAACATGATAAATACAATTAAGATAATAAAAATACTTATAATCATATAAAAATACCTATAAATCCTGATAAAAAAACTTCAACAACATTAAATAAAAAATAACATCTAAATTGCAAATATATTTTTTAAAAAATAACATCCAAATGGTTCTGATCCAGAACACTGTCCAATTCGACCAGTCAGTCTAGCCCAGTCTGGTTAGTCCAATCTGATCTAATTTCATTATATTACTTATTTAAATTGGACCAAACAACTAGACCAGATCAGTTCAGGTTAAACCAGACTAGACTAAACCATCAGGTTTTTACCTAACCCTACTTAATTGTAAAACACAAGAAAAAGAAGCATGTAAAGTTGTATACCCGGTCGTTACCATTTTCCCAAGTTCGTACCTTTAAGTTTTTTCCTTCTTCACTCATAGCTCTGCCACTGCAGCTGTCCATCTGGTTGGTCGGCGACGAGGAGAGAAGAAAACGAATAAGAAAGAAAGGAAGACGAGAGAGTGAAAAAAAGTTTGAAGACAGAGAGCAATGCACCAATGCAATAAAGGATCGTAAATAGGAATTGAAGCCGTAAGGGCGAAGCAAGAGTTTTGATTGACAAGAAAGAAAGGAAGAGGAGAGAGTGGAAAAAAATGTGAAGACTGAGAGTAATATGCTAATGTAATAAAGGATCATACTTTGTTTTTAATAAATATTATATAATATATCATTTAAAAGTTTAAAATGTGAAGCCAAACTTCGAACCTAAAAAGAAATTGAAGCCTTAAGGGCGAAGGAAGAGTTTTGATTGACATATTGGGGCAAGTGCTTTGTTCTTTTCTCTGATTTTTTAACCTTTTACTCGCATGCCTATCTTTTCATTTTAGTCTTTAGAAAATATTGCCATTAAGTACCCCCAACACTCATTCTTTACCTTTCACCGACATGTCCTTCCTTTCTTTTGATCTTCAGAGTAAATTTCAATTAAGTACCCCATTCTTTTATCTTCCCTCTCCGCGTCATTTTCTTCCATCCGTTAGTTCTTCCTTTTTATAATTAAACAAACCAGTTTTAAATTTTAATGTTGATGGGTGAAGAGGATGCTAACACAACATTTTATGAGCTTTGTTAAATTTCTAATTTTTTAAATTATATGAAATAATTATATATATATACACATTTCATAAGAATTTTTATGTTAAATATGTTAAACTATAAATGTTGATATACTTAATTTCAATATTATTTAGATTTAAACTATATTTAAACTGAATTGTTTCATTTTTTGTATTTTCATATTTAATTATATATTTTTAATAGCTATTTATTAATGGAGGTAAACCTCATTATCATAAGTTTACTTAAACTCACGAGTTTGATAATCTTAATATTGATGTTAATTAGAATATTAGATTAATTAATTAGATAGTACAATATGATTATAATCAATCAAATGAATAAATTATGATTATTGTAAAAAAAAAATGAATATATTATGATTTGGTACCTTCGGTGGATAATTGCGTCGTTTTATTTATTGGGGCTTTAAATTTGGGACAATGCCTATAAAATACCGTCAAAATTGCTAAACTCCATTTCAGTGTAGTGAATTCCTAAAACCCAAATCAGTTCTATGTCAGTACAGAATGAACAGTGCAGAGGTGCCAAAAAACGATTTTGCCCTTCAGCCCTCATTTTCGCCACTTTCAGAATAATAACACGAGCCTCTTAATTAACAATTCCGGATTCTTGATTAACTAATCCAGTTTCATCTTTTTACTTTCACAATAACAATACCGGTCTTGTTATTAACAACACCATATTCTACATTAACAACTCTCATTTTTTATTTCACAACTTCGTAATTTAAGTTTCAGGGCCAATAACAACAACTCTTTCTTTATTAACAACACCATATTTTATATTAACAACACTATATTTTGAAGATGCGAATATGTGAAAGAATAAAGCAGAGTTGTTAATCAAGAATTCGAAGTTGTTAATTAAGAGGCTCGTGTTGTTATTCTGAAAGTGGCGAGAATGAGGGTTGAAGGGCAAAATTGTCTTTTGGCACCCCTAAACTATTCATTCCATATTGACACAGAATTAATTCGGATTTTGGGAATTCACTGCACTGAAACATAATTTAGCAATTTCAACGATATTTTATAGAAATTTTCCGTTTAAACTTTAAATTGACTTTGCTGTCTGCATTTAAATTTACGAAGAGCATCTTCAACAGAAATCCTTGAGCCCACCAATTTATTTAATGACTACTGCCTCGTCTGATCTTTGAAATTCTCCATTTCACTTTTTGAATTTAGTTTTCAAATTACAAAATCATCAAATCAATCAAATTTCAAATGCAATGCATAGGCGTGAACTTCTGTTGAAAGATTTCACTGAGTTGGTCTATGGAAAATAAAAAAAGAAGATTTCATTGAGTTTGTTTTGGACTTTTTAGAAACTTAGCTTACTCTTCTTGTCCTATTTGTTGAGTAAAGAGAAAAAAAAAATTATTTTATTTATAGGTCACATCATTAAATTTTTTATATGAATATATAATTATACTCTTTTGTAGTTCATATATTATTATACTGACTTTGTTTTTAGGGAAAAAGACAGACACTACTACAAAAAGGGGCTATAACGTCCCAAATTTAGCACCTTTAATGTCCCAAAACGGGGGAACGTATATGTTGAGGGTGTAGTATGTTGTAAGAAAAGACGTCCCAAATGACAATTTGGGACGTCTAAAGGTTTGGTTTTTTTTTATACCATAATTTACATTATGTATTACCCAGCGAATTCAAACTGCAGAAACAGAATAGAAGATGGATTCATAAACCACACTGTCCGTTACAAAATGGTAAGGACATCCAGCACTACAATCTTTACTATATATACATACAATAACAACTCATACAACCTACTACTATATATATCAACAATAACAACCAGAAAGTGTCAAAAAGCTGTCATCACACAACTACAAACTGATATAAAATAAAAAGTTTACTGCTCTATATGTTGAAGAAGATGTCCAGCCAAAAGATCTCTGATCAAATCAAGGTCTTCACGTAGGTAGGCATCTTCATTATCAAAAATCTGAAAATTAGAAAGTAAACTTTGATGAAATGAATCTCAAGCAAATGAATTAATTAGCATTTCGATTAGAACACCAAAAATATTATCATTTGAGAATGAAGAAGCGATTACCTTTTCAAAATCGCTAGTAATTCCACTTTGAGTGATGTTATACATAAAAAATATAACATAATATCCGCATTTAGTGTTGCCAGGTTGCCTAGGGCACTTTAAATCAAAGGCATGCAATTGATTGTTAAAATCAATAAAGGTATGTCTAAACATTAATGTATAATAAAATAAATATAATAAGATTAAATTAAAGAATTTTTTTTGAGGTTTGGAAGGATACTCTAAATAATGCAAGCCAAAAGAAAAAAAAAAAGAAAGAAAGTAAAACCCCAATTACAATTAGATGATTTTTAGTTGAATATTGACAATACAAAATTTTAATTTCTACCTGAATTTTTTTTATGAGAAGAAAATTAAACTTTGTTGATCACAAAAAGTCTGACTCCTGTGATATTATATATATCAAAGATTTTCATTAATGGAATTAAAAAAAAAAGAGTTTCATCAACGTTAAAAACCAAACTATATATCGAAAAAGTCAAAATTCTATAATTTATGAATTTTGATTATCTTTTATTAACAAAACAATTTTAAGTTGAGTTCTTCCAAAAATAAAATTGTTTTATTGAAAATATTTAGATAAAAATTATTTAATGAATATTGGGGTTATGGTTTTCTTTTTAGTTTTAGCTTGAATTATTCTTCATAATTTGTTTGGAATACAAGAATTTCTTTAATTTAAACAAATCATATTTTATTTTATTATATATACTAATGGTAATATATATACACAAAACTAAGTTACACAACAATATAACTAATTAAAGAGAGGATAGAAAAGACTATGAGAGTGCAATGAAGTCATTTTGCTTATATTTTAAAATTCTAAATTGGGTGAATATAACTTAATTAGGGATTTGTTCAGTTTAACAACCTAATTTAGAATTTTCCTATTTGAGGCAACTTTATGTGGAAGTTTCCCTTGATTAAAATTAAAATAACCCCTACTCATTCAAGTAAATTTATATTTAAAAAAGAAAATAAACCATTGCAGTGGAGTTCCCGAATACAATTTAAGCAATATAAGCACACCAAACACACCAGGCTAATCTCAACCATCTCAATATAAGCAATATATAAGCACAATTAACGTGATATTTCCTATTGCCTAGGCTTTTCACATTGCAAGTTTTACTTTAATTTATTCAAGTAAATTTATATTTCAAAAAGAAAATATACCATTCTGTTACAAAAAAAATAAGAAGAAAATAAACTAACCTGGGTGCCCACTGCTATGTATGCTGGAGAGGTAGAGAAGATGTTGGAGATCAGAGGTGTATGCATGGTGGGGAGGTACACCGGAGGGTGGAGAAAGCAAAGAACCACGGTGGTGTGGACGACAATGGAATGAAGGAGGTGGAGGAGAGCAAAAACCTACACTGTGGAGGAGGTGAAGTTGCAGAAGGGTGGCCTGGTGCGTGCGTCCTTCAATAATAGATTTCAGGTGGAGGAGGGAGGAGTTGAAGAAACAAAGAGTAGTTGAAGAAGGGAGGAGTTGAAGAAAAAAGAACTAGGCCGACGGACAACAAGCAAGGAGGGGGAGGAAGAAGAGTAAAGCTTTGGTCAAAAAAGGAGGGAGGAGGGAATGACATTGAGAAGACGCATGTGAGGAGGGAATGGGATTGAGAAGACGCATGTCAGACAAGTGTCTGACATGCGCACAGGGACGCCTTTAGGCGTCCCAAATAGCATTTGGGACACCTAAAGTTTGGGTTTAGGCGTCCTAAAATTATTTTGGGACGCCTAAAGTCAGCTCCTGGCGCTAAAAAAAATTTACAAAATTTATATTTCGCGCCTGGAAGAACTTTAGACGTCCCAAATTCAAATTTGGGACGCCTAAAGGTTTCCCTGCATACATATAATTACGAAAATGCCACCGCCTCCCTTTTTAACCACCCAATTTTAAATTTGGGACGTCCTTGGGGGTGGTTATATCCTAATTCTGTAGTAGTGAGAAAAATACCACTTGAACTTCAAAATCCCAAATTAGTCCTTTGACAAAGATTTGCATTGTCAATTCCATTACCATTCTTGTCACCGGGATTTTGAAGTTCAAATGGTATTTTTCTGTCTTTTTCCCTTGTTTTTATTAGGTATAGTTTGATTAAATAGGGGTAAAATTGAAAAATTGTTAAATATTAAGGTAGAATTAATAATGTTTTAATTTTTCTTGTCTATGTGAAATATCCTGTAAATAATTTATAAATTGGATTTGAAGAGTATTTGTTTATGTTGTTCTGTTGGCAGAAAAAAAAAAGAGTTAATGTGATTCACATTTCACAAAAATGGTGTGGCTGCATTGCATTGCACTTGAAATTATTAGTATACTCTGATTTTTGCTGCCTCTTGATAATGCAACTTAATCTTGTGTTATGGTTGGCAAATTAATCTACATTCATGTATTATTTTGTTATTATGAATACGGGAATCAAATTGGGTTTTGTGTGTGTGGCGCTCAAAAGTATTCAAAAAAACAACAAATTAGTGGTGGTTACTGGTTAGATGGGAAGTAAGGACGTCACAAGAGCAAAGTTTTAAAAATTAAATTGGAAGTCGAGCCGGCAAAAACAACGGATAATAGTTCAAATGGTCAAATTGGTTGGGTAGTCCAGCTGAGTCGATGGCGTAATAATTAAATTAAAATAATATTACAATATATATAATGATTAAAATATAATAAATCCTTAATCCAATTTAATATTTTCTAATTATAAGGCAAAAAGATATTAATAATAAAATTGAAATATTACAAAGTACTAGTTATAATATAAGAGAGAGAAATCAACCACATCATTAAACAGATAGGAGGCCTTAATCCAATTTAATAAAAAAAATTAACAAATTCACAAAATATATCTAACAAGTTGAAATAAAAAATATATATTTTAATTACACATCACTTATTATGAATAAAATTTAAATACCAAAAATACATTTTGAATTATATTAGTTGACACTATTGAAATTAAATAAAATTAAAATTGTTAAAATTATAATTATATTATGACATATGTAATATAAAAAATGAGTGTTGAAAAAAATATTAAAAAAATTAGTACTGTTAAAATATTTTGCCTTTCAACATATATGGTGGTAGATTAACTTATTTATAATAAAATTATAAGGGTGAAAATTGAGTCAAAAACATAGTTAAAATATTTTGCACATGTTTTTTGTGTGTTTTTTTTTTAAATTTCCAATCCTTTTATGTTGGCTCATCTAGTTTTCAAAAACTGTTCTGGGTCCCAGCTTAATAGCGGCTTCCTACTCAATGACGAGTAAATAACAACTCAAAGCAATCTAATTGCTAAAACAGCCTCAAAGCAAAATCCGAACCGCTGTTATAACTGGGTGATCATCCGAATGGTCGGACCATCCGGTTTGATCAAGCTTTGAAAACCTTGCACTAGAGGCCACGTCAAAGTTGCAAATACTACTCCATTTAATCAAAACGCTTGCTCCGGTTTGGTTTACAATAATAGAGAACATCCAAATGGGCTAATCCCCTAAACTTAGGCCCTGTTTATAAAAAAAAAATGGGTGAATTGGGCAAGGGGGTTTAAAGGAATAATCTGGGTCCAAACCAATCTTTGAAAGTTAAAAATGATATCAACAAAAGGGCTTTTTTGGTGGAGCTGGATGAGAAAAGTGATGAGAAGGAAGGAGAATCTTGGGGGATCATTTCGGTAGAAATCAGGGGGGATAGGTGTGCTAATTGAGAGAGTTACGTTGAGGTGGTGAACTTAAAGCGAGGCATTGATGACACTTGGTCGTCCCCGATAGTAAAGAGAAGGAATAGCTTCTAAGACAATTCCCCAAGTAAAGCAGCCGGGAGAATTCAGATTTGGGGTGTTAGATGCGCCCCTTAGCTGCCTCCTCTACTATGCCCCTATTTTGGGGCATTCCCAAATATATTTTTTATGACTCTTTAGATCATTAAATTCTATAAGAAATAGGTGACATTTTGATATTTTATAAGCAAAAAATAGACGCGTTTTCAATTTTTTATGATTTTTCAAAGATATGTAAGAAAAATGGTACATTTTTTTTCACTTTAAGCAATTTTTTCTGAAATATTTTTGAAAAATCATAAAAAATTGAAAACGAGTCTATATTTTGCCCGTAAGATATCAAAATGTCACCTATTTTATGTAAAATCTAATTATCTAAAGAACTATGAAAAATACATTTGGGAAGGTCCCCAAAATAGAGGCATAGCAAAGGGGGCAACTGCGGGGGCATAACTGACACCCTAGATCCAGAGAATTTGGGTGGAAGAGGAGGAGCTAATGGTGCAACTTGCGTTGGTTCCATCTGAGGTAAATCCTTTTAAATTTTAAGGTGAATTAAAATTTGTTGAGGGTAAAAAGGATGAGGAACCGATTAAGGATAGAAAAAAGAAGAGCATGGCAAGAAGGGCCTTATTTTCAAACAACATTGTGAGTTTGAAGCATATAGGGGAAAGAGATGGAACTTTGATGAAAAGGGATGGTTGTAGCAAGTGGCTCTTTGGGGGAGGAAGGTCTAGATGTTGAAAGGGGTGATAGCTGGCCTGCTCTAGCCACCCAAGGACCATGAGCTGCTTGGTGTTGAACCGCCAGGGTCTAGGAACCACCATAACAGTTCGGCATATAAGATTCTAGTATAGAAAGCTTAAACCTGCCTTAGCAAATTAAATGGGTTATGTTTTAGTCTTTAGTGATAGGCAGTGTCAAACACCATATGTGGGAACATCTCCTAGTGGAAATTCAAACCTTAATCTCTCACGTTGTGAGAGATTATCCCTTTCCATTAGATCCAACCCATTGTTAACAATATTAGTTGGACAGCAATAATCAAAATAAAATAAAGAAGTACATCTTCATCAACCAAATGGCCCAAATAATCAACATCCTTGACGGAGTCCAACAAAAATTTCCAGAACAAGTGAAACAAAAACCGTTAAGCCCAAATAAAAGTCCAGCACGCCTCTCCTAAAGCCCTGAAGTACAAAATGAGTAAAACCCAAACTAATGAGCCCAAACAAAAATCAAACAAGCAACACTTGAATAAATCTGGAGCTCAAAATGGTGGCTACAAACTGAAAAATATAGATCCAGATGGAACAAAAGTTCAAAGAGAACAAAAATCATACGAAGTCCCAAAATAAATCACATACAAATAAATAAGATAAAATATGGCAGAAGCCCCATCCACCATGTCCCAATTCACAACCCATCCTTCAGGAATCGGTGAAACGCACGGTTACTTAGTATTAGTTAATCAACTGATGATATATATAGTTAGATACATATACGAATAACAAAGACAAGAGAAATAAAGAAAGCGATAGGGTTCTGGCAAAAAAAGAAATTAAAGTGATAGGGTCATATGGACCATGGTAATGCTTGGAGGGCCGTTGGTGAATGTGAATCAATGCGTATGCGTTTATATATATATTTTGTATAAATAAGAAAAAAAAAATTATTTTGGGAGTAATATTTCAAAAGGAAAAGTGGATGGACCGCCGGCAAAATGTAGGAAGTGTTATATGATCAACGTATAACTTGTATGATTATTTCAATGATAGTGAAATTGAGGAGGCTATTAGATTTTATATTAAAAAAATGAGGCACCATTTAAAAAATATCATGCAAAAATGGAAAAAAAAAATATAGGGAAAATTAGAATAAAGAATCTAAAAAAACTAATATTTATTATTAAGAATCTTAAAAGTTGTTATTATTTAAAAGGACCAAAAATTTCAAAATATAGATGTACAAGTATACTTTGCCCTTAACCTTCTCCATTCTACGATTCCTTTTACACTTCCTTCTTCCTCTCTTCCCCTCAATATCACAATGTTTCCTTGCTATGGGTTCATTTTCTATACCTTAAACAACTAGAAAGCCTGAGAAAGATAGGCGCAAGATTGAGACTAAGAAATTGGAACAAAGCAAGGCTTTTGTCACATTCTCAAAGCGCAAGTTAGTCCTCACCCAAAAAATGTAAATTAGGTATATTCTGTAAAGCTCCCGAACTATCCCTTCTCTGAGATTCATAAATCGTCATCGTCTTCTGCCATCCTGACATCGTGATCCCGCTACCTCTCCGGCACCTTTTTATTGTCAAACCCATGATTGGAATATGCATCTACGGTGGGAATTCAAAGAGTCCATGAAGGTGTTGGAGGAGGAGAACAGATCTTTGAATGCTGAGATTTGCAGTTGTTGGCCAAAAAAAGATTAGCAGTTCGGGTTGTCGGCATTGGTTCTAATGGAACTGTTCTGTTGGGGAGATGGGTTTAGAGGAAGTCGTTGAATAGTTTAGACACAATGTCGTTGCTGCAGCGGAGAAGAACACCTGGCTGATAGTGATCCATTCACGGTCGCCGCCATGACCATGGCAGAGTTTATGTATTTCTCTCCATTGAACATATTCCAGATTGATCGAACATGGGAATCATGGAACGCAACTGTCGGTTGTGATAGTTCTTACATGGTTTCGAATAGCAGTCGATATTGGGCATTATTAACTACTAACACTTACGAACAACTTTGAGTTTAGCTCCTTGATTAATGTTGTTTTGATAAAATGAGGATATACGGGATGTTAACATCTTTAGATTAACACGGGCAATCTAGTATTCATAGGTTTATATTTTTATTTTTGGTCCTTAGAAATAATTAGGATTTTTAAGATCTTTTTTATTAAATATTATTTTTTCCTTTATACTAACTTTCCCAAAAATGTTTTATAACTTTAAATCTAAATATTTAGGCTTGTTGTTTAACCATAGTGAATAATCTATTATAGAAAGACATGATACTAGATAACAAATTGTACTATTTTTTAAAAAAATGATAAAATAAAGGAAAAAAGATAAAAAAAGAATTTTGAAATTGTAAAATCCCAAATCAGGTTTGTTATCAAGAGTTGATAAGAGAATGACAAACTTGATAAATAATTTATAACTCATTTTTTGAGAAATATCTGATTTAGAATTTTGTAATTCCAAAGTTTTTTTTTTCTTATCTTCTTTCCTAAAATAAATCATCAATTTTCTTTGTATATTTTAAAGCAGGCTGACCCACCAACTTGATGGTCTACGAGCCCAAACTCATGGGTTAGGCATTGTTTTGAAAGTTAGAGTATACATTGATTAGGAAAATGCCAACACAAACCCACCACTACTAACTCGCAGGTTGGTGGTGGGTTGGGCATTACTAGCTTTATCTAACTAAGATTTTAATATCTCCAGCTAATTAGGATTCAAATATCTTTATCACAAACAATATATAATTTACAAAAATTCAAATTGATAATTACTTTTTATGTTTATAGAACTCTTTGTAAAAACAAATCCGCACGAGTTACTATGTAAACATATATTTTTTGAATTATTAATAAAGAAAAATGTCAACCTAGAACTAAAACCAAAACTCAAATAGTCTACCGATCAAACACATAATCAAGAGATTTTCATATTCTAACGCATGTAAAAGATAAATAATTACGTAGTGACAGAAGAGAAGATTTTTGAACTCGATTTTAAGACCACAGCCATCGTCTATAACCTTCACTTTCTCTATCGTTGGAAATGAGAAACACAGACGATGAGTTCTTGGAAGTGTTGAAGATTGTGATCATAATGCTAAACTTTCCACTGCAGGCTTTGGAAACAATAAATCTTGATTCTGCGTGGATAAACATGGTGTAATTCATGCAGCTAGCGATGAGGATTATTAATGTGTTAATTAAGATTCCAGAGTACTATTCAAATGGTACATTAGAATAGTTTGCTCTTAAAATAGTTACGTGACAATGTGGTGGATCGAGTTGGTACTAGGTTGACCCAAAATTTGCGTTGGGAGCAAAATTATTAAATTTGAAAGCTTGCTCGGTCATAAATGCAGTCTTACCAGATAATTATTTATTGCACCCAAAAATAAAATAGGTAATGTAGCTAGTTTCTTTATTATAAGATGTCCAGAAAATATTATACTTTTAATTTTAATTTTAAATGGTTTATAGCTTGGATTTTTTTTTTAAAATATAATCATGTCAATTAAAATTGAGAAGAAGATATATCCTTTGAATTTTTCTTATAGAAAGGGCAAAATGGGAAGTATGTATTTAATGTGGATGATTGATAGTACTTTTTTGCTTATAGTATTTGAAAGCAAGAAATATTATTGGGTTAAACCAACTTTTGGTCTTGTAGCTTACTCCGATTTGGGTTTTGCTCCCTAAAGTTTTAAATTTGTGATTTTGGTCCTTCAAGTTTTCTCTGTTTAAAACTGTTGGTCATTGACTCTGTTAAATTCTTTGACATGGTTCAATGACTAGACAATATGACATGGAAATGAGGTGGATATTTTAGTTTAAAAATTAAAAAAGAGCTTACAAGTGGCCAGTTGTTGAGAATGACTTCGAGAATGTTTGGATTAGTGGTAACAGAAGTAGTTTTTTTTTAATTTGACTTTTACAAATGTAAGATGGGGTAAAAGTTGGATTGTGTAATGTGATTTATGTTTGTATTAAATTTTGAAAAAATCAGTTTGATAAACTGAAACTTATTTGGATGGTTAATGCAAAAGTAAGTTTGGATGTAAAATGACTAAAAAGGTTGAGTTTACCAAAAATAAAAATAGTTCATGTGTTATTGGAAAAAATTAAAAATACTAAATTATCTAAATTTTAGGAAAACTTGGAGAAAAGTCCCATTTAAAATTTTAAAGTGAGAATGACCTCAATTAGAGTACTATTATTCTTCTTATATATAAACTTATCAGGTTATTCACGCCAATTAAATTTCTAATAGGGCAGTTTTTCCTGATTTTCCTTATATTTTATTATTTATTTATTTTTCTTTGGATATATTCATAAATAAGGATAAAATTAGAAAACAATCATTATTAACCTTTAAGTAGACTTACATAATTATTAAGACCAAACTTTTCATTTACATGTCATATTGTCTAGTTATTGAGCCATGCTAGCGATAATGAAGTCAATGACACATCAGCAAAATTAACGCCATTATGATCTTGGGATCAAAAGTTTTAAACGAAGTAAATTTGAGGGACCAAAACCACACGTCTAAAACTTCAAGTACCAAAACCCAAATCAGTGTAAACTATAAGGACCAAAAGTTGGTTTAACCCAATATTATTTGACTTTTGCAAACTCTCTTTTTTTATTAAAAAATTTTAAACCATTTATCCACCTCATTTCCTATCATATTGTCTACTCATTGAGCCATATCAGTGAATTTAACAAAGTCAATGACACAAGCAAAATTAACACTGTTATGATTTTGGGACCAACAGTTTTGAATGGAGTAAACTTAATGGACAAAAACCACATGTTTAAAACTTTAGGTACCAAAACCCAAATCAGTGTAAACTATAAGGACCAAAAGTTGGTTTAACCCAATGTTATTTGACTTTTGCTTATAATTTAAGGGTTATGGTAAATACCCATGAACTTATACCCAAAGTGCACCCAACACAATATGCTTTACAAGGTGCAAAAGTACCTATGAACTTTCAAAATCAAAGCAAAAATTCCATCACTGTTAGATTGCCTTAACTGACGTTAATTACAACATGAAAATAGCAATATCCCTCAACTAAAAAAGCACCCTCTCCTTCTTAGCCCACTAATTCATCCTCTACTGCTACACTCCCATTAAAGACAATTGGCCCTCAACATTTTTTTGGGGGATAAATATTGCATTCCATTATCTCAATAATTGAGAATTACATCAAGAGTCAATATCTCCTAACCAATATCATCAACAACCGCCTCCTTAACTTGAGGTGGTGGGTGATAAAAAAGGAAGAAGTTCCGTACTGTCTAGTGTGACATCTCAGCAAACCCATTTACACAAGAATTTTTTTTTACGATAGAGATGGCTAAAGAATATCTGCCAATCTCTATATGCAAGTGATCTAGCTTCATCCACAACATCTCTAAAGGGATGGTTAACTTCAACCCCTAGAAATTAGGTTAATGACAATTGTACAATCTAATAACAAATTGATTTTCATATATCCTCTAGCCCAACAGATATGAAGTCCATGAATAGTCCCTATTAGTTCCGCAATCCTCGGGGGAGTTATTTTCAGTTTGCTGCTAAAACCACACGCCCATCTGTCATGATAATCTTAAATAACTCCATTGCATTTGCTTCTTCCTTCGCTTAGAACTAAGCCATCCACTTCTAGTTGCACAAACCCTTCTCTTTCCTCTTGCTGATTGTGACCCCCTACTTGCTCATACCTATAAAACTTATAATTCTTTAATAGTTCATTGTTAGAACAAGCACAGTGTAAGCTATCATTTGCATTGATGAAAGTAATTAAGGCTTCTCTACCAAAGAGTCAATTGCATCTTGATACCCCAATGTTCCAACAATTGTATCCAAATAAAGTTGACCATTGAATCATCTTTATGAGTGTCATTCTTGCCTCATTTTGCAAATTCCATTTGGCACACCTACCCCTTACAGAGTAGAAAAGGGGCACCATTTCATAAGAGACATTATAGATTTGCAATGGTCAATCATGTTTGAACAATCCTTGAGTAAGTGCATTGAATTCTCCTCAACTACACTGTAATGCACAAATATAGCTCCAGAAATAAGATACTGATATATTAGATCAAAAGATGCACGGAGCTTACAATCTTAAAGTTCTACAAAAAACTTAAAAGCCATAACCTTAATCGTAAAGGAAATCCAGCAGAGAGAATAACAGAAATAAATCACAAAAGAAGAATGGGAGAAAGAGACTATCAGAAGAGAGAAGATCCCAATCAATTCCACATCGTTCTCATAACAAATTTTGTCCTTATATAATCATTCTTCCATTTCTCTCAGCTTCCAAGGCTTCTTTTTCACACGCAAACTACGCCTTACTTGTGTTGGATTTGGGCTTATTTTCTTATTCTCCAAGCCCACTGCATTTGGGTTCATTACAATACCCTCTGCATGAAATGGAACCTTGTCCTCAAGGTTCAAATCCGGGTATAAAGAGCAGAGTGCATCAGCAAATTCCCACGTGTGAGTAGGAGTACCATCCCATTTGACCAAGTACTGAGTCATGTAGTGTCCCTGGTGATTAATAGTTCTTCGATCAATAATCTCAGTTGGAGAACACAGTGGACCCTCTGGCACCGAAAGCAGAGGTAAAGGTAAATACGGATCATTGTGTCGGTCGCCATGAAATTGCTTTAGAAGAGAGACATGGAATACAGGGTGGATCCGACAATGATCAGGCAGAGCCAGGCGATACGTTACTTTGCCAATGAGTTCAGTAATTTGAAATGGACCAAAATATTGCAGTGACAGCTTGTGATATTTGCGAAGCTGAACCGAGTACTGACGATAAGGACGAAGTTTCACCAGAACCCAGTCCTTAATAGCAAATTCAACATCAGTGCGATGTTTGTCAGCATATTGCTTCATTCGTATCTGAGCTCTCTGTAAATTCATCTTCAATAATTGAAGCAACTCATCTCTCTGTTGTAATTGCACATGAATATCAGCGGGAGTATCTTCTAAAGAAGAATGCTATAAAACAAGGGGAGGATCTCTGCCATAGACCACTTTAAAGGGAACCATGCCAATTGCTGTATGGAAAGAAGAATTGTAGGAAAATTTGGCCCAAGGTAAATAAGATAACCAACGTTGAGGATACTCAAATACATAACAGTGAAGGTACATTTCAAGGAATTTATTCAAAGCCTCCGATTGACCGTCGGTCTGTGGATGATATGCGGAACTGAGACATAATTGAGTGCCTTGAAGTTCCATCAAATGACGCTAAAAAGAGCTGGTAAACATTTTGTCTCTATCTGAAATGATGGTTTTAGGTATGCCATGGAGACATACTACATGCTGCAGAAAAGCTTCAGCCACTACTTGGCTTGAAAAATTTGCAGTCAATGGAACAAAATGTGCATATTTAGAAAGACGATCAATAACTACCAGGATGACAGAATAACCTTGAATAAATGGTAATCTAGTAATAAAATCCATCGCAATGTCCTCCCATATGCGCTCAGGGATCGGTAAAGGATTTAAAAGACCCGAAGGATGCAAGTGTGAAACTTTGGCTTGCTGACAAATTAAGCAATTACGAACAAAAAGCTTAATATCTTTTCTCATTTTGGGCCAAAAAAATAGGTGAGCGATGCGATGAAAGGTACGGAGAAAACCTGTATGACCCCCCACAACATAGGAATGAAATTCATGGAGAACTCGTTGAAGAAGCTCGGTATTTTCATGAGGAATAACTAATCTATTTTTCCAGTATAAATTATGATGTTTAACTTGATAATGTGGAAAGGATGAAGGATCAGCTATCACTGATGTTTTTAAATTCAAGATGAAAGGTGAAGATCGAACTTGGTCATATACCCAATCCATAAATGACTGATTAAGCATAGTCATGGCCATACACGACGTGTCTTATAAAGCGTCAGCAGCCCGATTACTCTTCCTAGGTTTGTATTCAATGGTGAATCGGTAACCCATTAGCTTAGGCAAACAAGCTTCTTGTTCTGGCGTATGAATAGTCTGCTCATTGAGGTGTTTCAAGCTTGCATGATCCGTTTGAATGATGAATTGATTGCCAAAGAGGTAATGTCAAAACTTAGACACAGCTTCCGTAATTGCATATAGTTCACGCACATATACGGACTGGGATTGGAGTCTGGGAGATAATTTCTTTGAGAAAAATGCAATGGGATGATTCTCCTGACTTAATACAGCATCGATGCCAATGCTAGAGGCATCGGTTTCCAAGATAAATGGCTTGGAGAAATTCGGCAATGTGAGTACGAGTGTTGTCATTAGTGCATGCTTTAGAGTGTCAAAAGCTTCTTGGGCCCTTTGAGACCAAACAAATGCATCTTTACTCAATAAGTGAGTTAGTGGGCCAGCAATATGTGCATATTGTTTTATAAAGCGTCTTTAATAACCACTCAAACCAAGGAAACCTTTAAGTTGCTTGATGTTCAGTGGAACAGGCCAATTATAGATTGCTTGAACCTTGGATGGATTCATCTCAACTCCAGCGGCGGATACTATATGACCCAAATATTCTATGCGATGTTGACCAAAGGAATACTTGGAAAGTTTGGCAAAAAGCTGATGCCGATCCAGATATTCCAAAACCAAGGACACACGATGAAGCTGCAATTCCCATGTGGCACATAGATTAAATATCATAAAAAAAATGAGAACAAACTTCAGTAAAAATGGCCGAAAGACTGAATTCATGAGTGCCTGAAAGGTTGCCGGTGCATTTGTGAGGCCAAAGGGCATCACCGATTATTCATAAAGACCCAAGTGAGTGCAAAATGCTGTTTTATCTCGATTCTCTTCTCGCATAAGAATTTGATGATACCCGGAACAGAGGTCTAACTTAGAATAGAAAATAGAACCATGAAGTTCATCGAGAAGTTCATCAACTGTCGGCATCGGAAATGCATCGCGAATAGTGACAGCGTTTAATGCTATATAATCGACACAGAAATGCCAAGTGCCATCTTTCTTTTTTACCAACAATACCGGTGCCAAGAACGGGCTCAAACTTGGTTGAATTAATCCATCAGCCAGAAGCTCCGAAACAATACACTCGATTTCATCCTTTTGACTCACTGGTAATGATAGGGGCATACTTTAAAAGAACTAGTATGTGGGTATAGCTCAATACGGTGTTTGTGACCCCTAACTGGTGGTAAACCATGTGGTGTGTTGAAAACAGAGTCATAGCGGTGAATAATTTGAAGCAAATCCGTAGGAACATCAAGAAAAGAAGATGTTGTTGGAGGCACTGATTCAACAGTATCTAGCAAAAAAAAAAAGAGCTACCGAATTTGTATAATAAAGATGAAGGAGATGGTGGCACGTAGCTTGAGCCAAGGCAGAGCCCCTATATCCCTTTAGAGTAATGAATTGATCATTTTGGAGAAAACGCATTGTAGATGTACTATAGTCTGCAATGTGCGGACCCAAAGTCTCAAGCCAATCGGCTCTTATAATCATATCAACGCCTGCTATGGGTAAAATGAGAAATTATAGATGCAGAGTATGATCACAGATTCAAATGGGTACCTCAGTAACAATGTCATTAGTATGAAAAATAGGGCCAATTCCCCCCAAAACTCTAACATCGTTGGTGCGTTTGGTAGGGAGGTTCAGGTATTTGACTATTCGAGGGTGGAGGAAGTTGTCAGAGCTTCCTCCATCTAATAATATCTGGACCGTCATACCAAGAATATCCCTTATAAAATGTATGGTTGTAGCACCCATAGTGCCTCGTATAGCATGCAAAGACAAATGGTGAAGGGTGGCCTCGGTAGTAGCATCGAGACTAGTGGGGACCACTTCTTTATCCACACTACCAGGATCAGCATCATCAGCATATATAAGCATCATCATTTTCTTATTGGGGCACCGATGAGAGGGTGAAAATTTTGCATCACACGTATAGCATAGGCCCTTATCCCGTTGGATTTGTATCTTAGCTGGTGTAAATCTCTTAAACGGTGGGTTAAACGATGTTGGTAATAAGGTCGGAAGGTTGGACTTGCCACCTGTAGTGGAAGAAGATGCAAGCCCAATAGACATAGGGATATATGGAGTGAGTGTCTTGCTCAACGAAGGCGAAGCATGTTTGCTCCGAAAAGCAACACCCGGATCTAACTTAGCCCCAACAGAATTTGAAATGCTTGTTTCAGCGAAAAGGCGAGCAAACGTCATAGCACTTAAGACAGTAGTTGGACGTTGAACAAGTACATCACGTTTAAGATCCAGTTTCAACCCTCCCAGATAATAATCGACCAGAGCTGATTCAGGAATATCGTCAGTTCGATTAGCTAAAGCAAGAAACTTGGAATTGTAATCATCAAGGACACCACCCATACTCAGCTGAGTAAGTTTAAAAAGTTGCGAACGAGCACATTCAAATGGTGATGGTCCAAAATGAGTTTCAATAGCTTTGGCCAATGCAAACCAATGTGAATCCGTCCTTCTTTTTTCCATCATTTGAAACCACGGTAACACATCACCGTCAAAATGCACCGAAGCAATAACAAATCGTTGTGGATCCAAAATATCGTAATATCGAAAATATTGCTCAGCCTTAAAAATCCAGTTAAGAGCGTTCGTTCCATCAAATATGGGAAAATCAATCTTCACTGACTTCAAAAATGGGGTGTGCGACATGGAAGGCTGAGGTAGTAAAACACCTGATGAGGTGCCAGAACTTGCAGTTGTTTGGAATTTGTCAAGACGCAAATTAATGGCATCGACGGACTTGACAAGAGACTGAAGTACACTGCCAATATCATCGATTTGCTTATCGTGTACAATGAAACAACCACAGGTCTCCTCCAGAAATTAATTAGTTCGCTTTTATTCTATTTGTAATTCCTTAAGTCGAGTGTTGTCGGCCATGGAAAAAAATCTCTCAATGAAAGCACCAAAAATGTAATGCACAAATATATCTCCAGAAATATGATACTGATATATTAGATCAAAAGACGCATGGAGCTTACAATCTTAAAGTTCTATAAAAAAACTCAGAAGCCATAACCATAATCGTAAAGGAAATGCAGCAGAGAGAATAACAGAAAGAAATCACAAAAGAAGAATGGGAGAAAGAGACTGTCAAAGAGAGAAGATTCTAATCAATTCTACACCGTTCTCATAACAAATTTTGTCCTTATATAACCATTCTTCCATTTCTGTCAGCTTCCAAGGCTTCTTTTCACACGCAAACTACGCCTTACTTGTGTTGGATTTGGGCTTATTTTCTTATTCTCTAAGCCCACTGCATTTGGGTTCATTGCATACACACCCGAAAAGGCATGTAGCCATTGTGCTTAATCCTATTCTATGTCTTAGTTGTGTTGTGTGAGCTTTGCCATGGGTAAATAACCACATGAATGATTTAATCTTCTCTGGTACCGTTCATCTCTAAATAAGTTTCCATACGCTATCTCCATGCTAACGTGTACTTACAAGTAAGAAATGATATTCAGATTTAACAAAAAAAGTACCATCAGGGGATGGCTTCCAAAAGAATTTATCCTCTTCTCTCTCCTCACAAGGTGGGTGCGCACAAGTAATCTACGTAACCATGTAGAGAGGCAGCTAGAAGTTCATCTTCCCTTTATCCCATTTGCCATACTAAGTTACATAATTAGCCACTCTTTCATCCTTATCAATCAATCACTCCTAACCAACAATCAAATTCACCAGAGATACATTCATCTCAAACCAATTATCAAACCAGAAAAATGAAGAGTTTCCATTACCAATCCTTTTACCAAGGCAACTTCTGAATGAACTCCAAACTTCGCATATACATTTCCAAATGGGAGAAGCATTTTTCTTTTTAGTTACCTTTAGTAAATCCAGAAGGTGCCACCTGGTGTGGGTTGAACAAAAATATCATACAAAGCTAAACTTATGAGGTAAGAGGGAAAGGCTTACACACAGGACTTTGATGCAAAAATAAAAGAATGGTTGTAAGAGGAGGAAGCTACTGTTATGGTATTCTTAAAAGATCAAAAGAAGCTACTAGAAAGTTTGCTAAAGCTAAATATGCTAGATGATCCATTGAATGAATTATGCAGGCCATGGAAAGATGCCTTAATTGTCACCTTGCTAGGAAAAAAATACAAACTTAATCATGGCGAAGGATCAAATCCAATAGTTGATTAAGTTAGGGAAGTTTGAACTAATTGACCTATCAAATAACTATTATGTATTTCAATCCAAAGAATTGGTGCTATGCATTAGGTTATTAAATGAAGGCCCATGGCTCATTCGAGGCATTACGTGGTGCACAACATTGGAGCCCAAATTTTAATCCTTACTGCAACAAGGTTAGGAAGATAGCAATATGCATTTGAGTTTCTACCTTACCAATGTACTGCTATTCAAAATATTGTATGTTTGAGTTAGGAAACATGATAGGCAGGACTTTGAAAGTAGATGTTAGCACTCTTGCTTAATATAAAGACAATACGACTATAGAGAGAGGTAAATTTGTGAGGGTAAGCATAGAAGTTGATTTAAATAAGCAATTATAGTTAAGAGTTGCTATCGACAAACAATTTATCTAGTGGCGTATGAGGGATTGGATATCATATGTTTCAAGTGTTGTGTCTATGGGCACAATTGGGATGGATGCCCACTCAATGCTCAACCTGAGATGAACTTGTCAGAAAAGCAACAAGCATAGGAAAATACTAGTAAGCAGTCATCTTGCCTAACAGAAAAGCAAAATCTCTTTAGTATGCCAGGTGTCAACTTTGTTAAAAGCATAAGGGTTGTGGATGAAGGTGTAAAAAGAGACCTATTGATATTGATCATGAGAGGAAAGTACAACAAAAAAGGGTTGGTAAGAACAAAGCTACAAGAAAAGAGCAAAAAGACAAATTTGCGACAGCGTTTGATGTTATAAGAGATATGGACACATCTATCAAATCTTCAGACAAAGTGGACACTTACATAGCTAAGGCATCTGCGAAGCAATAGAGAAGGGAAGAGGATATAGAAGGTTGCCTAAAAGTCGTCTCTGATCTTGGTATTAGTGGTCAAAATTTTGATGGTGTAGAGGTAGGAGAAGGAGAAAAGTTGAAAATGACGAAACCTCAAAAAAACAAAAGTGAGAGCGTGAAAGAGAAAGAAGAAGATGGCTCCAAGACATAAAATGGTGTAAGGGAGGCACAAAATAGAATAAATGAAAAGGTGGAGCAACTAAACCCTAGAAACTTGCAAGAAGCCTAATTCCAATGGATAGGCCAACACAAGTAAATAAGAAAAGAACAAGTAGAAGGAAAACGGGCCAACTAGCTAGGCCCAAAATTATTTCTCCTTTGCTTAGAAAGAATCAAGCAAACCATGGGCACAATTTAATATTTAGTTCACTTCACAATTTTAGGTCAAGTGGGTCAAGACTAAGAAAGAAAAACAAAAGCTTGGGCCCTTAGACAAATCTATGTAGAAAAATTTAATTAGAGGAGGGTTCAAGTGTCAAACCCCTTAACATTTTGATATTTGTAGAGTATTAAGCGCGTAGTTCCGTAAGGCATACAGAAATGTAGGAACATACTGACATTAAGTTCTTATTTACAATATAGGAAATTCCCCATAGGGTTTGAAAAATATATACAAAGTGTTCAAAGAGAACCAAAAGTACAGTTTTAAATAACTAACAGCAGCTTCTGCCTGGACCAGGACCTCATTCACCAATAACTGCTACCTTGCCCCTTAAGCCACTAGCTTCAGCTGTAATGTTTGTATTGCTGAAAAAGGGTGAGATTCGAGTGAATCGTAGTAGCAACATGCATTTCAGACATACAAAATGTGAAAATAAATATTCCATGCACCATGTTATGTAAAATGATAGAATGCTATGTGCACACTGTCCAAGGCCAAACGACTGCGCCAACTTGGCTTAACCTTGTGCCTTTGTTGGTTCCCATAACCCAACCAGGCTAATATGCATGTATAAGACAGTATGCTCATGTTAAAGAAGATGACATACTCAAACATACAATAATCACATAGTATATGTAAGAAAAAGTTACTACCTAACTCTTTTTTTAGTTCCTCGGTCCATCCTAAACTTTGGTTCTGGCTTGAAAAGTTTCCAGTTCCTATAAAAATTAGAGTTACAAGTAACTGATTATTACTTGGACTATTACTGCCTTTAAATCAAATTCTATGGTTGATCTAATATAGGTATAATAGTTTCTACACAGTACAAGTCTGCACAGTTCAATTTCACTATTTTCCAGAAACTAACAGATTTTCAATCAACTTTAGAAATTCCTAATTAATTCTAAAAAATCCAATTTGAATTATTCTAAAACTTATGTGAAGCTATTTAAGTTTATTTTCATGAAAAAAATACCCAAAGCTTGTCACTTTTATCACATTTTTCCCAAAAATTTGTAAAACTTCCCCTATTCCTGATTACATTGCGGATAAGGTCTAAAAGTATGACCGGTGGTAGTTTTGTAATTATAAAGAACTTTTAAGACCGGTTCTTAAAATATGAGGTCTAAAATATATAATTTAGACCGGTTATCCAAACAACCGGTCTAAAACGATAAAATAATTAAAAAATAAAAATATTAAAATTTTTTAGACCGGTTTTCACTAATAATCAATCTAAATTATAAAACATTCTAGACCTCATATTTCAAAATAACCGGTCTCTTTTCTTCTCTATTGTGACTTTGCCCTAGCTTTAAACTTCTGCGACATTGCTCTCGCTCTGATCTTCTCATTCTCATATTTGTTGCTGCGGTGCTCTCACCCTTACACTGAATGAGTTTGTCACCGCCATAACCTCGCTTGCTTTGATCTCCTTTGTCACAGCTTTCCTCTTTCCCCATGACATCCATCCTTCATCTCAACCTACCTTGGCAACCTCACTTCTTTGCTGCTATGAGCTGCTCGCTCCTTTGCCTTGACCCAGAGATGTGTGAAGAAGATGCAACTGATGTGATGAGGTTTGAATAATCTTTCCTTTTCAAAGCTTAATTAATTCATAAACTAATTTTTAATTATGATGAGTCAGAACACGAATCTAAAGAAGAAGAAGAAGAAGAAGAGCATAATAACGATGCAAATACGTCCTCCGAATATGAATCCAAACCTGAATCCAAATCCAGAGCATCGCTAGATTGGATTTACCTTGAGGAAATTATGATGGAGGAGTTCAAAGAGGCTGCAAATGGACAAGTGAAGAACTTAATGCTGGGTGCTCTTGATCATAGCTTCTTAGTGAACGATACAGGAATTCAGGTTTTCAGAAATTTTAGCAGCAGGATTCACGGGAAAGGTGTTTTTGTGAAATCTGATGGTGGTAATTTACTTGGAAGTGTCCTTCAATTGTCAAAATAATTACAAGCACTAGTTATTCTTTTCTTTGTTTTTTTCCTCTCCTCATCCTATCCCTAATTTTGAATGAAGAATTTAACAATTGAGATTTAAGAAAAGAAGGGGAAAACAAAGAGGAAAAGTTCAAAAAAAAAAGGAAATGTCAATTTAATAAGAAAAATAGTCTAACAAAAACAATAGTTTAACAAAAAAAAAGACAATTTAAAAAGAAAAAAATAGTCTAACAAAAACAATAGTTTAACTAAACTATATGCCAACTCACCCTTAAAGAAAAGTTTGTATCTGTTGATCATATTATCGCATCACCGACCATCCTTTGAGTATCAGTGAAGGCAACATAAGACGACGTTGTTCTATTTCCTTGGTCGTTCATGATAATATCTACTCGATCATGCTGCCACACTGCAACACACGAGTATGTGGTTCCAAGATCAATTCTAATGGCCAGTTTCTGCTGTGATCTATCACCCATCCTTTTTCTTTCAAAGTCAATGGAGTTTTGGGAGACTTAGCCTGACAAGAAAGTGTTTCTAGAGATTGGTAAGCTACCCAGCATGGTCAGCAAGTTACAAACCAAAGTATTTTAGCATAAACTAGAAAACACAATGGCCATCAATTACAGCTCCCAACAAGAAATTGTAAGTTACCATTGAGAGAAAACTGGTGATGAAGAACTAAGTAATCGAAACTCGAAAATGAAATAATTGAGACACTAGAAACTCTTCCGGTTTATGCTTCCCCCAATTAAAGAATTTTATTATTAATATTCATAACATGATACATGGGCAGCAAAGAGTTCTTATTCAAAACAGGAAAGAATAAACTGATTATGTAAAAGTATATAGGAATTCAAACTCTTCCATAAAATAAATCTCTTTGAAAGAAGCTTATCAACATGCACTTGCAATTCCTATAGTGGTGTTAAGCATAAGCGTGACTGATGAAACACACTCACCCACACTTAGATCTTATGCTGAACAGAGGTAGTTTAGGGAGAAAATATAGAACCTGTGAAGGATTATGGGGGAGAGGTGCAGAAATAGAGAAGAGCAACAAGGGGGAGGCAGAATAGAGAGGTGGGGGAAATGAATCAGAATCTCGGGGAGAGAAACAGAGAGCTCACATAGCCATCATAATAATTCCATTAATCCAAGTCTGCCATACATATGCTGCTTTACTTCCTATTTATAGAAGAGATTTCCTTATCATGAAGGAAACTCCTTTCTTTCCTAAGAAGAAACCTCAATGCACCTTGCAACCAAAAGCTACCAGCAGTAAATGAAAAAGTAAACTAACAGAAGAAAATGCAAAAGTGAACTTAAAAGTATGATAAATAATAAAAAGCAACGTCATCTTTTTCTAGCACAAGTCTTTCTCAATTTCCTATCAGTGACCCTGTATCCAATTGTCACATATGCACGCCTTTGGACATAAGTTGGTAAACTCCCCTACTTCACACGTTTTATCCTTTCCCCAGCCCCAATTATTATTATTTTAATTATAATAAATGTTATGGTAATGTTTATAAGTTAAAAAAAGATAAACAATAAATATTAAGAAAGGATAAGGATTTTAAATACACAGAAAAGATGAAAGTGAATTGGAATGAGGTGAATGTTGTAATACCCCGAATTTTGAGACTTGAGCTTAGAGAATAAGCCTGAGATTAGTGGATTGCTAAGCCCAAGATCCCAAATTGTGATTAGGGGTTAATGACTACAAAAGTGGACGTGGTTAGTGATTAATGAACCCTTTTAGAGAATATAAAGTGGATTGTAGTCGCTTGTGTTATGAGCACCGCCAAAACCTTGTATTTGAGTTCAATTGTGGATTTACATCCAAATTGACTTAGAATAAAGGGAAGAATTGAATGGGGTATTTTGATGGAAATGTTGTCATGTTGTGGTATTTAATCATTGGAATTGATTTAAATTGGATTGGACACATTGGTTGCAAAACTGGAAATGCTGTCCAGTGTGAATTCTGTTTGGGCAGTCTTCTCGTGTGGACGTTTATACTAGGCAAATGATGTCAGACAATTATGAAACTTTCCATTCTTAAATTTCACATCCTAAGCTTCAAAATGGACATATAAGTTGTGCCATTTCATGCTGGGAACTGGGAGATATGACTGTCCAACGTTTGAGGTCGAAAATGGACTCTGTTTTGGGGCAGTGATGAAATTTGTGTAATTCTGGAATTGTGTGGTGATTTCTAGTATTGGTAAATATTTTTCCTATAAAGATAACTTAAATAAATTTCATTTGGAATTAGAATCACCTCATTTCAATTTTTCTAGAATTATTTATAATTTTGCAAAGTTTGGGCAGAAATCTGCCAAAAATCCGAAAATTGAGAATTATGACATCATCATGTTACATTCATGACATAAGCATGGGATATGTTATTAAACGGTTTTTTCTTTCTTCCTCCTCATTTCCGACGCTGAGAACAACTGAAATAGAGAGAGAGCATATGGGATCTTTAGAGAGAGAAAGAGGAAGAAATCTCGTAAGGTAAGACCATTTCTCCGACGATCTAGCTCTTAACGCGTATAACCTTGTTCCTAAGCTTCTCTTCTATGTTATTTAAGGTGTTTGAGAAGCAAATTTGGTGTTCAAGAGGCTAGGGTTTTCAGCCAAGTCAAGGAGAAGCTATTAGGAGCTTGAGGTAACTTCCAAACTTTCAAATATTGCTTATTCTGGCTGTTGTGGGCAATTTAATCGGTGAAATTTTGCCGGATTGCCATTGGTTTTAAAGTTTGGAAATGACATGGCCTAGGGGTTATGCTGCCCAAATTGGGTCTTAATGTTAGTTGTAACCTAATGTAATGGTTAATAAAGTGGTTAGGAGTAGAAAGAAACACATTTACGGAGCCGAAACCGAAAAACCCCAATTTTCCCTGGAGTACTTGTATATTTCGGTTATGGCTATAAATGGGTCTTAGAGTTGGATTTTTAATGTTTTGATGGTTCAATTGAGTTCAAGAGCGAAAATTAGGTGGGGTTACAGTTGGTCACTTTTTTCGGAATAGGCCGAAAAAGTATAATTACGAAAACGCCCCTGAAACCCTTAAAGTGGGGCTGCCAAGGGTAAATTTGTAAATTGACATTGAATTTGATAATTCTGAGTCCGGAAATGGATTCCTTGGGCGAATAGTAGGATCGAATGTGAAGCCCCGAGTTGCTGGCACGCAAATGAGGAGAAAAGACTGGAGGTAGGGAACTTATCTCTCCTGCATGCTCTGATAACTGTATTAATGTGTTGATGCATGTTATTGCTTTGCTTGATTATGTGGAACATGTATGAATGATTTGAAGCTATGTTTCAATATATGCTATGGCTATATGTGTATCGTTCGAAGCATTGAGCTTATAGATTTGTCATTGTATGTGTGCATGAGTTATGTGATGCAAGCATGTCATGCATTAAACACTTATCTTTCCTACATATTGATAATGTTTCCCTACTAAGATTCTCTCGAATCTCACCCTCCCCTACCAACAATTTAGACAGGGCAAGTGGCTCGTGGAGGGAGCGGCTAGGACTCCTTCGAGATAAGAGTTGGTAGTTGGTTATCAATGAGTTGTGAAAACTGTATATGATTCGGTTGAATAAAAGGTTATAAATTTGAGATGAGATTGTGTAATCCCCATTTGAAGAATTGTAATGGGCAATTGTGCCCCATGTATCTTTAGCGAAGGTATGTACCCGGGATTGCTGGGATGATTATGTTGTGCACTCTGATATTTATATGAATGTGATTTATCTTCGCATAGTAATTGTATTCGAAATGTGAATATGAGACCACGTTAATTAGATTTTAAAAGATATTTGTGAAAACCCTATCTCAAGGATGGGATTTTAAATGAGTTTTGATTTTTATTGGTCTCTATTTCACTTTAATCGCGTATTTCAGATATAATTACGGAGGGGGTTACAAATGCACTATTGGAAAAAACCCTTTTTAGACCACCACATTTAGACCGGTTTTGGTGAATAAGGTCTTAAAAATTTGCGCGATGGCAGTTTTGTAAGTATATTGAACTTCTTAGACCGGTTCCTAAAACAACCAGTCTTAAAAAATTTATTTAGATCGGTTATAAATAAAACTGGTCTTAAAATCTTAAAATTTTTATGAATTTAAAATGTTTTAACATTTAAGACCGGTTTATATGTAAACCGGTCTTAAATGTTAACACATTTTAAATTCAAAATGCGATAACGTTGTGGTAAAAACCGGTCTTAAATGTGAAATTTTCCTATTTTAAGACCGGTTTTTAATAAAAACGGGTCTTAAAGGTAAGATTTTTCACCCTTATTTTTCCTCCCGCGCCCAGATCGTGCGCTCTGTGAATCCTTTCTTCTCTCTTTGCCATTTCTCTGTGAGCTCTGTCCGTACATGTTCTGAATTCGTCCATGGCGTCCTGTCCCTCATTTGCTCAACTCTCCTCCGTCATTACCGCTGTCGTTCCTGTGTTCGTCGTCGCTGTTCTTTGATTATCGTCAGTCTTCTCCCCCGCCACCTCTAATCCCCGCAGTGACCATTCTCCTCTAACTTGACTTCCCTTTGTCAGTGAAGTGAATTTGAGGACTTTATTTTAACCTCAGTCGACGCCACCGTGACTTTGGGTTGAAGCTCACTCCTTGGTCTTCATTAAGGTTAGTGTTCGATCTATTATTTAATTGTACGTTGTTTTATAATTAATAATGTTCAATGAAAAAATGGTTCTTGTTGTTGCTTTGAGCACTTAAACGTAATATGGAAAAAATTAAATCTGCACATTCTTGTTAGATATATGCTCTGACTTTTATTTTTTTCCCTGTAATATTTGGCTTGGATTAATACCACTTTATGTTCTGTTTTAGTTTAGTGTGGTTGTTTGATTATTGCTAGTGTTATTGGTTTGTTAAAACAATACTAGTTTCAAATAGTGCCTGTTAATTTCGTTGAAATATCTAAAATTCTATTGTTGTTGTTTTTTTGTCTATCCTTTTGTTGTTGTATATAGGGTGCTAGAAGTGTTGAGATATATATGGATCATAGTTGGATAAACGCTAAACGAACGAGTGTTGAATATGATAATAGGGTGAGAGGTTTTTTAGACTTCACTAGTAGAAATGCCGATGATGGTAATGGAAAGTTTTATTGCCCTTGCGTAGTATGTTTGAATGAGAAGCGACTAAGAATTGTAGATATATATACACATTTAATTTGTGAAAGATTCTGTAAGAGTTATACAATGTAGGTATGGCATGGTGAAGAATTAGAAATGCCAAGTTCATCTCAACAGGGGGGAGTAAACTTTGATGATAATGACACGGATATGGATGATCAAATAAAGGATATTATTTGTGATGTAGGAGAAGAGACTTTTAAGCAATCACATGCATATGGTAATATGTGTAGTGATGCTGAGACGCCGTTGTACCCGGGGTGTAAAAGGTACCAATTGTTGAAAGCAGTATTGAAATTGGTAAGCTTGAAAGCATGGCATGGATGGAGCGACAAGAGTTTTTCAGAAATTCTTGAGGCTTTTAAGGACATGCTTCCAGATGATAATGTGTTGCCTTCTCGATACTATGATGCTAAGAAAATATTGTGTCAACTAGGGATGAAGTATAAAAAAATCCATGCATGCCCTAATGATTGTATATTGTATAGAAAAGAGCATGAAGAGGAACAACAATGTCCAATATGTGAAACCCCAAGGTACAAATCAAATAACGCTCCTGCAAAAGTATTGTGGTACCTTCCAATCATACCAAGGTTCAAGCGCTTGTTTGCTAATGAAAACGATGCAAGAAATTTGAGATGGCATGTGGATGAGAGGATATCCGATGGAAAGCTTCGACATCCGGATGATTCTTCTCAATGGAAGAAAATCGATCAATTATTTCCTACCTTCGGTGAAGAGACTAGGAACCTTAGGCTTAGGCTTAGCATGGATGGCATGAATCATTTTGGTAGCCTGAGCAGTATACATAGTTCATGGCCTATTCTGTTGGTAATTTACAACTTATCTCCTCTTTTATGCATGAAACGAAAGTACATCATGTTATCTATGTTGATTTTAGGACCAAAACAACCCGGAAATGATATAGATGTTTACCTGGAGCCCTTGATCGAAGACTTGAAAGAGTTGTGGGATGAAGGTGTTGATGTTTTTGACGCGAACAGAAGGAGGTTTTTAAAATGCGAGCCATGATCTTTTGTACTATAAATGACTTCCCTGCATATGGAAACTTGTCAGGCTATAGTGTTAAAGGCCATAAAGCATGTTCGATTTGTGAAGAAGGAACATGCTACCATCAACTTCAACATGGAAGAAAGACAATTTATCTTGGCCATAGGAGATTTCTTAGACGAGGTCACCCGTATCGCAGATTAAAGAAAGCTTTTTTTGGTGGACAAGAGTTTGAAGATGCTCTGAAGGCATTGACTGGGGAGCAAGTTTATGAAAAGGTGAAAAATATGAATGTTATCTTTGGTAAGACTACGAAGAAAAGTAAATGGAAAAAGAGGTCCGTCTTCTTCAATCTTCCATATTGGCCGAAGCTTGATGTAAGACACCATATTAATTTCATGCATGTGGAGAAAAACGTTTGTGATAGTATTGTTGGGATACTGCTTAACATACAAGGTAGTTCTAAGGATGGCGTGAAGGCAAGATTAGATTTGCCAGAAATGGGGATACGAGAAGACTTGCATCCAAAGCCATATGGTAAGAGAATTTTTTGTCCTCCAGCTGCTCATACTTTGTCAAAGGATGAGAAAAGAAGCTTTTGTCAATGTTTACATGGCATCAAAGTTCCTTCAGGGTATTCTTCAAATGTTATGAAGCTTGTGTCGATGAAAGACTTGAAGTTAGTGGGGCTAAAGTCTCATGATTGTCATGTCTTAATGCAACAACTGCTCCTAATAGCTATTCGAGGCATTACCGAATATGATCTTCAACATATTTTGACTAGACTTTGTTTCTTCTTCAATGCTATTACTTTGTTTCTTCTTTAATGCTATTTGTAGTAAAGTCGTTGAGATAGAAAAATTAGATGAACTGGAAAATGAAGTATATATGATCTTGTGCCAGCTTGAGAAGCTTTTTCTTCCTTCTTTTTTTTGACATTATGGTACATCTAATTGTTCATCTAGTCAGGGAGATCAAGTTGTGTGCTCCTATCTATTTATGATGGATGTACCCAATTGAAAGAACTATGAAAATCCTAAAAGGGTATGTGAAGAACCCTAATCGGCCTAAAGCATCTATTGTTCAGAAATATGTTTCTGAAGAAGCCATGGAGTTTTGTCAAGATTACTTGTCAAATGTAGGACACATTGGACTTCTTGAACGTTATGACGAAGAAGGCGGTAGACGCGGGGCTTCAATAAAGAGTATGGATCATAATGAATTGCAACAAGTCCACTTGTACATCTTGAATAATGTTGATGAAGTTCAAGATTACATTAATGCTCATAAAGAAATTGTACGGAAAGGAAATAGTCGAATGATTGAACAAAGGTTAATTAGGGAGCATAACAAAACTTTTGCACATTGGTTCAAACAAAAGGTTGACGGCGAAGAATGTGTTTTTGATACAATTAAATGGTTAGCACGTGATCCTGAGGCTGATGTCATAAGTTGGACTTCATTTGTGATCAATGGTTATACGTTTTACATGAAGTTCCTTGATGACAGGAGCACCATCCAGAACAGTGGGGTTATGTTGGTGGCTGAATCTATGTAGTTCTCTAGGTCAAAAGATAAGAATCCTAGATTGGTAGCAATACCTTATTATGGGGTGATCAAAGAGATTTGGGTGGTTAATTATGTTAAAGTTAAACTTACCATTTTTAAATGCAAGTGGGTTGATGTCAACAATGGTGTGATGATTGATCAGTTGGGATTTACATTGGTTGATTTGAATAGTAGAAGTTTTATAGATGAACCTTTTATTATGGCATATCAAGCGAAACAAGTGTTCTATGTTACTGATCAAGCAAACAAAATGTTGTCTGTAGCTCTCCAAGGAAAAAGGGTCATTGATATTAATCAGGAAAGTCATTCAATGAATGATATGCTTAAGACTCCTTCTTTTTCTAGGAGTTTACCAAAATTGAACGAAGAAGATGAAGCAGACAATGAACACGGCACAAGAAGCGATCATCATGAAGGAATATGGGAGGATATCCCCTTATAAAACTACATTGAAGGTTAGTTAGCTAAAATAATTATCATGAACTATATTTGAATTATGTATATTGTTATTGGTGTATATATAAAACTACTTTTTTTTTTGTCGTCATAGGAAAATGAAGGATATAAGGTGTACGTCTTAGTGTAGATTCTCCGAAGCCAGGCCAGCTAGTGATCATCAGCCTGAGAAGAGTGTGTATAAAGTATTTTGGCCCTAACAAATAACAGAATTGTTATTAATGTAATTTAATCTTTGATGTATGTATGTAAGTGAAAAGATAAGGAACTTGGTCAAAACAACATTGTCATGGTTGTATGATTTCCTTGCATTATGATTCTGTCTATGATTGTGAGTTTATTATTCATGGTTGTTTTCCTTGCTTCTGTTTCGGCCAGCACTGTTTAAGCACAAGGGATTTGAGTTTTAATATGTTACAATGAGTTTTAAGTCTCTCACATGTCATTAAGATGTTAGTTATATAATCTGTAAGAGAAGATTTATTTGAATGTCGTTGAACTGGCTGCTGCTTGCTGAGTGAAATGTTTTAACAGGGGAAATGACTTGCTGGGTATATCTTTTAAACGAAATTTTTTAAAAAAAATTCAACTTTTAAGACCGGTTCTCTCCAAAATCGGTCTAAAAAGTACATTTAATACTGGTTTTGGATAAAACCGGTCTAAAAAGTCAAATTTTTAGACTGGTTTTTTGAAAAACCAGTCTAAAAGGTTAATTGTCTCTTTCACATATAAACATTGGAATACTGCACAACAGAATTATTCCACCATTAAAAAAGAAATTTTGGCAATTGTTTTATGCATTTCCAAATTTCAATCTGATTTTTTAAACCAAAGGTTTTTAGTTCGTATTGAATGTAAATCGGCAAAAGACGTTTTGCAAAAAGATGTTAAAAACCTTGCATGAAAACAAATTTTCGCCAAGTGGCAAGCAATTCTAAGTGTTTTTGATTTTGACATTGAATTCATCAAATGCACTTCAGTTAGATCCACCTTCGGGGCCCCTCCCCCGTCTTGGTATCAGAGCCAAAAGGTGAAGTAGGGATGTAATACTTAGATCTGGATATGTTTTTATGGCATTAAAATTTTTGTTAGCGGATTAGTATGACTTAAAGGTCTATACTTGATAGCACTTTGTATATAGTTCTTGTTTATCATACATGAGTCCATCCGTGGGTTGAGTTTGCCATAAGTCCCATGTGTTGAGGCAGGCGTTTGTGCCCCATGAAGTAATGTATGATAAATAAAGATTTTATATACTATAAGTCTGGCTAGAGTTAGATCTAAGAAATCTTACTAATTTCTTAACAAAACATTTTAATCCATAAAAACTGATACATTTTTAATTATTATACCACTATGGATCCAGAAGGTAATGATACTTAAGCAAGGGAGAATTACAATTATTGTTATCTTCCTTTCTTTAAGCTTTCTTCAGCCTTAATTTCAGCTTTTACTTATTTACTTTCAGCCTTTATATTCTGCTCTTTATTTCTGTCCTTTACCTCTTGCACTCTTTCCTTTCAGTCTTTTCAATTCTGTCAATTTAAATTTTGCAATTTAAATTATGTCTTTTCTTCTCCATTCCTTTTCTTCTAAATGCGGTAGTAGTAGCTCTTCTTCTACTCCATTAAACAACTCTACGCTAAACGATGAGGAATCAAAGTCTTCAACTTCTAAACAAATTTTCAAAGAAGAAATTTCTTTTGAAAATATAAACCAGAATGTAGACGATTGGGTTTTACCTCCAATTGCTCTAAACATGCTTTATCAAATGCAAACTCAAGATAAAAAGTGGTTCTCCAAATTTGATTACATAATCAGAACAGTTGAAGAATCAATTCCTATCAAACCCGAAAAGGAAGAATTTTACCTTCTTTCTCAAAAGTCAATTGACAAACATAAGAAAGATTACAACTTTTTGCACATCGGAAGTGTTCAAGTTGCCATTAAACCATTGATAAGAAAAGAATTAAATGTATCAGGACTAGTATGCCTCATGGATGCTAGACATTATGAATTTTCAGATTCTCTGCTAGCAGCAGCAGAATTTGGACTTCATAATGGTCCTGTCTACTTTAACTGTTATCCAGATAGGATGACAGATTTAAAGGATGAACATGTTCTTGAAGTTCTTAAACTCAAACTTCAGTTAAACGGTTTGAAAATGAAACCCAGATCTATACCTGCTACCCTAACATATAGGATACAATATAAGGTCTTAAACTCATCCAATTCCTTAGTTTTGATACCACCTGATAATGGCCAAACAATAGTCTTTTTATCAGATGAGCAAAATACAAACTTGACCGTTCCAAAAACAATTATGTGGGATGATGTTGAATTACCAGATGATTGGACAATGGATAAGGCCACAAAGCCGATTCCTAAACCTATATCTCAGGTAAGCAAGATCATTCAAACATCAGATAGAACTGTCAAACTATATTTTGATAGACCAAGAACATCTTGTAGTCAAGCTACTAGAACTGAACCTTCATATATGAAGACTGTAGGTCTGTTAGATCTGAATCTTCAAGATATTCTTGTTCTTCTTTACCTAAACCACCATCTATCATCTATATGTCAGCCCCCAACACATTAACTCCCCAACAAACTCTACCAAAGGTACCATCGGTCATATATGCACCTGCACCACCCACGGTAACCCCACAAACAACCACAAACGTTTCAATTCAAGGAGTTGACAATTCTTTAAATATCCCACAAACAAGTTATGAAAAGGATGATGACTTGAAATCAATCGAGTCTCCAACCTATTCATTTCTTGGGGAACCAGGGGAACCTTTTATTATAAACATTTTAGAAAATGTTTTCCAAATTGACAAACAAACTTTGCAAAAGGAATTTTACTCTGAGAAATATACCCTTCAGAGAGAATGGTTTCTACGAAATTTCAAAAAATCTGCTAGAAAATAAATTCAAGAAAAATTCTATAGATTTCTTGAAAAAATACAAGAAAATATTCCATTCTTTGATTGGTTTAATGCTTATTCAGAAGATCAAAACTTGGAATATCCTTTCTTCCAAACCATCAATATGACAAAGAAACAATGGAAAACTTCTGAAGGTGAAACTATTTCTTCTGAGTTTCTTCCTCCAAAACCAGTGCAAATACCACAATTGGCTGATGACAAACATCAACCAATTATGGCTGCACCTTTCAAATTTAAAAAGATTGAAAAACCTATTGACCCAACGGATATTAAGAATATTGTTGAACAAAACAATTACATAAACCAATACCTCCAGGTATTAGGTGATTATTTTGTTCAAATACCAGTTTCTTCAAGAAAAGTAGAAACTATAATTGAAACACCTCTTTTCAAACCTTTTCAAATTAACCCGAAAATTAAGTCAGATTTTCAGACTAAAAGATCTGATTTATTAAGAAAGGTTAATCAACAAATTAGCCAACTTCAAACTATGACTATCCCAGACACACCCCAAGCGTCATCAACCAAATCAAAAGACGTCATGACTTTTGAAAAAGATTCCCAAATTGGAGACACATACTCTAACCCTTCTAGTCGCAACTCTAGATCAACCATCAACATTGGAAAAAGCCTTCAAACTTTATTACCATAGAGCTAGCCCTCCAGACATTCTGGTTGAAGAATGAATAAACCAAAACTTTAAGTCCTTTAACGCTGACAATATCTATGAATGGAACATAGATGGTCAAAGTGAGTCAAACATTCTCCAAACTCTTCAACAAATGTCCATGGTAAGTACCGGATACCAAACTCAACATGATTATTCAGATGAGATGATTACCAATCTTATAGTTTCTGGGTTTACTGGACAACTCAAAGGTTGGTGGGATAATTATCTTTCTTCTGAAGATAAACATACCATCTTTACATCCATTAAAACTGAATATGATGGAACACCCATTAACTCAAACGATCAACCCATTCCAGATTTAGTAAACACTCTTCTTTTTATAATTATTAAACATTTTGTTGGAGATCCATCTATTTGGAAAGATAGGTCGGCTGAACTTCTTTCAAATTTTAAATGCAGTACCTTATCTGATTTCATATGGTATAGAGATACTTTTTTGACTATAGTACTCACTAGAGATGATGCTCATCAACCATGTTGGAAAGAAAAATTCCTAGCTAGATTACCTAAGTCGTTAGGTGATAAGCTTAGAGAAAAATTTAGAAACCAAAATGATGGCAACATCCCTTATGAGCATTTGACGTATGGTCAATTAATCTCTTATGTCCAAAGAACTGCTCTTAAAATTTCTCAGGATGATAAAATCCAACGTCAACTTAAAAAAGAAAAAGATACAAGCAGGAAAGAATTGGGAACCTTCTGTGAACAATTTGACTTTCCTCCTTGTAAGCAATCTAAACCTCACTGCAAGCCTTATTACAAAAAGAAAAAACATATCTACCAAAGATATAAGCCCAATACACCTCCTCGTAGACTTGAAAAGGAATTTCGCTCTAAACCAAAAGTTGATTTTCCTAAACAAACAAAAGTTACTTGTTTTAAATGTGGTAAACCAGGTCACATTTCCAAATATTGTCATTTGACTCGAAAATTGAAGAAGATTAAGAGTATTGAAGAGCCTCTTCTAGAACAAATAAACAATCTTTTGATTGAAACTTCTGAATCTGAATCTGAAAGTAGTTCTTCTAAGATCTTAACCAAATTCAAAATGAAGATCTTCCAGAAAACTCTTCTTCAGAAATTAATGTTATCACGAGGGAACATGATTTACTTCTTGATATCATTACTAAACTCCTAGATTCTGATAAAGGAGAGTATTTGTTCAAACTGAGAGAAATTCTCAATCAAACTCTGACTTCTTCAAACTCTAACCTCCTATCCTTTTCAATAAATATGATTTAACAAATGTTTTAAACAAGTTTAAACATTCTATCAGACCTACAACCCTCTAAGACCTTCAGTACGAGGTAAATAACCTCAAAACTGAAATCAGTCTTATTAAACTTCAACAAGACACCCATGCAACTGCTATATCCCAAATACAGGATATTCAACTTGCAACTCAAACTGAAGGGCAACTAAAAACATCATCCGATCAAGAAGACAGTAATCTTTCTGAACCATTTTTAAAATTTATTTCAAAAATATCAATTCAAAAGTTTTATGTTCAAGCCAAGATTATTATTAATAATGATTTTGTCTTGGACCAAACTGTTCTGTTTGACACAGGAGCTGATTCTAATTGTTTTAAAGAGGGAATCATTCCTACAAAATATTTTGAGAAAACAACCGAAAGGTTTAATGGCGTCAATGGCTCACGCTTAGATGTCCGATACAAAGTTTCAAACGTTGTTATTGAAAATGAAGGTTTAAAGATTCAAACCCCATTTATATTAGTTAAAGATATGGGAACCCAGATTATTCTTGGGGCGCCATTTGCAAGGCTATTATTCCCATATATGACTGATGAAAATGGAATTTCAAAAGAACATCTGGGTAAAACCATCTTATTTCCTTTTACTCAAAAGCCTAGAGTTAAGGCATTAAATCTTCTTTCTTCAAAACAACAAGTTAATTTTTTGAAGGAAGATATCTCTTTTAAACATATAGAAGCTTACCTATGTCAAGCACAAATTAAACAACAAATTCAAACTTGTCTTGCGAAAATCCATCAAACTATTTGCTCGGACTTACCAAATGCATTTTGGGATCGTAAAAAACATGTTGACTTGCCTTATGAAACAGGTTTTTATGAAAAACAAATACCAACTAAGGCACGACCAATTCAAATGATTGCAGAACTTCTTGAAACCTGTAAAAAGGAAATTCAAGAACTTCTAAAAAAAAAAATTGATTCACAAATCTAGAAGCCCTTGGTCTTGTGCTGCTTTTTATGTAAATAAAAATGCAGAAATAGAGCGTGGAGCTCCTAGACTTGTAATCAATTACAAACCTTTGAACGAAGCGTTACAATGGATTAGGTATCCAATTGCAAACAAATCTGATCTACTTAAACATTTGTATTCTGCAAAAGTCTTTTCAAAGTTCGACATGAAATCTGGATTTTGGCAGATTCAAATTTCTGAAAAAGATAGGTATAAAACTGGTTTTACTGTGCCTTTTGGTCAGTATGAGTGGAATGTTATACCTTTTGGTTTAAAAAATGCTCCTTCTGAATTCTAGAGAATCATAAATGAAATCTTTAATGACTATAGCCAATTCATCATTGTATACATTGATGATGTTTTGATCTATTCTCATTCTATTGAACAACATTTTAAACATGTTAATCATTTTATTAAAATTGCAGAAACAAATGGTTTAGTAGTTTCTAAGCCTAAAATTAGTCTTTTTCAAACTAAAGTTAGGTTTCTTGGTCATTGGATTTACCAACGGTCCATAACGCCAATTAAAAGTGCAATTCAATTTGTAGATAAATTTCCCAATCAAATCATTGACAAAACACAACTTCAACGATTTTTGGGATGTTTAAACTATGTTGCTGAGTTTATTCCTCATCTTAGCAATTTCATTAAACCGCTACACCAGCGTCTTAAAATGAATCCTCCTCCATGGACGGATATTCATTCAAATGTTGTCAAGCAGATTAAACTCCAGGTTAAGGAACTTCCTTGTCTTTGCCTTCCTGATCCTTCTGCTTACAAAATTGTTGAAACTGATGCCTCTAACATTGGTTATGGTGGCATTCTTAAACAACGTTTAGACGGAAAAGAAAAAATTATCTCTTTCACATCTAAACATTGGAATACTGCACAACAGAATTATTCCACCATTAAAAAAGAAATTTTGGCAATCATTTTATGCATTTCCAAATTTCAATATGATCTTTTAAACCAAAGGTTTTTAGTTCGTATTGATTGTAAATCGGCAAAAGATGTTTTGCAAAAAGATGTTAAAAACCTTGCATCAAAACAAATTTTCGCCAGGTGGCAAGCAATTCTAAGTGTTTTTTATTTTGACATTGAATTTATCAAAGGCACTTCAAACTCCTTACCAGATTTTCTTACCCGTGAGTTTCTTCAGGGTAGGTAGTGAGTGAACCAACAAAATGCCCAAAAAAAAGAAAGAACCTGATGATAAACAAAAGAGTGATAAACTCCCGAGTGTCATGCAAGATGCTCAAAATCAAACAGTCTCTAGCACAAGTCTGGAGGTGATTATGCAACAACTTCTACAACAATATGGATCCCAAACACAAGGATCCCACAGCAGAAGCAGTCTCAAATAGAGTCATCTACTCCATCTGGGTCATCGATCAAGAAACCTCAAACAGAAGTAACCTCTACAAATGAGATTTTAAAATCTTATGAATAGGCATATGCCCAAAGGAAACTTCCAAACCAAACATGGGAACAGGTAGTGAAAAAAGGGAAAAACACAGCCCTTGTACCATTTTCCCCAATGACTAAACAAGAGTATGACAGGTTAAACCAAGCACCCCAAAGTCTACAAGTTTGGCCAAGACCCTCTACTCCTCCAACTCAAAAACAACTGACAACTGCAGCTTCTTCATCCAAAGCAATTGTCAGTCAACCCCAAACACAAGCCAGCACGCATACGCCTTATTTCCATAAAAAGGCTTATGCAAAACACATTCTACAGGTGGAACCAGAGTTTTTTCACCAAAATCCAAATCAGGTAGCCTTGAATATCTTTCCTCTGGGATTTCATTTCAGGCCTCCTGATTTGACAAAAACTCGAGAATGGTATGAGATAATACTGGTTCATACTGGGTCTATTAAAATTGAACAAAAAACGGACAAAAGAACTGGACCAATGATTACTCATTCCTCTCTCCAGATTTTAAGAGTTCTCACCCCTTCCCAGTGGGGACAAAATTTATTTAAACCAAAATTTTGGGAATTTGACTACGAACCCAAAGGATATACTTACTGGGATTATGTTGATGCATGGTCCAATGTCTTTTGGGATCAAAATGAACTTTTTACACATATTTGGTTTATCTACTTCAAAACAAAAACTGAGTATGATTTTCCTCAATGGTTTTTTCACTGGTGGGGATTCTTTGGTCCAGTACTAGAGATATTACCCCCAAAGGTTGTATAAGCCTTTGAATTATTTAAACAAAAATTCAACATTGGTGAGGATCCTTTCCCAATTGATCTTCACTATTTTTCAAAATTATCTGTATCTTGGGTCTTTGCCTGGAGTTACAGATTTTCTAGAACAAACCAAGGATCTACCCTCTTACCAACTCTACAAAGACTTCCCTCGGTAAGATGGTGGGCCAAATTTGACATCAGCAGAATTGACAGTAGAGCAGTTGATAAATGGTTCAAAGAAAATCCTCAGCATCTTTGTATGATGGAATAAAGAAAATTCCTGAATAAAAAATCAAGGATTATGTCTATCTTAGCTAGAATCACAGATAAGGCTAATCTTATAAGTCAACTCAGCTCAATGCTACAAGTTTTACAACAACAACAAGACCAAACGGCTTCGCCCAGGCAACCAATCTCTTCAGCAGCCTCAGACAATCAAGAGGATGATGAAGAGAAGTTTGTTGTAGATTTGAGTGAAGATTAAACTCTCAAAGACTTAGAATAATTTTTAGGTTTTCAATGTAAACATACGAAAGCACTGTAGCACTTGTTAGATCCCATGTTTTGATGATAACAAAAGAATGGTTTGAAAAGGAAATGTTTAATAATCAAGCTTGAACTAGAAATGACAGGAATAAGCTTTACTTGAGGTAAGCATGGAAGTAATGAAGAGAGGCCAAGAGATAAAGCTGAGAATCTTGATCAGAAGCAAGTTTCTTAAGGCATTACTCGAGGCGGTACTCGAGTAATGAGACAAAACTTGAAGTAATCGAAGACAACTTCCAATAACCAGGCAACTTTACTCGAGGAGCTACTCGAGTAACAGTGTAAAAGTTTTCAGGATGCCATTGATACTCGAGGAGCTACTCGAGTAACCCTGTTTCTAAAAATGTGCAGCTCTCGGCATTTAGTACTACTGCAACATTACTCGAGGCGGTACTCGAGTAATCATGTGGAAAACTTCCAGTTGCCTTCAGGTTACCAACGATACTCGAGGCGCTACTCGAGTAACTCTATTTCTGAAAAGATGAAGCTCTCGGCACTTTGTACCACTGCAACATTACTCGAGTAGCTACTCGAGTAACGCATAAAGGTAAGTGAAAAACTTCAAGGTGGTACCCGATTAACTTGATATCTCTTTATTTCATGTTCCTCGAGTTCTTACTCCAGTATGCATATATATATTTAAGTGGATTCCTCGAGTAAGTACCCGAGTATGCAAAATGTTTTCAAGATAAACTTCAAGTCAGTACCCGGGTAAGTCATTGACAAAAAGCACAGTTACTCGAGGTGGTACCCGAGTAACCTATGGAACAATGAGTGCATTACTCGAGTACGTACTCGAGTAATGAGGTAAGTGCTCTCGGCATTGCAATCCTGCAACATTACCCGAGTAGAGCATCGAGTAACCAAAAGCTTATCTCACGTTTTACTCGAGTTGGTACCCGAGTAACTCACAAAGTTGTGAGTGCATTACTCGAGTAGGTACCCGAGTAAACATGTATTTCCAAAGGTTTGAAAATTGGTTATTCCAGGCACTACCCGAGTAATCTTATGTTTATTCATTAACCTGCAATTGATCAAAGATTTTTTCGAGGTTACTCGAGTAGGTACTCGAGTAACATTCAAGCAATACTCGAGGAGGTACTCGAGTAAGCTTACCCAGAAATTCTGAAATCATTCAAACGTTCATAGATTTGTTTCCTATATGATTAACCTTTCATTGTATTAGTATTGTTAGTCTATTTACAGATAAACAATGAAGAAAACACTTCAAGAGATTGAAGTCAAAAGAAACGTTCAAATGCCAACCACCGCCAACGGATATTTTTCAAAAACTTGAAAAGTCAATAGTGGCTGCGCACTCTCCAACGGACGAAAGAAAATGTTCCAACGGTCATCACCAACATATCTATATATATGGGAACATTCAAACAGAGGAAAAACAACAAGCACACACACAAACGTATTATCAAGTTTATTGCTCTGTTTTTACATTGGAATTGTATTTCTATGCTTCAGTGATCCTTATTCACTCTGTAAGAGAGATATTTCATTCAAACTCAATATTTGTTATTGAGATAACTTAAGGTTGTGGAACCTTGAGTTGGGATTGAATTGCAACTTGTAAGGGGGAGCGAGTGTCCAGGTATAGGAACTTGCTTGTACTGAGGTGCCAAGAACCCACTGAATCTTGGAAGTTATAGTGAAACTCTCAGAGAAGATCTGAGGACTGGACGTAGGTCAAAGTGGTTGTGACCGAACCAGTATAACTCCCGGTGCACACTTCGGTGATATTTCTCCTTACTCATTACTGTTTTCAATTCATCTTCTAAAGTTTTATATTTCCGACGAAATTTTAGTATCACCCAATTCACCCCCCCTCTTGGGTGAAACGCTTGTTCTAACATTTGGTATCAGAGCCAGGTCTTCTTGTTAAGGTATAACAACCTAAGAAGGATCCAATGGCAAGCATGGGTGAAGGAATTCTTCCCGACGGAGCATCCATCACTAGACCTCCCGGTTTCAGTGGAGAACACTTTTCATTTTGGAAAGCAAAATTCAGAGTGTTCGTGATGGCTACCGAATATGGGCTATGGGATGTAATTGAGAGTGGAAATTATCAACCTACAAAGATTGTAGATTCTCAGAAAATTCCCAAGACACCAGCGGAATATGATGAGAATGACAAGAAACTTATCACTCTCAACAGTAAGGCAATTTTGATGTTACAAAGTGCCTTAAGCCAAAGTGAATACTTCAGAATCTGCACACTTCCAACAGCAAAGGAAATGTGGGAAGCTCTGGAAATAGCTCATGAAGGGACCTCGGGAATAAAGGAGAATCGCATCAACACCTTGGTCACTGAATTCGATCTACTTCGAATGAAATCAGGTGAATCAATTTCTGAATTTGAACTTAGATATACTCATCTTGTTAATCAACTTGCAGCACTTGGGAAATCTTATGATCAACATACCCAAGTACGAAAGATTTTGAATATTCTTTCTAAAGAGTGGGAGGCCAAAGTCACTGCGATAGAAGAAGCAAAAGGAGAATCAATGAGATCAGTTGCTTCTCTATTTGGAAGTCTTTCTGAATATGAAAGCAAACTAAAGTTCAAACGGGAACTAGATGACATCGGTGACAAGAAAAAGAAAGGTCTAGCACTAAAAGCAAAAGAAGAAAATCAAGATGAGAATGAAGAGTTCGACGATGACGAAATGGGTCTAATCATAAAACGATTCAGAAAGTTCTACAAGAAAGGACAAGGATTCAAACACTTTCAAAAAGGTGGAACTAGCAACAAAGATCACATCATTTGCTACGAATGTGGAAAACCAGGACATATCAAATCAGAATGTCCAGAACTGAATCAAAAGAGCAAAGAAAAGAGAAAAGGCAAATTCTTCAACAAAAAGAAGGCCTTCGTATCCGCTATATGGGGTGATAGCTCTTCTGACGAAGAAAGTGATGAGGAAGAAGTAGCTAACATATGCCTCGTTGCTCAAGAAGAAACAGAAAGAGAGGTAAATGACTCTGAACCTACCTATGATGAATTACTTTCCGAATATAATGCTTTGCATTCTGAATTCATCAAAGTAGTTAAAGAATTGATTGTTTACAAAAAGAAAAACAAAGCTCTTGAAACTGAACTTAAAGAAAAGATTTGTGAAAATTGTTCATCTCTGAAAAAGAAAAACATTGATCTTACAAAAACTCTTGAAAAATTTACACAAGGTAGTGAGATGCTAAATGTTATTTTAAAAGCTCAACGATTTGTAAATGATCGATCTGGAATTGGATACGATCCAAATTCAGATAAAAGGAAAGGTAGAAAGAAAGCAGGGGGTAAGTCATATTTGAATTATTTCCAGCATTCTGTGCATACATCAAATCCTTTTGCATTTTGTAACTACTGTAATAGAAAAGGCCATTATACTTCTTCATGCATTCATAAGAAGAAAGGAACGATAGGAACCTACAAATGGGTACCTAAAGGTTCATATATCCAGAAAATTATTTGTACTAATCCAAAAGGACCCAAAAAGATGTGGGTACCTAAGACTTAGTCATTCGATTGCAGGAATGTCTCAAAGCATCCAAAAATAACAAGTGGTATATTGATAGTGGATGCTCTAGACATATGACCGGTGATTTCGAAAGTTTTACCAAATTGCAACCTAAAGAAGGTGAAGAGGTAAAATTTGGAGGAAATCAAACCGGAAGAATAGCAGGAATTGGTGAAATCAAAAATGACAAAGGAATACAAGTCAAAGATGTATATTATGTTGAAGGCTTATGTCATAATTTGCTGAGCGTAAGTCAAAGTGCAGATAAAGACAACTGGATAATATTTGACTCAGAAGAATGCTTAATTATCAACAAGAATGACTTACAACTTGATAAGAAGAATATCAAGGCTAAGCTCAGAGCAAAAAGGGAAGGTAACTGCTATACTCTAGATATTAGTAGAAATGAATCTGAAAATTGTTTCCTGAGTAATACTGATGAAAGTTGGTTATGGCATAAGAGATTGGCTCATGTTAATATGCATCAATTAGGCAAACTACTCAAAAAGGATTTAGTTCTTGGATTGCCCAAAGTGATTTTCAAAAATGATTTGATTTGTGATGCATGTCAAAAGAGTAAACAAACTAAATCATCTTTTAAATTGAAAAATGAGATTTCAACAAATAGACCACTACAACTATTGCATATGGATTTAGTTGGTCCAGCAAGAGTAAAGAGTCTTGGTGGCAACTTATATTCATTGGTCATTGTTGATGATTTCTCTAGATTTACATGGGTTATCTTTCTATCATCAAAAGATGAAACGTTTGAAGAATTTATTGTCTTTGCTAAGAAAGTGCAAAATGAGAAAGGTATGTCCATTGCAGGTATTAGGACCGACCATGGGGGAGAATTTGAAAATCAAGCATTTGAAGAGTATTGTGACACTAATGGGATTGATCACAATTTCTCTGCTCCAAGGACGCCTCAACAAAATGGAGTTGTAGAACGCAAGAATAGAGTGCTTACAGAAATGGCTAGAGCAATGTTGAACGAAAAGAACGTGTCTCAAGTATTTTGGGCTGATGCCATGTGTACAGCATGCTACATTTCAAATAGAGCCTATATCAGAACAAAACTTGGTAAGACACCATACGAGCTGTACAAAGGAAGAAAGTCAAACATTGCTCATCTACACATCTTCGGCTGTAAGTGTTTCATTCATAATAATGGTAAAGATAACTTAGGAAAATTTGATTCTAAAACTGATGAAGGAATTTTCCTAGGATACTCTAACCGAAGTAAAGCATATAGAGTTTTCAATAAACGAACATGTGTTGTTGAATAATCAATTCATATTGTATTCGATGAATTTGAATCCTCTGACAAAACCATTGATGAAGAACAGGAAATTGTTTTAAATCAAGAAAAATCTATTTCTAAGTCTCTTATTCCAGAGGTTGATGCAACTAAGGAAGAAGAGCAATCCCTAGGTCAACCTAGAGCTTGGAAATACAATAAAAGTCATCCCCTAGATCAAGTCATAGGAGATGTGAATGAAGGGATCAAAACTAGAAATAGAATTTTCAATGAAGTAAGTTTTTCTGCATTCATTTCTGAGATTGAACCTTCTAACATTGATGAAGCCTTATCAGACAATGATTGGGTTATAGCAATGCAAGAAGAACTAAATCAATTTGAGAGAAATCAAGTTTGGGATTTGGTGCCCCGACCCAAAGATCATCCGATCATTGGTACTAAATGGGTATTCAAGAACAAACTTGATGAATCTGCAATTATTGTCAGAAACAAGGCAAGATTGGTGGCCAAAGGCTATAATCAGGAAGAAGGAATTGATTATGAGGAAACGTATGCTCCAGTGGCTAGATTGGAAGCTATACGTGTACTCTTAGCCTTTGCATGCATCAAGGGATTCAAACTCTATCAAATGGATGTAAAGAGTGCTTTTCTAAATGGTTACATCATGGAAGAAGTGTATGTAGAACAACCTCCAGGCTTTGAGGATGTTACTAAACCTGACCATGTTTTCAAACTCAAAAAGGCTTTATACGGTTTAAAACAAGCTCCTAGAGCATGGTATGAAAGGCTCAGTAAGTTTCTCATCGATCAAGGTTTTGTACGAGGAAAAGTTGATACAACACTCTTTATAAAACGAAAACACAATGATATTTTAATTGTTCAAATATATGTTGATGACATTGTTTTCGGTGCTACTAATGAATCTCTATGTAAGGAATTTTCTGAGATAATGCAGGGAGAATTTGAGATGTCAATGATGGGAGAATTGAATTTCTTTCTTGGTTTACAAATCAAACAAAGAAAGAATGGAATCTTCATATCTCAAACAAAGTATTTAAAAGAGCTATTGAAGAAGTATGGAATGGATGAAGCAAATGGGACAGATACGCCTATGAGTTCAACTACATTGCTTGATGCTGATGTCAAAGGTAAAGACTACAACATAACAAAGTATAGAGGAATGATTGGATCATTACTCTACCTCACGGCAAGTAGACCGGACATCCAATTTAGTGTTGGCATATGTGCAAGATATCAATCAGCACCAAAAGAATCACATGCTGAAACAGTCAAACGAATCTTTAGATACCTTGCTGACACACTCGAACTGGGTCTGTGGTATCCCAAAGGAAGAAGTGAATATCTTGTTGCATATTCAGATTCGGATCATGGAGGATACAAAACAGACAGAAAGAGCACCAGTGGACAAGGACAATTTCTTGGGGGATTTCTTGTATCGTGGTTCAGCAAGAAACAAAATACAGTGTCTCTTTCGTCAACGGAAGCCGAATATGTTGCAGTCTCAAGTTGTTGTGCACAAGTGATATGGTTAAAACAACAACTACAAGATCTTGGTATTTATCTCAAGGAAATACCAATCTATTGTGACAATACAAGTACGATAAGCTTGGCAAAGAATCCAGTTCAACACTCTAGAACCAAGCATATCGATGTCAGGCATCACTTCATCAGAGACCATGTACAGAAGAAAGATGTGAAAGTAATATTCATTCCTACTCATCTTCAACTAGCAGATATCTTCACAAAACCCCTTGCAAAAGATCAATTTCTATACATTAGAAGAGAATTGGGAATGGTAAATCCCAATGAGTTATAAGTAATTTCAGCATTTCATAATATTAGATGAAGTCACTTGTTAAAGTTTTGATGATTACTAACTTAAGCATCGGAGTATATAGAAATTTGTTTTGCAGGAAGGTTGAAACTCTGTTTTGTGAAATAAAAACAGAGGTGATCAGAGGACATATTTACTGGAGTACCAACTTGAAGTTTTGGCTATCTGAGAAACATTACCCGAGGAGTAACTTGAAGTAAAGGAGCATTTTACTCGAGTATGTACTCGAGTAATGGACACCAAAACTGGAAGTAACGGATCAAGTTACTTGATTTTCAAACATAACGGCTCAGGTTTCGAAGAAATGAAGAGTCAGAGGTTAAAAAGAAGGTTACCCGAGGCGTGCCTCGAGTAAACTTGAATGTTACTCGAGTAAGGCCTCGAGTAAAGTCGGAGTCCAAATTTTCAAATTGATGAAAAATGACTCAAATCTGTTCGGAATGGGTTATAAATGATCGAGGGAACATCCATGGATAATTACTATATTATTCATGCCAGGTACGCAATTTAAATGAATTATTTTTGAATTTTTCTGTATGATCACTCGAGGAAGGCCTCGAGTAACTTTGAATGTTACTCGAGTACGGCCTCGAGTAAAGTCGGGAGTTAGGTCTTTATCTTGCGCGAACTCGGTCATTTTCACAAAATCACCTCGAGTAAATCACTATACACTCTTTCAAAAACTTTTCCCAATTGTTTCCTTGCCTCATTTCCGTCAAAACCCAACTGATTTCAAGTCCAAAAACTTCCTATTTTGTTCAAAATCCTTCTGCCCTAAACTCGCGTCAGTTACTCTGTTTTTCTGTGATTCTTGATTTTCTGTGTTTCAAGATGGTTAGAACCAAAAATCTCAACTTCACTGATTCCTCTGATTCACAACAAAACCCCGATCCCCTTCCTCCTCCTCCAACGAAGAGAAGGAAGTTAGTTCCAAGATCAAAAGCCAAAATCTCTCTTAAACCTCAATCACCACCGAAAGCAAAAGGAATTGTAATCAATGAGCCTATTGTCACTAGGGCTCAATCCAAGAAGAGTACCTCAACCGGAAGAGGGAAGAGTACCAAAGCTCCCTCACCTCCTCACTCTGATTCCTCTACACCCTCTTTCACTCCTAAGCCACTCAAGAAGCCAAAATATGACAAAAATGTGGCTAAGGCAATGGCTGGGATCATTGACCAAATGGAGAAGGGTCAATCTTCCAAGAAGTCCAAGATTCCAGAAGCAGAAATCACTTCCCCTCCAAAGGGATTTAATGTGGGCAAACTGGAGGAGTCTCCCAAGTACTTAACTCAATTCTCCAGAAGGAAAGTGTGCAAGACACACTATGTGGATCTCAAGCTACTTCAAGAGGTAGTGAAGCACGATCTTAGTCCTTATCTAGATCCTTTTATGCCTTGGTTGTCAATTAGATTACCTTTTTGCACAAAGATAGTCACTCATTTCTATTGCAACCTAGAGATAATAGATGAACCTAACCGAACTTCAGTAGAGGAAGAGATGACCACAACTGTGAGAGGTCAAGAAATTTTGATTTCACCTTCCAAAATCAATTTGTGGTTAGGAATAGAGAACCCCCCTGATGATATATATTCTGAACTTGAGCCAAATCAGATTTTCTCTATCCTAAAGCCCGGTGAGTTAGTTGGCCCCCTAAACTTTAAACCGAGTGATATGTGTGATCACCATAGGGTCCTTTGGTACATATACTCTAGGTCCCTAGTAAACAAAGCCAACAACTACACCCACTTCTCGGATAGGGACTTTAGGTGGTTTGCTTCACTGCTTCTGAAGGAGCAAAAAGATCTGGGTGAATACATCTTCTCGGAGATGAAGAGGTACAAGGTAGAAGGAAAGGCTACCACTCCAATGCCATATCCCCAAATTGTGTCTCTTATCTTAAAAGAGAACAAAATATGGTACTTGGATAGTAAGGAGCCAATTGAGAGGATGGTCCCAGTGGGGAGGAACCAGATTGGTAAATTAAACATCGACATCCCTCTTAAAGGCCCACTGGAGTCTGGGTCCAAGAAGAAGCGAAAGACTACTGAGGCAGAGACCAGTAGAATGGATGACACTCAGTCATCGGCTCCAGCTGCTACCACTTCTTCACCATCCTTCCTAAATGCCACTCTCCAGCATTTTATGGAGAATATGCTCAGAGGGTTCCATGTGGATATCTCCAATACAAACGCCGAGTTGATCACCAACACTAATTTCAAGATGGGAGAGTTGGTTGAAAGAATCGACAAGAGGCATGAGGAATTGGTTGAGAGAATGGACAGAAGACATGAGGAGTTGCTAGCAGAGCAACGTGCCCAGGGAGAGACACTGAGATTGATATTGGCACGGTTGGACTCTTTGGGTCCCAGACCTTCAGCCGGTCCCTCCTCTTCTGCACCACCACCTCCTTCTGTAGATCCTCCTTCTGACACTCCTATTCGTGAGGATGAACCATCTACCCCTCTGGGTTCTGATCCACTTGAGCCCCAAGGCAAAGAAATTCTATTCTCAGTGGATGATCCTGAAACCCATGAGACCACTCACATTACCATTGATGATTCACCTCCCAAACCTCAACCAGAAACTGATCCTAAACCAACTCCATCACCTGCTCCCACAGAGGAAATTTCTTCTTCCACATCCTCCTCTGAACATCTTACTCCCATGGCTGAGACTACCCCAGAGAACCAGACCACTCCAGAAGCTGAAACTACTATGGTTGTCTTCCAACCTTCTCCTCTCCAGCCTAGAGATGACCTTGTTATCCCACCTCTCAATCTTCCTGAACATGTGTCATCTAGTTCTTTTGATAGTTCAGATGGTGGTGGGTTGGTCTTCCCAGTAAAACCCATTTCCGTGGTCAAACCTCCTAGCCCTCCACCTCATTGATGACGCCAAAAAGGGGGAGAAGAGCTTGAAGTGATTTTGTGAATGTGTCCTAGTTCATTTTGGGATATTTGGGTGTACATGGGACTTTAGGGAGCATTTTGTTTTCATTATCTTGTAATTTGAAAGTTTCTAAGATTAATGCAAGTGTGTTATGTTTTTAAGTTCATTTTTAGCTTTGAATTATAATACATGTTTTGGACTAATGAAGTTATTATGTATGCAAGGTATATGGTATGAATTCAAACTTAATATGACATATTTATAATTGAAAATTCAATTTGAAAAACCATGTTCAAAATCACCAAGTTTTGTCATCATCAAAAAGGGGGAGAATGTTAGATCCCATGTTTTGATGATAACAAAAGAATGGTTTGAAAAGGAAATGTTTAATAATCAAGCTTGAACTAGAAATGACAGGAATAAGCTTTACTTGAGGTAAGCATGGAAGTAATGAAGAGAGGCCAAGAGATAAAGCTGAGAATCTTGATCAGAAGCAAGTTTCTTAAGGCATTACTCGAGGCGGTACTCGAGTAATGAGACAAAACTTGAAGTAATCGAAGACAACTTCCAATAACCAGGCAACTTTACTCGAGGAGCTACTCGAGTAACAGTGTAAAAGTTTTCAGGATGCCATTGATACTCGAGGAGCTACTCGAGTAACCCTGTTTCTAAAAATGTGCAGCTCTCGGCATTTAGTACTACTGCAACATTACTCGAGGCGGTACTCGAGTAATCATGTGGAAAACTTCCAGTTGCCTTCAGGTTACCAACGATACTCGAGGCGCTACTCGAGTAACTCTGTTTCTGAAAAGATGAAGCTCTCGGCACTTTGTACCACTGCAACATTACTCGAGTAGCTACTTGAGTAACGCATAAAGGTAAGTGAAAAACTTCAAGGTGGTACCCGATTAACTTGATATCTCTTTATTTCATGTTCCTCGAGTTCTTACTCCAGTATGCATATATATATTTAAGTGGATTCCTCGAGTAAGTACCCGAGTATGCAAAATGTTTTCAAGATAAACTTCAAGTCAGTACCCGGGTAAGTCATTGACAAAAAGCACAGTTACTCGAGGTGGTACCCGAGTAACCTATGGAACAATGAGTGCATTACTCGAGTACGTACTCGAGTAATAAGGTAAGTGCTCTTGGCATTGCAATCCTGCAACATTACCCGAGTAGAGCATCAAGTAACCAAAAGCTTATCTCACGTTTTACTCGAGTTGGTACCCGAGTAACTCACAAAGTTGTGAGTGCATTACTCGAGTAGGTACCCGAGTAAACATGTATTTCCAAAGGTTTGAAAATTGGTTATTCCAGGCACTACCCGAGTAATCTTATGTTTATTCATTAACCTGCAATTGATCAAAGATTTTTTCGAGGTTACTCGAGTAGGTACTCGAGTAACATTCAAGCAATACTCGAGGAGGTACTCGAGTAAGCTTACCCAGAAATTCTGAAATCATTCAAACGTTCATAGATTTGTTTCCTATATGATTAACCTTTCATTGTATTAGTATTGTTAGTCTATTTACAGATAAACAATGAAGAAAACACTTCAAGAGATTGAAGTCAAAAGAAACGTTCAAATGCCAACCACCGCCAACGGATATTTTTCAAAAACTTGAAAAGTCAATAGTGGCTGCGCACTCTCCAACGGACGAAAGAAAATGTTCCAACGGTCATCACCAACATATCTATATATATGGGAACATTCAAACAGAGGAAAAACAACAAGCACACACACAAACGTATTATCAAGTTTATTGCTCTGTTTTTACATTGGAATTGTATTTCTATGCTTCAGTGATCCTTATTCACTCTGTAAGAGAGATATTTCATTCAAACTCAATATTTGTTATTGAGATAACTTAAGGTTGTGGAACCTTGAGTTGGGATTGAATTGCAACTTGTAAGGGGGAGCGAGTGTCCAGGTATAGGAACTTGCTTGTACTGAGGTGCCAAGAACCCACTGAATCTTGGAAGTTATAGTGAAACTCTCAGAGAAGATCTGAGGACTGGACGTAGGTCAAAGTGGTTGTGACCGAACCAGTATAACTCCCGGTGCACACTTCGGTGATATTTCTCCTTACTCATTACTGTTTTCAATTCATCTTCTAAAGTTTTATATTTCCGACGAAATTTTAGTATCACCCAATTCACCCCCCCCTCTTGGGTGAAACGCTTGTTCTAACAGCACTATACACCATAGTACACACAGTAGCTTTCACCATATAGTACTGTAACACCACATGTCAAACAGTAACACTATAGTGTCGGCGTACTGTGAAAATAGTACCAACCGGAACTGTTTAAACAGTAACAAGTCACCGGTCAACTGTTCTCCGGAACTGTGCAAATAGTATAGGTCACTAGCCTGTTACCAGTCACCCTAAACAGTGTCCTCGCCCATCTATTTAAAGACGATTCAGTCTCATTCTGAGGCAGGTTCGGTTAGGCACTTAGAGAGAGAAGTTCTGAGTTCCTTCGACGAGTCTCCTCCCTCTGGCGAGTTTTCTTCCCTCTTCCCCTTTCTCCTTTTGTAAGTGCTTATGCTTTCTTTTCAATAAAATTAATCAGTTCCTTCTACTTTTCTTTGCATCATATCCTTCCCTCCTCTGATGACTCGGGATTAGCAGATTTAATGAGTTAATCACTAGCAGGTTTTACCGCCACCGATTAATTTCATTCGCAATCTCAGTGGACATTACAGAGCATCCCCTCTGCATGCATCATTTAATACTTTAATTATGTTTGTAATTTTGCCTTAAGAAGTCCGTCTTCTTCCCTCTTCACATGCTCCTCCCTTTCTTCAGTTAGTTCCACCTTCGAGGCCCCTCCCCCGTCTTTTAGATCGGTTCCTCTAATAACCAGTCTAAAAATATTTATTTTTAGACGATTTTATAATAACCGGTCTTAAAACATTTTTTAAGACCGGTTCCATAACCGATCTAAAAAGTAGCAGACTTTTTAGACCGGCTGTATCAAGACCGGATCCAGAACCGGTCTAAAATGTCTTTTTTAACCGATCTTAAAAATGATTTTTCCAGTAGTGATGGGTTCTCATAACTGAGTGGGAAAGGAATTAATTGCATCTTGCAGACAAGTGGGCCAAGCCATGTTTATACGTAACAACAAGGGACCACCATCCACCACCATACAAATACACAGTACTATTTATAAAAAGATAATTGAATTATTGATCTTATTTCAAAGTCTTTGTTTTATATAAAGTCGTTTTCATCATTAAAAGCAATTGTTTACTCACCATAAAAAGAGAAATCATAAAAACATTAATCAAAAGAAGGGGAAATGGAATAGAAGAATCTAGATTCCAGAGGATATAAACCTTCACTAAAAATGAGCTCCATTATAACATGATGCAACATAGCCCTCCTATCACTCAAGACAACAACCATACATCTGGTCAGTTAGATATCAGACACTATATAGAGCATAAAGGAAAATCACGAGCTTGGCATATTATGAAGCATAAAAAACAATATCGTAAACACTGTCTATATTTGTATATTATTAAGAATAAAAATCTATCCGCCGAAAACCAGGGAAAAGACGAGCAAGAAATGCTTACGGGAACTTCAAAAAGAAAAGGAAAAATCATAATCAAAGAGCAACAAAACCAATCGAAGAACAGATGTAAAAAAAAAACAAAAGATGCCATGGCTATCGACTACGGAACATCAAATAGAGCGCTAAAGAACCACAATGACTTGGCAAGTAAGCTTACAAGCAACGCCGAAGCCCAGAATGAAGTAGAGAGAAGACAAAAGAGCACAACGCAGCACCACGAGCAAAGATGATGATGATGATGAAGCACTACACTACATGACAATGGAGACCCAAACTCTCAAAGAGGCCAACGATTTGTGGGACTGAAGGAGCAGAGAAATTGCTGCGAGAAGGGAAAGAAATCACTACATATCTTTAACAGTAGTGCTAGTTACTTTGTGATTGCTCTACGTGTATTATTGATCCACATAATCAATAAGTTCATTCTCATTGGTTAATTTGGTTTAATTTTTCTTTCTTTATAATAAATTCCAATCATTAAATATATGTTTAGTTTAATATTTGAAATTTGAAATATCCCAAAATCTAATATCCTCTTTTAGGTTTTTTATATTAGAGGTAAGCACAGCTCTAGTGCATCGCTCGGAGGTGACGTCTTTCTACTAAACGGAAATGGGAGATTCAATTAGGGCTATGACCAAATAAAAGAAAAAAGGTGGAAAATAGATAGCCTTTCGAATCTAGTCTGGCCACCTCGTTTTTCTTTCTTACCTTCACCACATCCTTTTTTTTTTTTCGCTTTATGCTTCCAAATTCTATTTAATTCATATTTTATTTTAATTTTAATAGTATATATGCTAGGAAAACATTTTGCAGGTTCCTATATTTTTTCTCCCTTTTTAATTATGACTACTTAATTTGATACTCATGTGCTTTTTTTCTCTTAATTAAATCCTCTAATGCTGCTCTGTCAGAACTGTTTGCCCTGTCACTTTAATCTTAATACTAATAATTCCTGTACGTGAATTAATTGTGCTAACAAAACGAAGTTAAACATTTAATTAAGAGAAAAAATGCATAGGTGCCAAATTAAAACTTGAGAAAAATCATGGGCACCTACAATATGGGTTTACTTTATCTCTTAATTTGAGGGGAGAAAAAACATAGGTACCTACATATGGATGTTATATGTAAAAATTAATTATTTGTGATCCATAATTTCTATCAATTCCGAATTAGTAGGAGTATGTAAATTAGCTTTTGGCTAAATTATATAAAACTCTCCCTGAATTTTGGCTCAATTTTATATAATCCGCTGGCATTTAAAGTTTAAAGCTAAGCCCTGAGCTTTTATTTTTTTAATTATAAACACATTGCAGTTAACTGACTATTATTATATTTTTAATAGAACTTGCCACGTCAGATTAACAGGTGACATGTAGCAACCTATGTAAATTGCTAATTTTACAAAATGCCTTGAACTTTGATTGATTACAGATAATCTCTTAAACTTTGATCGCTTCAAAATAACTCCCTAACATTTAAAATTTAAACTTAACTCCCCTTAAAAATTTGATTTTTAATATTAAACAATGTTTTATAACTTTTATCATCTTAATAATTTTATTAAGATTTTTACTATCATTTAGCAATTAAAATAGCTTTTTTTTTTTATAGTAAAAACTAGAAGAATGATATTTTAAAAAATATAAAAATAAAATGTTGGAAATTTTTTCTTGAATAAGAGGTTCAGTAGGGGTTATCTATAACTGATCAAAATTTAGAGGGTTATCTATAGGAAAAAAGATAATTAAATATCACTTGAACTTTAAAATCGCAAGTTAGTTTTATTGACAATAAGAGTAATGAGATTGATAAAAGGAGTATAGCAATTGGCAAATCAATTTTCTGGGAAATCACTTATTTATGATTTTGAAGTTCAAGTGGTATTTAAGTGTCTTTTTCCCTTATCTATAACTAATCAAAGTTCAAGGGGATTTGTAAAATTAGTCATTTATATAGGATGTCATGTAGGATGCCAAGTGTCACTTGTTAATCTGACGTGACAATTTTCGTTAAAAAGATAATGGTCAGTTAATGATAGAATACTCATAATCAAAAAATAAAATTTTAGGGGGTTAGCTTTAAACTTTAAAATGTCAGAGATGTTATATACAAATGACCTAAAGTTCAAGAAGAATTTATATAATTTAATAATAGCATTTTTGTGAGCGCGGTCCTATAAAGAGATAATGGTAGCTATGTGTTGGGGAAAAAAGATAATGGTAGATATACAGCTCCTACACGACAGCTAAGAAGCAAAGGATGCTTCTTTGTTTATGCACATATTTAGTTTAATTTATATTTCAAATGCATATAGATGGAACTGGCTTTTCTCTTTTTCTTTTTCTGTCTGGTGCCATCCTGTTCCCTCTTCACAACCATTGGATCAAAATCTAATGGTCCACATTTAATATTTTCTTCCCATACTTTTCTTCATTATCTTCCCATCATTCTTTCCATTGTAATAATATTTTTATAAAATATTAAATCTAGACTATTAGATTTTAATCCAATGGTCATGAAGAGGGAAAAGGACAACAGCGGATAGGAAAGAAAAGGAGAAAAATCAGGTCTATAATTAGATTATTCTAAAAGATATTTTTGGTCAAACTAAGATAGATAGAATCATGTTACCTCGTATTCTTTAAGTTTCAACCTGGTATTCTTTAAGTTCCAACTAAGGAAAATCCTTACCCCAAAGCTTAGAGTAACGATAAATGTAATTAATGCAAAGTCTTTTAGCAATATTAAATGTTTATAATTTCTCCTCCATTGGGTTGCTCAGAATTTCCTACAAACAGGAAATGTTATATTAGAACTATATTAGATGCCTTTCAAAAAAAATTATCCTTTTCTCTCTCCTTATGGGGTGGGTGTGAACAAGTAATTCAATCAACAATATGGGGAGGTAACTAAAGGTTCATCCTCCCTTTAACCTATTCACCATACTAAGTTGCATAATCAACTACTCTTTCATCTCTCCTAGCTAGGAATCAAATCCACCAGAGGTACATTCATCTCAAACCAATTATTAAACTAGAAAAATGAAGATTTGCCATTATCAACCTTTCTACCAAGGGCACTTCTAAATGAACTCCAAACTTTGAATATACCTTTCCAAGTGAGAGAAGCATTTTGTTTTATAGTTACCTTTGGTAAACCCATAAGGTGCTATCTAGTGCAGTTAAAACACAAATATCATACAAAGCTAAACTTGGGGGCAAGAGGAAAAGGCTTGCACACAGGGCTTTGAGGCAAAAATAAAAGAATGGCTGTAAGAGGGGGAAGCTATTGCTCCGATACTATTGAAAGATTAGAAGAAGCTATTGGAGAGTCTGCCAAAGTTGAATATGCTAGACGATAGATCGAAGGAGTTATGTAGGCCATGGACAGATGCCTTAATTGTCACCTTGTTGTGAGAAAATACAAACTTGATAATGATGAAAGATTGCATCCAATAGTTGATTAAGTCAAGGATTTTTGAACTAATATACCTACTGAATAACTACTATGTCTTTTGATCAAAAGACATGGAGTTGTGTAGGAGGTTAATATTGTTAGTGTCAACGGTTTTCACCCAAGAGTGGGGTGAATTGCGTGAGTTTTAAATTTAAAATATTATAATTAAAATACTTAATTAAACAAATAAGAGTTGGAGAAATATCACCGAAATGTACACTGAGGTTTATGCTGGTTCGGTCTCAACTTCTTAACCTACATCCAGTCCTTAGAGCGCCTCTGAGATTCCTACTAGACTTCCATGATTCGATGGGTTCTTAGCACTAGAGTATAAGTAAGTCGTCAATATGACACTCACTCCCCCTTATGCTTTGTAACCTGATACTCACTCAAGGTCCTCCTACCTTGAGATTCTCTTTACGCAAGTTGTGAATAAAAGTAATAAAGTCTTTCTCAAAGAGTAGATAGATGAATGTTACGAGTGTAAATGATCTATTAAATCGTATAAGTGTACATTGTCATAATCAAGTAATATAGAAGTGAGTAGAGCATTGTTCCCACAAGGATTGATCACTAAGTACCAAAATGGGTAATTTTAATTTTATTTAGTCGATTGATTAGTTGATGATTGAGGTACAAAATAGAAAATGAATGCAAATAATATGAAAGCAAATATGAGAAAAAGCCCTAGGAGTCAGATTTCACTTAACAAATTTTGGATTGAATCACTTATCTATTTTAGTCCAAATTATTCCATATAGTTGAGTTTCCCTCATTTAATTACTAGCCCATTCCAAGGTCAAATTTTCTATAATTAATTGCTAATCCAATATATTCCTTTATGAATTTAAGCAATTAATCATGCATTAAGATTTGTGAAATTCATTAAGACTATACAACCCATATGAATATATTCCCTATTTCATATGCAAATTATGGTTTTAATTATATGGTCTACACACATGCATCTCCTTCCGGCCTCAACATAAATATTGAAATCATTCAAAAGATGGCCAATCAATTGAAAGCATTAAGCACAATAATTAAAACTCAATCATGAAGAAAAAAAATTAAAACTAGATTTAATAAGTTAGGATTCAATCCGTCATTGGTAAGCTACATCATCACTCTAGGAAAATATAAATTTAACTTATGATGAAATTAAAAAAAATCAAAATAAATTAACATTTCATAAAAATTAATTATTAAATTCTAAAACATAAATATACACCCACAAGATGCATGAAAATGGAGAAATCTAGCCGTCCTTATAGGGGGTAAAACCTTCTATGTAGGTGGCAACCTATACCATCCATAAATGAGGACTACCTATATCGTCCACAAAGGAGATCTACCTAAGCCTTCCAAAATGGAGACATGCAAAAAGTAATACAATATATGAAATTAAATCTAAAATATAATACAATGTCTTGCTCAATTAGAGACAAGACGCCACACCCTACTTCCTATACAATGCGATGTATTTATAGGCAGGTGATTGAACAGTGACATCATTTTTTTCCTTGCATGAATAGTACCCTGTCGGCCAAATGAACAGTAAAATGCCATTTTTTTCAACATGTGAACAGTACTTGTCGGCCAAAATGAATAGTAACCCCTTGTGAATAGTGAATAGTACTGTCATTTGCTACAGTGATTTCTGCCTACTACAGTTTTTTCGTCTGCTTCAGTGAATTTCTCTTTTTTTCAACTGCGCATCCTTGACTTGTTTCAATCTTGTGGGTCTATTTTTATGTCTCCTTTCTTCTCTTTTCTCCTTAACATGGTATTGTACGTGGCTATCAAAAGAAAAACAAGGAAATATTTATCAATTACACCCAAATTTATTACATTAAGCTCAAATATTGTCCACAGCATCATCCTATAAAGAAAAATAAATATGCAAATATTTTACTTATCAATGAATACTAAGGAAAGATAAGAATTTTAAAGAATAACATATAGATAGAAAAACAGAGCACCTAATGAATAGAATTAATTTCATCATTGGTTTGTTGCTTCGTCTTGAATACTTTTGTATTTATAGGTGGAATGTATTTGATAACAGTTGAGAGAATTCAAATATATCCGGTCACGGCCTTGAGTCATTGGGGAGGCGAAAATCCCTTGAGGAGAGAAAATCCCTAAGCCTTTGAGAGGTAGAGGGGGATAATTCTTGGCCATCCAAAAGACCTCGGGGAGGTGGGGTGAGGTTGGTCTGACATTGCTCTATAGCCCCTTGGGTGGGGGGTGTCACACCCTTATCTTATTTCAACAATTTTAGAGTATTTGTGGAAAATGATATGGGGTTCAGCAGGCAACAAAGGAATAACATAATTATACTGATAATATGTGCATGATTACAGAAATTCCCTATAGGGGTTCGTACATAATAATTACTATCAATGTAGCCGCACAGGGCTACTTGAATGTCTAAAGCCATCCCAGTGAAACAAAGACATCTTCCCGTCTTCGTTCTGCCACTGCATTCCTTCCTTGTAGTTCTCTTCTCTGCTTTTAGTACACCTCTTGTTTTCACCTGCCTAATTTGTTGGTATGGGAGGGTGAGACTCAAGAGAATCTTAATAGGAAAACAATACCAATATGCATGCAAGATAAGTGCTTAATGCATGACATGCTTGCATTACATAACTCATGCTCACACAATGACATATCTGCGTGCTCAATGTTTCAAACAACATACTTATGGCATAGCATAAATAGAAACAGAGCTTGAATCATTCATATATGTTTTACATAATCGAGCAAAGTGTTACGAGTGTAAATGGTCCATTAAAAAGTGCAAGTGTACACTGTCGTAATCAAGTAATACAGAAGTGAGTAGAGTATCATTCCCATGAGGATTAATCACTAAGTACCAAAATGGGTAATTTTAATTCTATTTAGTCAACCGAGTAGTTGGTGGTTGAGAGAAAAAAATAAAATGACTAAATGTGAGTGCAAATAATATGAAAGCAAATATGAGAAAAAGCCGTAGAGGTCAGATTTCACTTAACAAATCCCGGATTGAATCACTTATCTATTCTAGCCCAATTTATTCCACATGATTGATAGTTGAGTTTTCCTAATTTAATTACTAGCCTCTTCCAAGGTCAAGCAATTCTATAATTAATTGCTAATCCAATATATTCCTATATGAATTTAAGCAATTAATCATGCATTAAGATTTATGGAACTCAGTAAGACTACACAACTCATATAAATATATTCCTATTTCATATGCAAGTCATGGTTTTAATTATATGATCTACACACATGCATCTCCTTCCGGTCTTAACATGCATATTGAAATCATTCAAAAGGTGGTCAATCAATCAAAAGCATTAAGAAAAATAATTAAAACTCAATCATGAAGGAGAAATTAAAACTAGATTTAATAAGTTAAGATTCAATCCATCATTAGTAAGCTACATCATCACCCTAGGAAAATAGAAATTTAAATCATGATGAAATTAAAAACAAAATAAAAATAAATTAACATTACATAAAACTAGAATGAAATTCTCATAAATACTGCATAAAACTTGAATATTAAATTCTCAAACATAAATATACAATCAAAAGATGCATAAAAAATGGAGAAATCTAGCCGTCTATTTAGGAGGTAAAACCTTCCATGTAGGCGGCATGCAAAAAGTAATACAATCATAAGCCTTCCATATAGGAGGCATGCAAGAAGAAATAAAAGAGAGGAAACTAATGGATATGAAATGGTTGTAAGTAAAGAAGAGAGAAGAGTAATGGATATGAATTGGTGTCTGAAATGTGAAGGAGAGGGTGGCTATATATAGGGAAGAATGAAGTAGGGTAGATGAAGTAGTTGGTGAAATGTGGTAGGTGAAGTAGTAGGTGAAAAGGAAGATGAAGTGGTAGATGATTCCCGCTTTCAACTTCCAAGCAAAATTCGAAACCCTTGAAGATAGAACTGGATTTTGGTTTCAACATCAAAGTTGTAGAGCTCTTTCTTAGCTTTTTATCCATATAAAGAACGTCTCAATCCGACATCTAGAGCTCCAGATATTGTCTAAAAATTTAAAGATGGTTTAATTTAGTATTTTTTCAAGAAATTCTATTTTACGCCAAAATCATTATTTATTTATTAATTACACCCCAATTTATTAAATTGAGCTCAAATATCATCCATAAAATTATCATATAAGGGAAAATAAATATGTAAATATTTTACTTATCACAAAGTAATAACATTCATCAATACACCAGCACAAATATCAAATACACGCAAGAGAGGCAAGTTCCCGACCTTAACCCTTTTCCGCCTTGAAATGTGTGCCTCGTAAAGCGTGTCATAACTCATCTCTCCACTCGATTCTACAATTCCAAATGTACCATTTAGACACTTCCATAGTATTTTCTGGAGGTTATATGAGTCTATATTGAAAAATGACCAAAATGCCCCCATGACCCTGGCCCTGCCCGGCCCTGTTGTACCCGATCTGACTGTACTTTTCCTGAAATTTTGACATGGGCTATTCTGATATATTTTCACCCAAGGAATCCATTTTCAGACTCAAAATTACCAAATTCACTGCCAAAAAATAATAATGCCCTTGGCAGCCTCGCTTTAAGGGTTTCAGAGACGTTTTTTGTAATTATGCTTTTTCGGCCTTTTCCGAAAAAGTGACCAACTGTAACCCCATCTAATTTTCACTCCTGAACTCAATAGAACCTCATATTTATAAAAATCCAGCTCCTAGCCCTCCACTTAGCCCTGGCCAAAAGTTTCATCAAGAAAAGTGAAATTGCAAGTTTTGATTTTTTAAATTCAAATCCTTGATCCTTTCTACTCCTAATCACTTGATTAACTACTTAAGCATATTCTAAACATGATTAGACCAAGTTTGGGCAGCATAACAGCTAGGGTTTGGCATATCCCAAATTTACAAATCACAACAAATTAACCACAAAACCACCAACCAATCCAACAACAACAACAATAGCAACAAACTTGAAGTGTATGAAGCTACCTTTGATTTCTCTTTGGATATCTCTCTTGGCCAAATTTTCTCCCTCCATAAACCTTAAGATTTTGCTTCCTAAATACCTTGAATCATGGAGAGGAGAGGCTTAGAGGAGATTTCACAACTTAGGAACCAAATCACAAGAGAGAATTTCACTTACTTTAAGATTTCTCCTTTCGCTCTCTAGATTTCTCAACAACACACTCCCTCTCTCTTTCTTTATGTTTAGGCATGAAAGTGGGTGGAGAAAGATGAACCAAGAGCTTAAAAATATCTCTCTTATTTTCCTTAATTAGCTTTATTACAAAATTAGGGTTTATGACATCACTTATACTTTGGCTCTATCTCCTTCTAAGTATGACATAACCCTTCCATTACATTCCAACCAAATTTCCTTCCCTCTTCCCTTGGCCCATGACGCCATTTAAAGGTCCTTTATGACCCAATTGGGCTTCATCCCATTATCCTTAACTATATGTACAAGGATATCCTATTTTATGATTAATTAAGCATATGCTCATACTCATCAATTATTATTTAATTCCCTTAGCTTAAGATAATGCCACTTATCATGTTTATGAGCCAAATAATTATTTTCCCTTCCTATTTCTTTATTCTACAATTTACACAATCGCCAACACATTTTATTTTCCAATTTTTGGAATAGTGCCAATTCTAGTAGATTTTTTTGCCCAAACTTTGAAAAATAATAATTAAATTCGTAGACATCATTTCGGAGCAATTCTAAAGGCTATGGAATCCTTATTAAGTCTAGTTTCAAGAAAAAAAATATGGAATTTAGCTAGTTGGAAGTACATCATTCCCAGATTTAATTTCTTTGGCCGCTGCTCTAGAAACATTCCAGTTTTTCTAGGCTAACTTCAAAAATTCATCACTCTTTGTATATAGCTTCAATTGATTCATATAACCTTTCAAATTAAAGCTTATGATGTCTACTTTCACCCTATAAAATTTCATAATTTTTGCTCATCATTAGTTCTTCCAAAACCTCATGAAAAGCTAACTGCCTCGCAAGAAATTTCACCAGATGCATAATCACTTTCTTCAAAATTCACCATTTTATTTTCTTTAATGCCGTAAAGATATAAAAAATATTAGAGAATAGATTTGGGACACCTATTAAACCGGGGATTAGAAATCCATTTAGTTTAGGCTTATTCCCAAGCCTCCAATCCCAAAATTCGGGGTATTACAGGGGATCGTGCCGTTACATAAAAAGGCTAAAAATGTAATACCCTCACATATTTTGACTTGCAGCAGAATATTAATGCGTGGTTCAGTGAGCACAACAAAAATAGATAAATATACTAATATTCTTGATACAATACGCTTGATTGTATACAAAATTTCCTATACAGGGTATTGCACAATAAATAACAGACTTTAAAAATAATAAAAGGCCTTCAAATAACCAACGTCTCCTCTTGTCTTGGTTCGAAATCTTCCGTTGCTAGTAATTACGATTCTCCCCTCGGAGCCGCTATCTGCTACTGAAAGCTTTTACATTTAAGGAAAGGGTGAGATTCAAGGGAATCTCAGAAGCAAACAGTACCAATATCATGTAAAATAAGTGCTTAATGCATGACTTCCTTGCATTATATAAACTCATGCTAACACAATGACATATCTACATGCTCAATATTTCAAATAACATACCATGGCCATAGCACAAATAGAAACAGAGCTTCAATCATTCATATATGTTTCACATTGTAACCCCCTTCGCTATCAAGGCAGTGATTAGCGTTTAAATGCATTTCATAATTGAATAAGAGATCCGGAATAATTAAAAATTTTTAGAAAACCTGTATAACAAGATCTCTATTCATTTCAAAGTAAAAGCCATTGGCCTGTTTGATTTGTCACATATACAATATCAGAGTGTAACCACAATTTCTGACATTTACTCAGGGTAATAACATTAATCCAAAGGTTTATACAAGGCATCATTGCCCATCTCAGTATCCATACCAAGGATTACACAAAAACTATAATGCTATGATCTATTCAATATATATACATTTATCCAAAATGATAACCAGTTCAGTATAAAACTAAAATATCTAACTAAGATTACTGCCGGCAGTCCTAATCGCCCTTATCCACTTGCTTGTTCCTCGATCCACTTGCCCTGTCTAAAAATATTGTTTGGAAAGAGTGAGATTCAAAAGAATCCTAGTAGCAACAGTTTACGAATATGATGCATATATACAAAGCAAGTAAACATATATCACAATGCAGCAATCAATATTTGAGGCTGGGCACATTGCCACGTCCCCTTCACTGTATACAAGGTCGAGCTTTTGCCACGTCCCCTCACTATATCTGTATTCAAGGCCGAGCTTTCGCCACATTCTATAAACTGCATCTGTATTCAAGATCGGGCTTACGCCACGTTCCCTTCACTGTATCTGTATTCAAGGCTGGGCTTTCACCACGTCCCCTCACTGTATTCAATGACTAATGCATACAAGCAATGCAATATACATGATATAGGATAAAGTATCACTACCTTGGTCTTTCCGTTCTTGAGCAGCTACGGGCCTTCTACGCTCCGGGCAAATATCGAATCCTAAAGTCATAATTAAGGACGATTCATTACCACTTAGTCCAATTCTCAATACTATCACAATACTTATTTTGGTTATCATTAATGTCTCTTAAGTACCTAATATGCCTCTAACAAAAGCCCTAAAGGGTTGGAAGAACTACCTCAGGGATCCCCTTTTAGAAGCACAAAAACTGATATTTTTCACTGTTTCACTTGAGTGAAGATGGCCTCACTCGAGTGATGGGGCACTGACACTCGAGTGAAGATGGCCTCACTCGAGTGATGGTACGGTATGCACTCGGGTACTAGAGAGTGAAGGATAGCGAGTGAGCACCCAAGAGCACACGAACTTTTCAAAGACTACAACACTCGAGCACATTGGACCTCACTCGAGTAGAAGCCAAATGCTTGACTCGAGTACTAGAGAGTGAAGTCCAGGAAGTGAGAACTCGAGAGCAAATGGAAATTTCAAAGAAGAGAAGCACTCGAGCACTGGCCTTTGCACTCGAGTGTTATTGAATGCTTGTGAGTATTAAGGCACACTCTTGCACTTTACCTGTGAGTGACAACCTGAGAGGCAGGTTTAGGGTGTCAAATACACCCTCACTCGAGTGAGAGGAGTCCCACTCGAGTGATGACTCACTTTACTCGCAAGTGAGGCAACACTCTTACTCTTTTCACCGAAGCATAATACAGAAACTGAAGGGAAAAGGAAGAATTACACTGACTCACTCGAGTGGAACCCAACCTCACCTGTGTGATGTTTATCCCTCACTCGAGTGAGCCCTAGATCACTCGAGTGGCCATATCAGAACCCAGAAAACGCAGACAAAATGACAGTTTTCCAGAATTTTTTTCAAAGGCTACCAATGGACCCAAAACCTCAATCAAAGCTATCCACACACAAAAACGCTCAAGGAATCCATTGGACATGCTAAAATCATCAAAATCCTAATCCACTATCATGCTTTGGACTTGGGCAACATTCAACACTAAAATTTCAAAATTTCCAAACTCAATAATTCAATCTCCAATCAATCCTATCTATCCATATATATTCTAAATATACCATTTCCATACCAATAACATGTCAAATGCCCAAAAATCATCATTTTTGAATTCAAGGCCAAAATTTCCAGAAATCCAAAGTTAATCCATTTGGAATAAAATTTAGATAGATAGGTTGGTTTCACTTACCCCTTCAACTTTTCTAAAAAGGACTTCTTGATCCTTCAACTTCACAATCTCTTGAAATCACAAACCAACACCAATGGCCAAACTATAAACATTGAAATGAAGCTCTCAATCCAAGGAACAACATTAATGAATTATGCTTGAGCAATAGAGATCATTTTCCCTTACCTTTTCAACTTTTCTTCCTTCCCTTGTGGCAACAATGGCTGACGAAGAGAGAGAGAAGAGAGAGAATGAGAGAGATGAGAGATGGAGTAAGAAATGGAGAATGATGATGAGAAATGATCACCCTACTCCCCCCTTACCATTTCAGCTCCAAGTGAGGGAAGAGAGGAGAGAGAATTGATTAAAATATGCGTTTGACTTTTCTTCACTCCACTCACTACACCAAGTTGCCACATTTCATTTTCCTATTGGTTCTCATACACTTAGTCATCAATTAGCTTCTCTAATCCATCCCTCAGCCATTTAATAACATCTCATTCCCTCTTAGTTAGTAATTAATTTCTCCACTAATCACTAACTTATGACCATTATTTCCATTCTATAAATTTTCCTTCAATTATGACATATTAGATAATATCGTCACAAATACACATTAATTTAACTTTAATCCACAATTACATTCTCAATAATCAACATTAGCCCATAATCAAAATGTGGGATGTTACACACATAATCAAGAAAAACAATCATATGCATCAATACACAAGCACAAATATCAAACACATACTGGAAAGGTAAATTTACTACCTGGATCGCCCTTCCCTTACCTGTCTATCGGTTTAATACTCTGTGTCCAGCTCGGGTATCGATATATCCTAAAATTCTAAATTTAGGATAAATGAGTTATTTGTCACTCATAATTCATTCTAAACTTATTGTGTTAGTTATCTTTGTCTAAAACCGCAAAATTACCAAAATACCCCTAGGGACCCGGTCTAAGTCCCTTTGTCCTCGGTCTAATTGTACTTTCTAAAAATTATAACCCAGGCTTATCCTACATATTTTTGCCCAAGGAATCTAGTTTTGACCTCAGAATTACCAAATTCACTGCCAAAAGATGAAAATATCCTTGACAGCCACCAACTTAGGGTTTTAGGGGTATATTTGACATTTCACATTCTAATGCTTTTCACACTTCATGATCAACATAAGCCCTACACAATTTTCCATTCTAAACACAATGGAATCATCAAAAACACCAAAATCCAGTCCAAACCCTCTGTGAACAGTGTCTGGACGAAATTCCAAAGAAAAGGGAAAAATGTGATTTCATGTTTTAACCCCTTAAACTCCTTCCTTTTTACTCCTAATCACTTGTTTAACTTCTTAAACACTTATTTGACATATTTTGAAGAAATTTAGGCAGCATAACCCCTTAGGGTTTCATCATCCAAAATTTATAAAACAACCAACCAATCCACAAATCAAGTCAAGAACCACAACAATAACACCATAACACCAAAAGGATTGAGCTTATTGAAGTTACCTTTGATTTCTCAAGCTTTCTCTCTCTAGGAATCTCCTTCTCTCTCCTCAACCTTGATGATTTGCTTGCTACATATGGTTTTTCATGGAGAACAAGAGCTTAGAAGAGAAATTACACAAGTTAGGAAGCTTAATCACTTGAAAGCACAAGCCTTACCTTCAATTTTTGCTTCCTCTTGCTCTCTTTCTCAAAGTTCTTCAAAGCTACTACCCCCCTCCATTTGATGAACTAGGACGGAAATGAGGAAGAGAAAAGATGACCCAAGTGTTAATAATATCTCTCCATCTTTCCTTAATTAATTTTATTAATAATTTGGATTTATGACATAAGCTTTAGTACTTGGCTTTATCTCTTGCTAGGTGTGTCATAAACTCTCATTGCATTTGGACTAATTTTACTTCATCTTTCCTTGGCCCAAAAGACGCCTAAAGGGGTCCTTCATAAACCCATTTGGTTCCTTCAATTATCTTATCCAAGTGCACAAAGATATTATATTTTATTGGAAATGCCCACATGATCATATTTTATTAAACACTTATTTAATCCCTTATCTTAAGATAATGACGCTTGGCACAGTTTGTAACCAAGTAAATATTTTCCTTTTCCTTTAATATTTTGGTAGCAAATATCCACCAATAAAGGGAAAATATGGGCTTTTACTTTATTCCACAATTTACACATTTTTCATTACATTTTTATTTCCAAATTCACAATAGTTGGCAATTCTGGCAGATTTTTTGACCAAACTTTGAAAAATCATAACTTGTAGAAATTCAATTGGAGTGATTCCAAAGACTATGAAACCCTTATTGAGTCTAGTTTCAAGGAAAAATATAGTCTTTAGCTAACTGGAAGCTCAAAATTCTCAGAATTATTTTTTTTGGACACTGCCATGGATGTTGGCCAATTTCACTGGGCTAACTTCAAAAATACATAACTCTTTGTATACAGCTCCAAATGACTTATATGACTATAAAATTAAAGCTTGATAAGTCTACTTTCATATTGGAAAATATCATAAGCATTGAACATCATTTGCCTATTTGAAAATGTCACACAACAAGACTACTACATAGGGAAATTCACTGGCAGCAAATTCAAATGTTTACAATTTATGTTCTAAACATATTCAAGTTGTGTGTGACCACCAATTGCCTTGTTTTATCATTTCATATGCTCTTTAATTCACCATTTTATTCCCTTAAATAAAAGGAATTTCAGTGGCCGAAATTCGGGATGTTACACTGCTCCAACAAAAAAATTATTTGAGGGCAAAATTGAAATTTTTTGACAACTTCTGGGACAAACGTGGACATTAACCCAAAAGCATATTGTGTTGGGGTGCACTTTGGGTAAAATCTCATAGGTTTTTTTGCATCTTAACCCATAATTTAAAAATGAATATATAAACACTATAAAATATTAAATTTTCAAAAAATAGATATAAACAGTTAGACTTTATTATATAGTTAAACGGTACTATAAGGAAAGAGTGAACAGAACACTGTACAATATACTAAATTTAATTTGGAATTTTCAAATTCCTCTCCCTAAATAAGTTTAGTCATCAATTGCAATATGGTTGGACTCACCATTATAAAGGGCGACGAGCAATTCATTAAAGATAGTCCCTTTATCTTTGAAAGGGAAAATGAAAAAGAAAATGGTTAAGGGGAAAAAATGTTTATATACTTTTCTCAAATGGGTATTTGGTACCATATACTTTCCTTGGATGCAAAAGTTCCTATGAATTTCATAAAATAAGGCAAAATGCGTTGAGGAAAAATGGAAATTATTTTTTGTGATAGTGGGCCTCACACGGTAATTTTTAAATGAGTTTTTAAAGAAGACCTCACATCTCTTCCACTCCCCTTCTCTTCAGTCAAACACCCATATCCACCTTCTCTCTCTCTATCTCCATGGCCAGAGCACCACATACTCACGTCCTCTCTCTCCCCACATCCTTTCTTATGCCACTTTTTGAAGAGCATTATCAGCTTCTTCTTTTATTATGAATTCACCTCATTTGCTTAATTTATTATAGCTAGACTTATAAAGACCGGTCATCATGATGAATCCTATGATGAATTCCGGTCATCATTTATCAACACTTTAAATTCATTTTCTGTAAAGGAGTCTTTATTAGTATTTGTAGAACACTAAATTGCATTGAAACACTTTAAATTCATTTGCTCTACTTTTACTATTCATATCTATTCATATGAATAGCATCAGCCCCGTTAACAGTCTTGCTTGTGCATGTGGCTCCACGTGTACTTTTTCCTACAAGATGATCTTAAAGAAATTCCTTCCATTTTAAATTCCTTTTCTCTCTCGTATTTCTTTTCATCTATCTTAGTATATAAAGGAGCTCCTATATCCTAGTGATAAATAAAGAAGGCTCATTCTCCCCTACTGATCTCACTTTTCTATCCTTATATCTCACCTCCCCCTATGCCTTTTTCTCATCTCTCTATCCTCCATTTCATCTCCCTCTAAAAACCACTCCTTTATTCTCGCTAATATGTGATGTTAAAGATCTTACCTTTGTTATTTGTCTACTGATTTAGTCTGTGCTTATTCATATTCTTCATTGATCTCAAAGGGGGCATGCCAAGGCGATGGTGAAGGATAAGAGGAAGGATCCATTGATGGTAGATTGTTAGTGGTGGTGGAGGTGCGTTTTTTGTGACAGTGATGAGGACAACGATTTCTGAGTGGCGAAGGGGATGGAAGTGATTTCCAATAGTTTTAAAATGTCATTTTCCAGTGGAAAAAAAAGATATAAAATCTCCTATGAAATTTGTTTTGCAAAATGAATTGGACACTAATGAGACAGAGAAGGGATAGGTTTTCTCTAAAACAGTGGACCCATACTATATGGCGTTGTAAATACACCATGTCACGGTTCAATATTGTTGGGTAGTGAGCCTTTAACTGGGGAATGAGAAAGCAAAAGCAAAATTTAAAGAAAACCCTCTCAAGCTTAGAATCAACTTATCTATTTCACCCCCAAACAATGTTTTGGGGTCTAAAGTATCTGTATATCTAATGTTAGGGAGGCCAATTGATCAAAGAAAAAAGAGAGAGGAGAGACATTAGGGTCAAAAGACAAAGCAAAGCGAACCCACATAGAAACAAGATGGTGGCATATTGGATCAAATCAATCACTTGAATGAAATCTGCAAGACATGTGAAATAAGCACAACTCATCAATATATAGTACATATATATACCATCAGTGTCAACCATAAAAAAAGGACTGATGGAAAGAAGGCCATATGTCCTCTAAATATATTGCAACCCCCAACCTATTTTTCATTTATTAATTCCCTTTCATTTCAATCCATGCAAACTCCTCTTTTCAAAGTGTCTTATTGTCCCTCATTTTAATTTCTCTTCATTTATTTTCACCATCTTTCCAGATTCATACCCCTGACTTTCCCTTCTTCACCCACAGTTTAACCTTTCCTTCTTCATCCACAGTTCTGTATCTCTGCTAGCAATTTTGGTTCACAAATTCAAAAAGAGAAAAGAGGAAGAGGAAGGAGAGAAAAAGGGGAGAGAAGAGAGCAATAAAAACTTTGAAGGCATAAACGTATTTAGAATGTTGTACTTTATTTTTTAATAAAATATTATATATTATATTATTTAAATTTTTAAGTCTAGAGTTTAACCTGAGTCTGAAGGAGCCATTTGTGTGTTTGGTTTGAGGGGAGGGGAGTGTTCCTCATTATCTCATTTGGTTTGAATCTTTTAGTGGGATAGAAGCCAAAATTTTGGTTCTCTTTCTCTTCTCTCTCTTTATTTTTGCCTCTTATTACAAAAGATCCCCTATCCACCCCTCTATAACAAACCAAATAAGATAACAAACCCCCTTCCCCTCAACCCAAACACACCAAGGGAAAACATGTAGCAAATTGAAATTTTGACTGACATATTAAGTAGAGTGTTTTGTCCTGTTGCTCTCACTTTGAACACAGCCCTTGAACCTCACCCAACAAGTAGTCGTTCCCTCCAACCATCCTCTCCGCCAACGCCTTTGGCACTCTTCAGTTTTTCCAACCTTGTTCACATCCTCTTCTTCAATCACGACATTACTTCGGCCTGTTCACTTCCCTTTTTGTTTTAAACTATCCAAGGCTACTTGTGTCATTTTTTGTGAAATTTAAAATCCTTGATTCCTATAGCCACACTGATAAGGGATTTGCCTATTTCACTGCACTAAATAGGGATTTCCCTATTTTAAAAGTATTTTATAGGAATTTTCCCTTTTGAACATCACTTATACATTTCTTTTAAATTGACTTCATTAAAATATTCTCTTCCCTTCATTTTCCTCATGACAAACGAGCTAGGATGTCATTTTAACATCTGGAAACACATTCCACGGTCATATAAAAGGCATTAACCTTATGTTTGGATGGAGAGAAAAGTGACACTAGTGGAAAATTGACTTTTTAGACTGGTTAAAAAAGACTTTTTAGACCGGTTGTGTGTTAGGTCTTGTTACAGTAGATCTAAAAAGTCTGTTATTTTTTAGATCGGTTGTTGCAACCAGCCTTAAAAGTCATACTTTTAAGGCCGGTTGTTCCTAAAACCGGTCTTAAATATCACCTTTAAGGTTTGTTCTGCCTACAAGAGGTCTTAAAGGTCAGACCTTTTATGACCGGTTGTAGTTACAACCGGTCTTAAAGGTTCTATTTTTTTAAAAGAAAGGTCCCTTTAATATATATACACAGTAGATGTTCAAAAAATCTTATCTACGCAGTGGATAGTTTCACAAATTTTCACGATTGTTGAATTCAAGTTATGCACAAGTGAATATATATTCTCAATATCAGGTTAACAAGCAAAAGGTCAGCATGATAACAAAAATAGAATTCAACTCCAGCAACATGTTTAATGAACCTATTTTAACAGTAGTACAGAACAATCACAAATTTCAACTTCAATCTTCAAAGGCAGCAGTCTATAGCAGCAACAAATTTTCAGACAAGCCAATCACACATTGATGATTCATTTGCAGCACTTTAATTACAGTATGGAAGAATATGGCAACAAGTAATGTATACTTCATTAGCTCAATTTCAGCGCATATGCACTTGTAGTTTCAGTCCCTAACTCAACAGATTGGGAAAGTATTTCATAGATTTAATTGACTATAACAGCTTTCCAAAAACTCAATTTTGTTCCAGCAAGGTAAATGAAGTGCAAATGCACATTTTCACCAAGTTTCAAACAATATCCACTTCAAACAGAGGCTAGAAACAGGGAAAAACTAGGAATGAGTTCAGACAATGTTAACAGCAAGCTAGTGCAATATAATGTGCAACAAAACTCAGATGAAGATAATGCTTGACCTGACCTAACCTGTAAAAACAATAAACAGACAAGAAATTCATATCAAATGCACAGAAAGTGCCAAACAGATTTGCTCAATTTCAGTAAAGGCTTCATAATGATGCAGAAATTTATTTAAATCCCAGACTTCAGGAAATTATGCATGACAACTTAATGCACAACATTGACAGTAATTCTAGTTACACTAGAGTGCAAGCAAATTTGTCAAGAATTTAGCCAAAGGTAATGACCAACCTTAGTTTAGCACTAAATAACACCAACAGTGCAATTAGACAATAAGGAGGACCAAATGACAGCAGTAATGAATCTTGGAGCAACAGAGAACAATGCAAAATGCAACGAATGCAATGGAGTGCATGTATGAAGTAAGTAACAGATTGCACAAAAGCAACGTAACAGATTTTATTGTTAGCAATACATATGAGAACAATGTACAATGTAACGTTGGATCCAAAAACTCACTATCTTTGTAATAGCTCATGGATGAATTTAGCACAATATATGTGAATGAAATCAATATCTTCTTCAAGAAAGGGATCAGCAAGATCAAACATCTGTAACACCAAAGCTAGACAAAACATTAACTTAGTAACTTAAAAAAAATAAAGTAATACAAAAGTTTTGAAACATAAATTTACCTCTTGAGTAAAAGCAGTCGTGCCTAGAGTGATAATATTGTAAATGTGTCTCAAAACATAAAAACCATATAAGTTGGATCCCTGTAGTTGTCTACAGCTCTGAGAAAAAACATGATATCATTAAAACAAATATAAAGGCATGGCTTATTACATTCTTTAAACAAATAAATATGTACTAACCTTTGGCATGATCCATGTAGGGTCCTTTAAGTCACGAACATGCTTACCACAAGCAGTGTGTAGGAATGTCTGCATAGCCGTATGAACATCAAAATCACAAAGGTTATTTATTGTATACAAATTCCATAAACTTTGCACACAAAAGGTAATAATGCAAGAAAACTAACGAGTTCATGGTCTTTTTCAAATCATTCCCTGGTTTGAAGTGGAGGGAGCATAAGAGGATGACAGTGTAACTATTATTGCATAGAAGAACCAACTACTAATGATCACTGAAAAAAAGAAAAGAATATTAAACAAACATAAAATATGATATAAATTATAAAATATAAGTTTGTTTCTTACCCATGCACATATGGAGCCAAGAAACACTCGGTTCCAATTTCACTAAGTCTCTCTGATAAGTATCTATGTCTGATAGCAGCAGTGGTCCCTTTTTCTTGGATATGATGGGGGCATAAGAATCCAAATTTTTTGCTTTTGCCAAAAGATACTAACCTACGATGCATGTACCTACAATAATGCAAGCACATAAATCAAAGGTAAATGGTGAAATTTTTAAAATATTTACTTTGAATTGCAAAAGATACTTACATTAAGAACAGTTGGACAATCCCAATCACAAATGGCCTTATTTGTGTTGTGAATGGTTTTATTTTTTTAGTAAATTCCTTTATTTTTCATACAACATTAATTTCCGTTGGCCTGGCCGGTGCCAGAGTTTAAATGACCCATTGAAGTTTCAAAATTCTCTTATCAGTGTGCAAGCTGTATTCTTTGGCCCCAAGCTAATGTCCAATCCAATCAACTCTCCTTTACCTTCTTATCCATTCTGCGTTCATTTTTCTTATCCATTGATTAGGGTATAGCACTATTGCCTAAAACAGTTTACAAATTACTAGCAGAATAGGAAATCATCATTAAATTCGAAGGATTTAATCATGAATAATACATTATAATTTACATTATAATTGAAAAAAAATATCTTCTTTTTCTATGAATGAAATATTTAATAAATTTAAATTTGAGTCAAAGACACACAAGCGTCATCAATAGGTTTGTGGATTCTCTTTGTTTCTTAATTTGTTCTGGTTCCTTTCCCTTTTAATGAGGTATGGGCAGCTCAATCTACAAGATATAGAATGCAAATGATAGACTTGGACTTTGTTTATATGAAGGTTCTCTCTCTCTCTCCTCTCTCTCTCTCTTCTAGGCCTCTTACTTTGGCCTTATATAATTCCACATTGGATATATATTAGATTCCACACTCTCACTGGTAGACTTTGTCGACAACACAGCATTATTCATTATTTCTCAAGCATGCAAGCATAGCTACCTTTTTTCTTCTCTCTCTCCGTCTCCCTCTTCTATTTAGCCATTACTTAATCTATACACTTCCTCACACACCAAGCCCTTATAAATAGGTGACATACTCTTGTTCAAGTCCAACACAGAAAAACAATCACCAATCAAAAGTTTCACTTACATACATATATCATTCAGTTATAAGGTTTTTAGTCATGTAATAGAGAAAATTTAGGAATGTAAGTTACAAGGTTCATACCTGTTGGACCCGTGTGATAAGCAACTTTTCTGCAATATTTGAGTTAGCATTCACCATAGGAGAGAGGAAACCAAAATAAGAATTTGATCACAAAAGAAAATGACTTTGAATGACCAAAAATGCAAGAAGTTCGTCAGAATAGCTTACTCTGTCAAGAAGCTGACGCGTTCAGCTAGTAGTGTAAGTCCTAGTAAGCTCAACGCAAAAACCCAAGGCTGTTTGAAACAAAAACACAAAAACATTAAACTTTGCAATCAATTCTCAAGATAGATACCCGAAATTTGAAAGTATAATGCTCCTCCGGTACTAAATGTAGTAGGACCTAGTTTGGTGCAAATATTACTTTTCGTAAATGTGCGACAAACACCGGTTATGACACCCAAGACCCGTTAACATCTAACTACAAACCAAAAGACTTCAGTAAAGATGTCAGTACAAATCACTAAACACTAATAGCTGCAGTGCACTTTCCACATACCCAAATTTCAAAACATTTCAAGAGTTTTCCTAACAGGTTTATCACATACTCTTTTCATTTTCTTATTTCACTTTTCTCGCCTACCAAACAACAGAATAAGCATTTCAATGTCACTTACTCGACCGAACCTGTTGACTTTGGCAATGATGGCAAACGAAATCGCAAGAAAGATAGTGGACAACTTGGTGCCAAGAATGACCTCCTGGAAATTGACAAGCAAATTCCTAAGCAAACCCCATTTAACCTTGCGCAAGGAAGAAGAGGACATGTTATGAGCAACTATTCAGTTTTCCCCAAAACTTCTACTCATACAATCATTGGCAGAACTAAGAGGACGAGGGGTAAATGTCATGCCCTTACCTTGTTTTAACCTTTTTTTCAGAGTATTCATGGAAAACGATATGCGGTTCGGTAGGCAACACAGGAATAACATGAATATACTGATAATAAGTGCATCATTACATAAATTCCCCATAGGGGTTCATACATAATAATTACCACCAATGTAGCCGCACAAGGCTACCAAGGTGTCTAAACTCGTCCAAATGAAACGGAGACATCTTCCCATCTTCATTCCACCACCGCAATCCTCTCGTACGGTTCTTTGCATTGTTCTCAGCATATCTTCTATCTTCTCTTGTCTAAATTATTAGCAGGGAAGGATGAGATTCAAGAGAATCTCAGTAAGAAAATAATACCAATATGCATGTACGATAAATGTTTAATGCATGACATGCTTTCATCACATAACTCATGCTTACATAATGACAAATCTATAAGCTCAATGCTTCGAACAATATACTTATGGTCATAGCATAAATTGAAACATAGCTTCAAATCATTCATACATGTTTCACATAATCAAGCAAAGTAATAACATGCATCAACACACTAACATAAATATCATATACATGCAGGAGAGGTAAGTTCCCTACCTTAACCCTTTTCCGCCTCGAGACGTGTGCCTCGTAACGCGTGCCAACAGCTCGGGCCCCATATTTGATCCTACAATGCCAAAGGTACCGTTCAGACACTCCCATAGTGTTTCTGGGGGTTATATGAGCCTATTATGAAAATTTACTAAAATGCCCCTGGGGACCAGGCCCGGCCCTGCCGTACCCAGTCCGACTGTACTTTTCCTGAAATTTTGACATAGGCTATTCTAACATATTTTTGCCCAAGGAATCCATTTCTGGATTTGAAATTATCAAATTCAATGTCAAATTACAAATTTACCCTTGGCAGCCCTACTTTAAGGATTTCAGGGGCGTTTTCGTAATTATGTTTTTTCTGTCTTTTCCAAAAAAGTAACCAACTGTAACCCCACCTAATTTTCCCTCCTGAACTCAATGGAACCATCAAAACATTGAAAATCAAACTTTAACCCTCAGATCTAGCCCTGGCCAAAATCTTGGTATACTTTGGGAAGAATCGGTGTTTTTTGGTTTCGGCTCTATAAACGTGTTCCTTTCTACTCCTACCCACTTTATTGACTATTCTATTAGGTTAAAACTAACAATAAGACACAATTTGGGCTGCATAACCTCTCAGCCATATCATTTCCAAACTTTAAAACCAATGGCAATCCAGTGAAATTTCATCGATTAAATTGCCCACAGCAGCCAGAATAATCAATATACGAAAGTTTGGAAATTACCTCAAGCTCCTTCTGACTTTTTCTCAAGGTGGCTGAAAACCCTAGCCTTAGAACATCCAAATTTGTGCTCCAAAAACCTTAAAGAACATAGAAGAATAGCTTAGGAACGGAGTTATACGCGTTAGGTAAGGATTTACCGAAGAAATTGACTTACCGTACAAGTACTCTTCTCCTTCTCTCTCTAGAATTTCTCACACCTTCTCTCTCTTTTTACAGCTGAATGGCACGGTTTTGGGCTGATGGAGAAGGGAGATGATGATTTAATATAATATAATATTATTTTCTAATTATTTACTGAATTTCCAACAATTTCGGATTTTTAAAAAATTCTAGCAGATTTCTGCCTAAGCTTTGAAAAATCATAACTAATTCTAGAAAAATCGAAATGAGGTGATTCCAAAGTCAAATAAAAGCTATTTAAGTCCTCTTCACTTGAAACATATGGAAAATTAACAAAAATCAACACACAATTCCAGAATTACACAAAATTCACTACTGCCCCAAAACAGAGTCCAATTTCAACATCACACTTTGGACAACCAGAACTGCCAGCTCACAAAAGGAAATGACATAATTTATGTGTCCATTTTGAAGATTGGAATATGGAATTTAAGACTAGAAAGTTTCAGAATTTTTAGACATAATTTGCCTATTCAAAAAGTCAACACAAACAGATTGCCTAGCAAGAAGTTTCAATGGACATAATTTCCCAACTTTCCATTTAATGTTCCAAACCAATTCCATTGACCAAATAACACAACATGACATCAATTGCACCACATTACACCATCCAATTCCACCATTTTGAAATTATACAAAATTATGACAAAATTCACAATTCTCATCATCTTCTCCAGAAGTGTTCATTTATTACTAATCACATCCACTTTTGGAGTCATTTACCCTTAACCGAAATTTGGAATCCGGCTAAACCGGGGCTTAGCAGTCCACTTATTTCAGGCTTATTCTCTAGCCTCAAATCTCAAAATTCGGGGTATTACAATAAATGTAGAGGACGAGGAAGCATACCTCAAAAAAGAGGATGAAGACGAAGATGTCCCTGAAACGCAGTGAATAACGGACGGAGCTGACCACCTGAAGCAAAGGAAGACGGCGACCCATGAGCGACAACCACGAGCAGCTCGACCGAGGTTTCAGGTAAGGGACGGGGAGTCGAGGACTGAGGAGAGAAAAGATTAGGATCAAAGAAGCTAGTTGATTCAGAATGGAAGAGGGATTTCAGAATGGAGGAGCGCGGGGAGCGGAGGCGCGAAAAAATTAGGGGAAAGTTTTTAAGACCGGTTAATAGGATAACCAGTCTTAAAAGCTTTTTAAGACCGGTTCTCTAACAACCGGTCTTAAAAGTGGACTTTTAAGACCGGTTGTTAGAAGAACCGGTCTTAAAAAGCTTTATTTTAGACTGGTTATCCTATTAACCGGTCTAAAATAAATATATTCTAAACCAGTTCTTTCAGTAACCGGTCTAAAAAATAAAAGACTTAATCTTTTTAGACCGATTAGTGGATAACCGGTCTAAATAATATTTTTTAGACCGATTATTATAATAACTGGTCGCTCAAGTTGTTTATAATTATGAAAATGCCATCACGCATTTCTTTTAGACCTCATCCACTACAATCAGTCTAAATATGCCAGTCTAAATCACCTTTTTTGTACTAGTGTGAAGAGAAAATAAAGGGAAGGGAATACTAGAAATGAAAACTTCATCCTTAATTTTCTTCCATTTCAATATATAGATACATATATGTAGGTATATCATATTAAGTGATCACTCACTAATTCCACTACAAAAAACAACTTATTATCGATAGAATATAATTACCAATGGAGTTTCAATTTGCCGATGGAATTACTATTGAAAACAAAATTATTGACGGAATCCATTCCATTGCTATATTTTACCTGGCAAATTCGTTTGCTGATGGAATTTCAATTCCATCAAGAATTTCCAATGGGCAATTTATTGACAGAATTACTAATGAAAAATATTCCATTTGAAATTACCAATAGAATTTTTCATTAGTAATCCATTGGTAAACTATTTTTTATAAATAAAAAATTCCACATGGCACTCCTCAAAAGGGCCCGCATTTCCTTCACTGGCACTCCTTGGTTTTCTAAACTCTGAGGAAATTTTTGTGGATAAAATGTCTATTAGTAATTTTTTTTTTGGTCTTGTGTAATTTTCCGAGTTAACCCCGGCCCACGTGACATAGACAAATAAAAAAGTGTCATACAAGACGCGTTAGGTAAAGTCGTGGAGAGCTTGTGGCTGCGCTTGACTAATATTTTCTTTGGTAAATGTCCTTTCTTATATATATTTTCTTTAATTTATACTTTAAACTTTTTTTACTATACATATAGTTATGTATTTTTATTTACAATTATAATCATGAATATATTTTGCATATGTGAAGAAGTCAATTGATTGCGATTCTCATCTTCAAATAGATATTAAATTCTGACCATTTAAGAGATGGGTAAGTGATAATCCTAAAATTTTAAAATGTAAATAACTAAAAAGACAATTTCTACCAAAAGAAATCTCTGAAATGATGTTAGCATATATACATGAGATTATGGAAACTCCTTCTTTTGTTGTTGTCCATTGCCTTGGTGGGGTGGGTGAGCAGTTTGCCTCTGGTTTCTTCTTTCATTACCCAAGTCATAGTGATTCGATTGAAGTTGGTAATTGGTTCTTAAATGTTGGATTGTCTTTGTCTTTCTATTTTGCTTGTTGGGTGTGGTCTCTCCTTCTTCTTCTTTGATTGTTTTGGCAAATAGTGAGCATAAACCTTTTTTCTTTTACAGTGATTGCTATTGTAGATTTTTTGGGTAAGAGAGGTAAAAATTGAATGGGCATTGCCACAAGTCGAGGAAAATGAATCTTGTTTATTTAACTTCAACTTGTATGCATGATAGGTGTTTGATAAAATGTTTGAAAGGAAAATTGAAGTTTGAGTGATTGTTGATACGAGTTCAGATGATCAATTAAATAGTGCAAGTGTACACTGTCGTAATCAAGTAATATAGAAGTAAGTAGAGTATCATTCCCACGAGGATTGTTCACTAAGTACCAAAATGAGCAATTTTAACTCTATTTAGTCGATCGATTAGTTGGTGATTGAGAGTATAAAAGAAAGACAATTAAATATGATTTGCAGATGATATGAAAGCAAATATGAGAAAAAGCCCTAGGGGTCATATTTCACTTAACAAATTCCGGATTGAATCACTTATCTATTCTAGCCCAATTTATTCCACATGATTGATAGTCGAGTTTCCCTAATTTAATTACTAGCCTCTTCCAAGGTCAAGCAATTCTATAATCAATTGCTAATCCAATATATTCCTATATGAATTTAAGCAATTAATCATGCATTAAGATTTATGGAACTCAGTAAGACTACACAACTCATATGAATATATTCCTATTTCATATGCAAGTCATGGTTTTAATTATAGGGTCTACACACATGTATCTCCTTCCGGTCTCAACATGCATATTGAAATCATTTAAAAGATGGCCAGTCAATCAAAAGCATTAAGAATAATAATTAAAACTCAATCATGAAGGAGAAATTCAAACTAGATTTAATAAGTTAGGATTCAATCCATCATTAGTAAGCTACATCATCACCCTAGGAAAATGAAAGTTTAGCACATGATGAAATTAAAAACAAAACCAAAATAAATTGACATTATATAAAACTAGAATGAAATCCTCAGAAATACTGTATAAACTTGAATATTAAATTCTCAAAAATAAATATACAACCAAAAGATGCATGAAAAATGAAGAAATCTAGCCGTCCATTTAGGAGATAAAACCTTCCATGTAGGCGGCATGCAAAATGTAATAAAATCCTAAGCCTTCCAAGATGGAGGCATGCAATACATGAAATTAAATCTAAGAAACAACACAAAGAACTCAGAAATGTTAAAGAAAGATCTCTCCCGGTCAGAGAAGGACCTCTCCCGGTCGGAGAAGGAAACCTCTGCTTCTCTTCCTCTCCTCCCCCTTTGAGCTTGGCATTGATCTCTATTTATAGGGGAAAAAAACGTGTGCTACAGTACTGCTACAGTGATCTGGCGGTTGCTATACTTGCTACAGTGCCCCCTGGCTGCTACAGTGCCCGGTGGCTGCTACAGTACTTTTATTTTTTTTATTTTTTTAAATGCTGTTTATTCCAAAAACAATATTTATTTATCAATCACACCCAAATTTATTATATTAAACGCAAATATCGTCCATAAAATCATCTTATAAGGGAAAATAAATATGCAAATATTTTACTTATCAATTGTTGTAATATCCTGAATTTTGGGCTTAGAGACTTGACGATATGCCTATATCAGGCAGACGATTAAGCCCAATTCAGGAAGAGTCCCAAGAATGTGAGATAGAAAGACTCGAGGGGATTACGTGATCTAGCCCTACTAGGCAGAGGGCCCAGTACGCGAAGGTAATAGGATCAAAGTGTCAGTGCAGATGTGCACATAACAGATATATGGTGCCATTGGGTTGGTAGAAGAGGCCACTCAGCTATGTCATGAGGTAAGGAACCGATTAGTCGGGCAAAATAAGCTGGTGTAAGTGTACACATGGCATTTTCATGGCAAACATATGTACCCTGCGTTTTTGAAGTAGAAACCAGTATGTGGTGCCATGTGAGGCCCACACACATACTCTGAACTAGCATCATTTGGCAGGCGTGAAGCACTCCCGAGTAAAACCTGAGTGGAATCCCGAATGAGTATCGATAAAGTAATTTTATTAAAATAGCTTTAACAAAGTAAGTCATGATGAGTAATGATGACTCAACTTTTGTGTTAAATGAACAAGAAGATGATACTTGTCATCAAAGTACACATCATCATGACAAATACTATTCACACTTTTTAGTTAGCACAATTGGAAGGTGACACTTGTCTTTTCATCATGAGGTGTCCTTTTTGCCTTTTGTGTTGGCATGCCAAGATGGTGACATGTGGCATCAAAGTGAGGGGCATTCACCGGTCCAGTCCTTCGATTAAGTTTTCCGAACACCAAACTTGGGAGCGAGGAAAAACATCAGACCTTCACTTTTCCTGAAAAATTAGATGGCAAAAAAACCCAAGAAAGAGGTAGGACCCACTTTATTGAAGTAAGTGACACATGTCACCAAATTACTAGATCACAGGACAAATGGCACCACAGAATTTTGACACGTGGAGGACAACTTTCAAGACTCATTAAGGGCCATATATTTTGGACCAAACAGCCCCAAAATTCAGAAAACAAAATCCCAAAAAATGTAGAGAAAAATGGTAGAGGAGAGAAGAAGATGAATAGTAGCATTTCTTGACTTCAATTCGCCAAAACTCTACCGAATCGATGTTTTCTCTCAAAATGCCCTTCTATAAACTTCTTATACTCATCCTAAGCTTCATTTCTATAGTTTCAAATTTTCATTTGTAGGTGTTTGGTGCCATCTCACTTGCCGGAATACTGCTGGATTTTCAAACCGATTGCTAAAACGCGTAGAGGTAAGCATGGGCTTCATTTTGAACTGATTAGTTTGTTGTTTGAATGAGTTTTCATGAGGGTGGGGTACTGTTCATTTTTAATCCAGGGGGTATTTTTGAGGTTTAATCTTGTGTTTAAGGTTAAATGATGATTTTGAAAGTTATGTTCAAGTGCTACCAGATTTCGTTTTCTGGAGGCAGTCAGTTTGTGATGAGTTTTGAATAATCAAATCTTATCCAATAGCCATGAAACTTTTCAGATTTTACGTAGACATCCTAAGCTTTAATTTGATTTATAATATGTGTCATTTGTGTAGATTGTGAGATATGAATTTTTGAAGTTAGGTATTGAATCTGGAACGCTTTCTGGACCAATTGTGTTGTTGATGATTCTGGGAAATTTAGCCTTACAATTGGCAGTGGTTAATATTTTTCCATTAAAGTAGACTTAATGAGAGTCATATAGGAATTTGAACCACTACAATTGGATTTTTCTAGATTTAGTTATAATTTTTCAAAATTAAGTAAAAAATCTGGCAGATTAGGTGGACCCACGAAATTATGGCATTTAAGGTAATTTGAGCCAAGTATGGGTCCAAATAATAGAGTTAAGTCCTAGAGGCTAAAGTAACCCATTATTAGACACTCAATTGTCATGGCTCTAATAATATGGCTATATATATCTAGGGCCATGAGGTGATAAAGAAGAAGCAACTTCAATGATTGGAAGAAAAGGTACCAAAAAGGGGACTCGAAGACAAAAGGTAGTGAACTTACTTACTTGCATGTATGTGATGTTTATGTTGTGTATTGATTTGCTATATTGCTTTACTTGATTATGTGAGGCATGTATGAATGAATAAGGCTTTGTTTCTATTTTTGCTGTGGCCATAAGTATGTTGCACGAAACATTGAGTATGTAAAATATCATTATGTGAACATCAGCTTATATAAGGCAAGTATATCATGCACTAGCATTCATATTATATGTATTGTCTGTAATGTTTGCTACTGAGATTCCTCCGAATCTCACCCTCCCCCACCAACCATATAGGCAGCTGAGCACAGAAGAGAAGTGCAAGGCACTGTACCAGGAAAAAAGTTGCAATGAAGAAGAGAAGAATTATTCACGCACTAGTTCGTTATGTAAATTAATATACATGCAATGGTTAATTGTATAACCCGCATAAACAATGAATTAATAATCTAAGCGCGATAATTGAATTAGGAATGGGTAATCGCACGGTACAAGCCCATTAGGTAAGAATCTTTCGCACATAAAAAAATGTGCAAAGAATCACTTTGATTAAGATAATAAAAAGAATTAAGGAACGATGAGTTACGAAGAAGTTACGAACCACTTCATGATAGTTTTTAAAAAGTTTTGAAATTTTCTGAAAAACCCACTCAACTACAGGTTCAAATCCTACCCTGAGGTTGGAAATTGAAAGCACTTTATAAATGAATATCACTTAATTGTTCAGATTCAATGCGTAAAACTCATCAGATCGATTACAGAAGTAAGGCGTTACAGTTATTAAGTTTGAAAAATCCTTTTGTTACTTGAATAGCTATGATAGATATTTTATGAGTATGATATTGCAGAATGAACCCAATCACTTTGCTATGATATCTTAATATTTATTTCGGTTGGTTGGTATGTCGGTTGGTAAGTCTCACCTTTATGTGATTTTATTGATGTGGCATTACTTTACAGTGCCAGGGAAGAATATGTAATAGCAAAAATTCATTTCTAACTGAGGTTGAGGGTAGTATTTCATGGTGGTGGTATCGAGTGATATGTCAGTTCCTATTAATATTAATTCAATTATCCATGAATGGTCTTCCTTAGGGGGATACATGTTTTTGGGCAAGCCATATAGGTTATAAAAGCAGATTTTATGGTTGCGACCCTAAATAGTCCTTCTTCATGCCTTTTGCCTTTAAAGAAAGGGTTGAATGTGTTGAACATCTTCTATTAGAATAAAGGGTTAAGATGCACCTAGCACCCCGAACTATTTTTAAAGGTTCAATCAGTACCCTAAAATATTTATGGGTGCAATTTTAACCTTAAAGTAATAAAAATGGGGCGATTCTCACTCCCAAGATAACAGAACCATTAGCCCTGTTAAGTTACTATATCTATCATCTTCATCAAAGTCATCATTCTTCTCTCCTCCCTCTCGCTGATACATACCAAAGGAAAAACAATTAATTTTGTGGCCTAACAGTATCAAAATTTTAACATTATAATGGCTTTATGCGAAGGGAATTAATGGAGGGCGATACAAATTTGGAAGCCACAGATTCCCTCTCTCCTCCCCCATTTTAATATCAAAATTTCACTGTTTTACATGGCCTGAGTGGGTATTAATATTATATTTTTTGGTCAGTGGCATTAATATTATAATGGCTTTATGCGAAGGGAATTAAGGGAGGGCGATACAAATTTGGAAGCAACAGATTCCCATGTAATATACTCAAGCCATGTAAAACAGTGAATCGCGGATTAAGCAGATTCCTTTTTCTCGCCATGGTTGCCTTCAATAATTCACTGTTTGGCCACAAAATTAATTGCCTTCAAGAAAGGATGATTTGTGGGTTCGTGTGGTTCGAAGCAAATACAAGTGTGGGTCAGATACTATCCCAGTTATTGACGTGTCCCGTTCCGGATCGAGATTGTGGAACGGTATTAAAAGAAACTGGGCAACTCTAGAGCAAGGTTTAGAGTGCACGAATATAGGAGGGAATAGGGAAATGACTAGGTGGAAATTAGAAGCAAATGGGTTGTTCTCTGTCAAATCTGCGTATGGCCTCATCTGCCCTGATGAAACCCCAGATGACCCACTTTGGAAGAAGGTATGGAAGCTCCGTACCCCGCAAAGATGCAAGACATGTCTGTGGCTGATCCTGCAGGACCGATTATTAACAAATGCTGCCAGAGTTCATCGTGGTATGGGAACTGATGCGAGCTGTTTGAGCTGTGGAGGGTCATATGAGGATATACTCCATGTGCTGAGGGATTGTCCGAGGGTAAAGGAGTTTTGGAGTTTGCGAATCCAAACAAGATATAGAGAGCGGTTTTTTGATCTCAACCTGTGGGACTGGTGCAGAATGAACCTTTTCAAGAATGTAGGGGACTCAGAGACGGTAGCTTGGGCAGACTTCTTTGCAGTTACCTGCTGGCTTCTATGGAAAATCCGTAATGAAAAGGTGTTTGAGGGAATTGAGCCTCAGACTCAATCGTTATGTATACGGGTTGAGGCTATCTTACAGACTAGGCAGCAGAAAATGAACTCCTTTAACCGCTTGAATATTAGCAACGCACAGACCATGTCTAGTAGACCCCAGACTCTTCCTCCACCGGGCTGGGCGAGGATATTCGTGGATGGAGCCTTTAGTAAAAGGAACAGAGCAACAGGTTGTGGAGGGATACTATATGATCGGGATGGGAACTTCCAGGAAGCTTTCATTATGAGGATCGCGGATGGGGATGCGCTGTTTGCGGAATTGTGGGCTGGCTTAATGGGACTGAAACGGGCTTGGGACATGGGGGTCCGGAACCTTCTCTTATTGAGTGACTGCCTTGAGGTGTGTTGGTGTATGAAGAATGGTTGCAGTGAGGAGCATCAGTATCGCTCTCTAATTTTGGAGATACAGGGTATGCTAAGCCGTGCGTGGCAAGTAGAGGTGAGACATATTGCTCGCGATCTGAACTTGGAGGCTGATCATCTAGCGAAGAGGGCTCTCAACACGGAGCCAGGCTTTCATCTGATTACCTCTCAAGCTGCTGTCAGGGCGTTGGCTGATGGAATCACATAGATAGAGTTTATTGCTTTGTTTTAGTTTTGTGTTTGTTTGCTGTTTTGTTCTGTAATTTGCTTTCATGTGTATCGAAAAAAAAATGTATGAGCGAGAGGGAGGAGAGAAGAATGGTGACTTTGATGAAGATGATAGAGATAGTAACTTAACAGGGCTAACGGTTATGTTATCTTGGGAGTGAGGATTGCCCCATTTTTATTACTTTAAGGTCAAAATTGCACCCATAAATATTTTAGGATGTTGATTGAACCTTTAAAAATAGTTCGAGGTGTTTGATGCACCTTAACCCTACAATAAATCCCACCCTAACACTTGTTGCTATCCCGAATATTATGATCTGTCCATCAAAATTCAAAATTATATTATTAATTAATTTATAATTTTGAAGATGGATTTACTCATTAGATGAAATCTATCTAATTTTTTTAACTTCGAAAGCTATCACTATATTGAGTTGCAAAAAACCATGTTACAACTTATTAGAAGAGCTAAAATCTCCTAACTTTGTACCCTTACCTCGAAAGAAAATAGTCTTAAATTTAAAATGGCTTGATGATACAATTAATCAAAAAAAAAAAAAATCACGTTACAAGCTAAGTTCTTAATTTACAAAACTATCTATCACTGTATAGAAAATTGGTGAAGGAAAAAAGAGCTGCTATTTAAAGAAAAATCAATCATAGAAATATTTTAAGACAAATAAAGTAGTCACAATTTTTTTGCAATGAAATTTTGTCTGTTGCAGTTTTCTATTTTACTTTTTATTTTTTGGTAGTAAAAATAAATTACGAATATGGTATGAAATGTACCCTCTCAACATAATCAAGACTACTTGCCCGGCGCTTTCCCGAGACCACGTTGAAAACGTTCTAAAGAGGTTATATGTTGATCCAATCAGTAATGTGAGTGCACATGTGACCATCCTGAACTTGAAATTCAAAAAAAAAAAAAAAAAAAAAAAAAATACATATGCTATAATTAAATTTTTAAAACGTACACGATCATATCTAAGCAATTTGTAATTTACCAAATTCGGAGGGACCAAGTCCGAGATGATGGCACCTCCACACAGTTCCAGATTAGTCTTTCCGAAAGAAACAAATTCAAGGTAAAGAAGAAGAAGAAAGAAACACATAAAAGGAAGAAAACAAGAAGCGACGCAGAGGAAAGAGAAGGAAGGAAGTGAGAAAGTGAGGAAGAACGATGTAAAAAAACCTGATGAGGATTGAAGGTGAAAGAGTGGAGGCTGAAGGTTTCAAGTTTCAGTGGGGAGGATCGAAGTACGAACTTGACGGAGATTGCTCTCAATAACGCAGGAAAACTGGGTATCTAAGCTTCGAAGCTTAAAGCTGAATGCAAAGAATGAGGCAAAGAGCGAGGAGAAACTTGAAGGTGCGACGGTGATGTTGAAGATGAAATCGAAGTTCCCCATTAACCGGACCATGCCCTCTGAGCCCCAAGAGCTGGGGATATGTAGGGCTAAGTTAGTCTGAGGGGGAAAAAAGGGAAAGTGGGCGGAAGAGAAATTTTTTTTAGTTGAATTTAAAAAAATTAGAGAGGTGGGGTTAAAAATTTTTAATTAATTTTTTTACTCTTTTATCTTATATATTCTCTTTATTAAAATTTTATTACCCCATTTCTTCAATTTTTTAAAATTCAACTCATAAAAATTTTCCCTCCCCTCCCTTCCCCTCCAAATCTCTCACACCAAACAGACCAATAATAAATGTTGGGAGGACCGGCTATGGCAGCTGCCATTAGAGTTCAAAGGAGGGGCCGATGAGCGGAAGAGCTCATCCTATCTATCTGGATTGTCCTGAGATTTGGATAATTTAGATTTAATTTTTTTTACTTTTTGTTTTTCAAAACCAAATATTTTATGGATAGAGAATCTAAAATAAAGATAATCTTCCAACTAACATTTTTTAAAAAATGATTTTTTTTTTTCATTTAGAAATCACTAGTTAAAAACATTAAATTTTTTGAGAAAAAGACACTTAAATACTATTTGAATTTCAAAATCCTAAATTAGTGATTTTTCAAAAACCTAAATTATCAATTGTAATACTCTTTTATTCAATCTCATTACTCTTATTGTCAACAAAACCAATTTGGGATTTTGAAGTTTAAGTGATATTTAAGTGTCTTTTTCTCAAATTTGTTTCTATTTTTATTTTTTTTTAAAAAATCACCTTTTTTTTGTTTTTAAAAAATGTTAAGTAAAAATAAATTACTACCTCCGGTTTTAAATATAAGACATAGTTAACTTTTTTTGGAGAGAGTAAGAAAGTTGATTAAGTTGCTTAATCATATCACATGTTATGTATGATTAAATTATATATCAGTTTATAAGTCAGACAAATTAGTTTGGAGAAAAACGATAAATATAAGTACTTTAAAATAATTTAATTAGCTTTATTAATCTCCCAAAAAAAATAAACTGGGTCTTATATATAAAACCAGAGGTAGTACCAAACATGTTTTATTATTATTTTTTGTTTTAAGAAACAAAGAAACTGTTTTTCAAATGGAATCAAACAAGCCCTTAGTATCACTTTAATTTGAAGGAAAAAATGTAATTACGAGGCAAGAATTTACCATATGGAACTTAAATAATCCACCAAGGCATATCAAATTATTAATAACCTGACAACAATCACAAAAAATCAGAAGTGAATCCCCTAATGCATCTCCACTCTCTAGAACCAGAAGCAACGGTTACAGGTCTAAAGATAATCCCTCGAAGCTCTCTCATCTCATGCTTGTACTCGTATACTTCTTGTCTTTAGTGGAAGGCCTTGAGCCAATCATTACGCCAGACCTGATTTTGCAAACATAATGATAGTGATGTTCTTCTTATACTCCCTGATAGAATGAGAATTGTCATATATTGAAAAAAATTTAGAATGAAATAAGATTGAGTGCATGTTTAGACTAACAGTAGAAACTGTTTTTTCCAATATGATTTTCAGTGTATGAAATAAGTATGTGAGAGGAATTTTATCTCGATTTGTGTGAACATACTTCTTGACTACTAGCTCAAACAACCACAAACCACACAAATGCAATTCATTTTATTTCTAGAAAAACATTTTCCATATTTTCTATCAATTCCTATTTCTTTCTAAGAAATGTTATTTAAATTAGCATATTTTAACAAAAACCTAGAAAGAAATAGGAATTGACAGAAAATATGAATTTTTTTTTTTAAAAGAAAGAAATGAGTTGCTTTTGTGTTGCATCATTTTGGCAGTAAAGCTAGATTTTTACCCTCCTTTTATAGCGGTCATTGCTAGAGAAGTGAAAAACACTTGACAAAAAATAGTATTACATCACTCTGCCAAAGATAACAAAAAAAAAAAAAAAACTTGATTTAGGAAAGAATGCTCTCCTAATCAAGGTATTAAAACCCGGACCGGGTATTGAACCGGTCGGGATACTGGGTTAAAGGTCAGTAGGTCAGATTAGGGCCAAACCGGAACTAATCCGGGACCAAACCAGTGAAAAATTGAAAATTTTAGACTTATAGTATGAAATTCTAAAGGAAAAATTAAAAAAAATTTTAAATAGTAACCTGGACTGGACCGGGAATCGGACCAGTTTACTGGCCGGTTCGCCGGTTTCTAGGCCGGTCCGGTCCGGGTTACATAAACTTGCTACTAATAATGATAAGTTCTGTTAAAAAGGAAACTTCTTAAAATCTCTACAATTTAACAGTACAAGCACAATAACTACAGGGTTGACCTATGGATAATTCATTTGAGAGTTATTCGAAGGTTAAAAATGATTTTTCATTGCATGTACAAAAAAAAAAATGAAAGAAGAAAATTGTTCATGTTTTTGTTATTTTGAATTTTGAATAGTTATGGATGTAAGTTCTGCTCATAGTCTTCTTTTTTAAAAAAACAAAAAATCACCACGTATGAGTAATCAATTGTTAAAGGAACGACAAGAAGAATAAAATAAATTGATCTTTTTCTGGGAATTTAAAGAAAAAATGGCCTAGTGGGGTTCAAAGTTCAAACAAAACAGTCCATTCACTTGTTGACTTTCTCCTTTAGTCAACGCTAATGATGAATTGGCACTTCATTCAACTAAGAAAACTGTTCATATATAAATATGTCAGCTTAGCAATATTTTTAATTTTTTTGGTATAATTTGTTATTCATTTTCAGAAAGTCCTTTATCAGACAAGGAAACAGAGATCAATAAAAATAAAAGGGAAAAAAGATGGAAAAAACAGATGATGAGTTGTTTCAGCACACATATAACTGCATATATATATCAGCAATTTAAAATAAGATTGCCAACAACAAAATAATAATTAGCAACATTCAAGCTTATTGATCTAATGCTACATACCCAAATTGATATCAAGCTAATGTAAGGCCTTCCAAAAACGCATATATATATATATATATATTAGCAATTTAAAATGAGATGCCAACAAAAAGATAATTGGTCAGAATGTATCAAATATCAAGTATAAGAACCACAAAATGAAAACTAACCCACCTTACAAGTCAGGTTAAATCATCAACAATCTGAGGACAATTACAAAAAAGCCGAAATCCACCCACTACCATATCAAGAAACAGAAGCAACTGTCACGTGTCTAAAGAAAATCTCTCAAGCTTTCTCATCTCATGCTCATACTCATCAACTTCAGCAAGCTGTTGGTCATCAACCAGCTCTGAGGCTCTTTCAATCGCATCCTCAATCTTCTTCCTGTCTGCAGCGTAAAGCCCTGATCCAATGATCCCATTATTTATGCCAGTCCTGATTTTGTATATACGGTCCTCCAAGGCATTCTTTGCCTGAGCTTTCTTCTTGTACCTCTCATCATCAGCCTTGTATATCTCAGCTTCTTGAACCATCCTTTCAATTTCTTCCTTTGATAGTCTTCCTTTTCCATTAATTATGGTTATCTGATTCTTGTTCCCTGATCTAGTTTCCTCCACAGAGACACTTAAGATCCCATTCTCATCAATGGAAAAGCAATCTTTAAACTTAGGAACACCCCTTGGTTTTGGGGGAAAGGTTAGGTAAAAAGTATCCAGCAAAACGTTATCCTTTGCCATTGCTCTCTCACCCTGGTAAACATTTATAGAGATACTTGTTTGGTTGTCCTCCACAGTAGTCAAATTATCAACCCACATTGATGCAGGAATGCTAGTGTTCCTTGGAATTACTACGTGCATGAGACCACTATGTAACCCAACTCCTAAGGACAATGGGGTGACATCTCTCAAGACAATGGCCTGTAAATTTTCATTTCCTTGCCCACTTAATATAGCAGCTTCAACAGCAGCACCATAAGCAACAGCCTCATCAGGGTTGATGCTCCTGCATAGCTCCTTCCCATTAAATAAGTCCTGTAATAGCTGTTGAATTTTAGGAATTCTTGTAGACCCACCAACCAGGACAACCTCATCAATACTCCTCTTGTCCATCTTGGCATCCAAAAGACACTTCTCTGCAATTTCTAAACATCTTGTGAAGTAGTCCTTGTTCAATTCCTCAAACCTAGCACGAGTGATTGTTGAATAAAAATCAATGCCTTCATATAAAGCATCAACCTCAATGGCTGTCTCAACCATAAAAGAGGATGAGAGTGTTCTTTTTGCCCTCTCACAAGCAGTTCTCAACCTCCTAAGGGCCTTTGGATTCCCGGTGATATCCTTTTTTTGCTTCCTCTTCAACTCTTCCACAAAGTAGTTGACCATTCTGTTGTCGAAGTCCTCTCCTCCAAGGTGTGTGTCACCATCAACTGCTTTAACATTGAAGTCACCCTTATTAATTGTGACAACAGACACATCAAAGGTACCACCGCCCAGATCAAATACAAAAATGTCTCTCTCTAGGTTATAGCTGCCTTTTTTGTCAAGACCATATGCAATTGCTGCAGCAGTGGGCTCGTTAATTATTCGCAATACATTAAGGCCAGCAATTGCAGCTGCATCTTTGGTTGATTGGCGTTGAGAGTCATTGAAATAAGCAGGCACAGTGACAACTGCATCCTTAACTGTTGAACCAAGATATGTCTCTGCAATCTCATGCATCTTCGCTAATACCATGGATGAGATTTCTTCTGGTAGAAACTGTCTTTCCTCAGATTTAAATTTCACAACAATCTTGGGCTTATCATCAACACCACCAACGATCTTGAATGGCCAAAGGTTTATATCACTTTGAACAAGAGAATCACTAAACCTCCGACCAATTAACCTCTTCGCATCTACAAAATGTTAATCATTGTAAGTGTAAATAAAAATAAATAACCATACGTACAGTATAAGATCCTACAAAAGAAAAAAAGGTTAACGGTAGAAGTGATCAACTTGCATGAAAGAGAGCATAAATGAACTTGAAAAAAATGAAAAACATTATCAAAGAATTTTTATGTTTAATTTATTTATTTTACATGCTATGAAGCTTTTTCCCAAGTTCAGATCAGCAATTAAAGGAACGACGAAAATTTATATGAAAGGAGAATTACCAAACACAGTGTTAGTAGGATTAAGTGCAGTCTGGTTATTGGCGGCATCACCGACCATCCTTTGAGTATCAGTGAAGGCAACATAAGACGGCGTTGTTCTATTTCCTTGGTCGTTCACGATAATATCTACTCGATCATGCTGCCACACTGCAACACACGAGTATGTGGTTCCAAGATCGATTCCAATGGCCAGTTTCTGCTGTGATCTATCACCCATCCTTTTTCTTTCAAAGTCAATGGAGTTTTGAGAGACTTAGCCTGACAAGAAAGTGTTTCTAGAGACTGGTAAGCTACTCAGCATGGTCAGCAAGTTACAAACCAAACCATTTTAGCATAAACTAGAGAACACAATGGCCATCAATTACAGCTCCTCATAGCACATATAACAAAACAAAACCAGAAAAAATAGTTAAATCTATTAAACTAAATGGTATCCAAAATCAAAGCAAAATGAGGGAACGCTCACCTCTATTTTGCTGTAATTTTGCAGAGCTATGATTCAAATTGTAGCCCGATTTATCAATCTACAACTTTATGGTGGACCAACAGATTCAAAATGGCTTTCAAGTTTTAAAGACAAAATCAGATCCGAACAAACTCAAGTCAGCAAGCAATAAAGCTCTTATCTTTAAGTGAGGTAACTACAATTTTCAAAATGGTGAGACTTAGACCAACAACTTCTATGTTAAACCTCTTGGTATCAAGAGTATTATTTTAATCCCAGTCGCACAGTCTAACAATATGCATGCATTACTTTTTGACAATCAGCCACCAAAGATCACACACACCAAGATGCAGGTGGAGAGCAATGAGGTGAATTGAACTACATAATTAATAATTACTAATAATTAATAATATTATAATAAAGATTTGTTTTTCATAATGAAATCTAGAAAAAGATGAAAGACAACTAAAGATAATCTCAAGTGATGAAAACAACAATTCATATACATCGAACTAAACCCTTAAAATAGCAGGATAACTTGAACTAATCATCCAAATAACAAGAACCAAAGTAGATTACAATTACATTCAGTCTAAACACCATCCAACTTTTAAGAACCAACTATTATCATCAGGTATGCCCCAACAAGAAGGGTAATTAAGTCACATTTGATGGTGATACTTCCTATATATTTACATATCCTCTTTTTTCATAGTTCAATTTTTTTTTTTTACTTCTGAAAATAAAATTTTAAAATCTTATTATATTTATATTCTTATTAAAAGTAATTGGGTACAAAAGCAACAACAAAATGAAAAGAACACGGGCAAGATATACTTAAAAGGTTTTGTCATGTCTTTAAGGACATGAAAGTGTGATTTGGAATTGAAAAGAAAAGAGTATTGCACTTCATCACTAAGGTGGAAATTTTCGAAGTTAGAGTCATGATTCAAAGTCAAGTATGAATATTAATGCCTTTAATAAAACAAGATTTCAATTTAGATCATATGACAGACTTGTGTAGACTTACATGAGTTGCAGCCATCCCATAATTTTATATGAACGCTTTAAAAAATGCTTTGTACGATAAGAGACTTGCATGTCAATCAGACTTAACTCATCCTCACTCCATTATTCATTCTCTTTCAACCTCTCATCAACATTGAACAACACCAAGCCCGTGATTGTTTTTAAATGATCACACAAACTCATCACTTATCCTAAATGTACTCCATTGCAGACTTAGACAGAAATATTAGATTGCTGACACAAAACGTAATTTCTACGAACTCTACAGCTTCATACATATCAGTAGATACCTACTCAGTTATCTTCTTAATAAATTTCTATAGAAATAATATATCTTGAAGTTCCATAAATAATATATTATTATGGTTCCCAACAAGAAATTGTAAGTTACCACTGTGAGCGAAATATGGTAATGAAGAACTAAGTAGTTAAAACTCGGAAAAGAAATAATTGAGACATTAGAAACTCTTATGGTTTATGCTTCCGCCAATCAAAGAATTTTATTATTAATATTCATAACATGATATATGGGCAGCAAAGAGTTCTTATTCAGAAAAGGAAAGAATAAACTGACTATGTAAAAGTATATAGAAATTCAAACTCTTCCATCAAATAAATCTCTTTGAAAGAAGCTTATCAATATGCACCTGCAATTCCCATAGTGGCATTAGGCAAAAGCGTGACCCCGTATCCAATTGCCACATATGCACACCTTTGGACCTAAGTTGGTGGACTCCCCTACTAGACACGTTTTTTTCCTTTTGCCCAGCCCCAATTATTATTATTTGAATTATAATAAATGTAATGGTAATGTTTATAAGTTAAAAAAATGATAAACAATAAATATTAAGAAAGGATAAGGATTTTAAATACACAGAAAAGATGAAAGTGAATTGGGACGAGGTGAATGGGCTCTCATAAGGAAAGGGAAAGGAATTAATTGCATCTTGCAGACAAGTGGGTCAAGACATGTTTATACGTGACAATAAGGGACCACCACCATACAAATACACAGTACTATTTACAAAAAGATCATTGTATTATTGATCTTATTTCAAAGTCTTTTTTTTTTTGTATATAGTAGTTTTCATCATTAAAAGTTATTGTTCACTCACCATAAAAAGGGAAATCATAAAAACATTAATCAAAAGAAGGGGAAATGGTATAGAAGAATCTAGATTCCAGAGGATATAAACCTTCACTAAAAATGAGCTCCATCATAACTTGATGCAACAAAACCCTCCTATCACTCAAGACAGCAACCATACATCTGACAAGTTAGATATCAGACACTATATAGAGCATAAAGGAAAATCACGAGCTGGGCATATTATGAAGCATAAAAAACAATATCGTAGACACTGTCTATTTTTGTATATTATTAAGAATAAAAATCTATCCACCGAAAACCAGGGAAAAGACAAGCAAGAAATGCTTACGGGAACTTCAAAAAGAAAAGGAAAAATCATAATCAAAGAGCAACAAAACCAATCGAAGAACAGATATAAATAAAACAAAAGATGACATGGCTATCGACTATGGATCATCAAATTGAGGGCTAAAGAACCACAATGACTTGGCAAGTAAACTTACAAGCAACGACGAAGCTCAGGATGAAGCAGAGAGAAGACAAAAGAGCACAACGCAGCACCACGAACAAAGATGATGATGGTGATGAAGCACCACACTACATGACATTGGAGACCCAAACTCTCAAAGAGGCCAACGATTTGTGGGACTGAAGCAGCAGAGAAATTACAGTGAAAAGGGAAGGAAATTTCTGCTAAACGGAAAAGGGAGATTCAACTAGAATCAATAAAGGATCTTACTTTGTTTTTAATAAATATTATAAAATATATCATTTAAAAATTTGAAATGCGAAGCCAAACTTCGACCCCAAAAAGAAATTGAAGCCTCAAGGCGAAGCCATACTGGGGCAAGTGCTTTATCCTTTTCTCTAATTTTTACCCATTTCCTGGCACGCCTGTCTTTTCATTTTAGTCTTTACAAAATATTGCCATTAAGTACCCCAATGCTCCTTCTTAACTTTCCCTGACATGTCCTTTTTTCCTTGGGAGAATTACATTTAAATCTCAAGGAAGGAAAAAAAATTAAAATATGATCCTATAGATTGCAAAATGAAAAAATGGTCCTATTAACAACTCTAGGAGCCTGTATTGACAACTCGCTAACAACTCTATGAGCTTGTATTGACAACTCCTTATGACCATTTTTTCATTTTGTAATCTATAGGGACCATTTTTTCATTTTTCTTTTTCCTTGGAACCTGAGTGTAGTTCTCCCTTTTTTCTTTTGATCTTCGGAGTAAATTTCAATGCAGTACCCCATTCTATTGTCTTCCTGCTCTGCGGCATTTTCTTCCATCCATTAGGTCCCGTTTAATTCGCAAAAAATGGAGGGAACAGAAAAAAAAAAAAACAGGGAATTTGTCAGTGGCGGCGGTTGTTTGGTTCGAATTTTCATCAAAAAACATTTTCCAGCCTACCTGAATTTTCAACCACATAAATGAAATGTGGTTGCCTCCAAAAATGATAGGAAGCCATTTTGTCACGGCGGGGAAGTTGAGTAAAAATCCCATTTGCCCCTGATATGACATTGGGGTAGTATTAATAGTGGGAGGAGCAGAGTGGGATGGATATGGCTGGAGTTGAAAAAATAGAGGGTGGTGATGAATGGAGAGGGCGAATGGCATTTTGCAGGAGATGATGGTGCATCTCGAACAACACGTGGATTGGTCCTTCTCTATATCTTCTGTTTTGTTGTATGCTTGAGCTTCACTTCTTATGTGTTGAGTTTATGCGAGCACGGCAATGGCCGCGTTACTTCAGTTTGACTAGGTGGGTGTTGGAATGAAGCTATGTGTGTTGCAGACCATGGAGAACGAACTTGCTCTGTTGTGGTGAAAGCAAACAGGGCCAAACAGAGTACATATATGACAAGTGAGATGAAATGCCACCTAGGGGTTCATGGTGGTTACCACCACGTGAATAGGAATGATATTAAAAAACCATACTTCACGTCATATACACATGGACATATAATAGTTAAATGTATATGAATTAAGTAGGTTGTAATTCATTCACCCAATGGTTACCCTGTGGTTACGATCGACTTCTATTAGTAAAAGTCATTCACTCTGATAATGACATTGTTAATATGCTTCTTGGTGACCGTTTTCAATTTAAATTACCATAACCATGGGTTGCATATGGGTACCAAGTGGTTATGCGAAACAAATTTAACTTCAAAACGTAAAAGACAACAACGTGTATGTACCATGTGCACACCATGGGTATACAGTGGGTACAAAGGAATGACACTACACATTATCTTTAGTTAATAATTCAAAGAACCTTTTAGTGTGCTCATATTAAAAACATTCTTAACTAATCTCTAAAAACTTACAAATAAGATTATGTTCATTCGAAATGAGAATCGAGAGACTAATGATTACTAATCAACGGAATAGACACTGTTCTTATTTGCAGCAATCAAATATTAAGGCGAAGTGAAATAAATTTTGCAATAAAACCAAGTATATATCTTGCATAAGGAAATGACTAATTACAATATCTTAAGGTTAACAAAAAGTAAAAATCACTTGACGGTGTGAAATATGAGCCTTATAACTATTTAGTCAGGACAGAAAATAGCGATCAGACTATTCAAACGCCTTGTAGAGCAAACAGAATTAAATGCAGACGCAAAAAACAAGAACGCACTAGATTGAAAATGGAATCTGAGAGCCGTATATGTAGCTCGACTACCTTGTAGGAGTAAGCAAGGGAGATGGAGATGGAGGCGGAGAAGAGAGAAGAAGCAAAGCAGAAGCAACCGTTTGTTCTTGCGAACTTGGAAACGGTGACAATGACATTGTTCATTTTTATAGCTCTATGCCTCTGTTTTCCAATTTTAATTTGGCAAGTTTATTCAACTCTTTTCAAATTTCTCTCCCCCCTGCGCACACATAGCCAAATTAGTTGAGATGGACTGAAACTTTCAAGCTGCACGTGTTTGGTGTGTGTGTTGTGTGTGTGTGTAACCCCCGTCACAATCAAGGCCAAGATTAGTGTTTAATAATAAAATGAGAGATCATAGGTAATTAAAAACTTTTTACAACACATGTATAAATAGATCTCCATTCATTCATTCATAAAAATAATTGGCCTGTTCTGTTTGTCACATATACAATATCAGAGTACTAATAAAATTCCCGACATTCACCAAGGATAATATCATTAATCCAAGAATTTCACAGGGCATCATTGTCCATCTTCGTTTCCCATACCAGGGATTACACAATAACCACACATCTATAGTCAATTCAATATATACATTGTCCAAAATGATAACCAATCAAAAACCAAAAAGATAATAGCTAAGACTACAACCGGCAATCCTAATCGCCTTTATCTACTTGCTTGCCTCTCAATCCACTTGCCGTGTCTAAAAATGTTATTTGGAAAGAATGAGATTCAAGAGAATCCCAGTAGCAACAGTTTACATATATAATGTATAATAAATAAAGTAAGTAAGCATATATCACAAATCGACAATACAATATTTAATATTTCCTGTCATGCCCCGTAATCCCACCGTCTGCAGGCACAGTCCTCCACCATGGGTTGATCCCCCCATGTGGCTGCAGGTCACAATCCACAAATCAATAACAGCAGCAATCACAATTTATTGTTATGCCCCATAATCCCACCGACTCGCAAGCACGGTCCTCCACCATGGGTTGATCCCCCCATACGGCCGCAGGTCACAGCTCTTCATTAGTATGCCCCATATTCCCACTGGGCCGCAGACACGATCCTCCACCATGGGTTGATCCCCCATATGGCCGCAGGTCACAGCTCACAAGATTTAATGATAAATACACACAAGCAATGCATTAAACATGATATAGGATAAAGTGTCATTACTTTGGTCTTTCCGTTCTTAAGCAGGCACAGGCCTTCTACGCTCCGGGCAAATATCAAATCCTAAGGTCATAATTAAGGACGACGCGTTATCACTTATTCCAATATTCAATAACTTCACAACACTTTAATTGGTTATCATTACTATCTCTTAAATACCCATAAATGCCTTTAACAAACACCCTAAAGGATTGAAAGAACTATCCTAACGATCCCTTTTTTGGAAGCATAAAACTGTCATATTTCACTGTTTCACTCAAGTGAACACGACCTCACTCGAGTGATGGTACGGTCTGCACTCGGGTTCTAGAGAGTGAAGAATAGTGAGTGCATACCCGAGAGCACAAGAACCTTCTAGAGAACAAGAACACTTGAGCACAGAATGCAACACTCGAGTGATACCAAATGCTCACTTGAGTACAAGGAAGTGAGGTGTAGAGAGTGAGGACCCGAGAGCAAATAGAAATTTCAAAGAAGAGAAGCACACGAGCACGGATCTTTACACTCAAGTGAAGACTGAATACCCGCGAGTGCTAAAACACACTCTTGCACTTTAACTGCAAGTGGTAACCCGAGAGGCAAGTTCATGGTGTCAAATACACCCACACTTGAGTGAGAACCCACCATACCACAAGTGAGGCAACACTTTTGCCAAAAGTGCAGTTTAAAACTGAAGGGAACAAGATCACACTACCACAATTGAGTGAGACCTATCCTCACTAGAGTGATGCTATCAGAAACTAGAAAATGCAGAAAAACTGACAGCATTTCCCAAAGGTTACCCAATTAACTCCAATGGACCCAAAACCTCAACCAAAGCTATCCCCACACAAAATCACTCAAGGAATCCAATGGAAATGCCAAAACTATCAAAATCCTACTCCATTATCATGCTTTGGCTTTGGGCAACATTAAACACTAAAATTCCAAAATCACCAAACTTAATCATTCAATCCCAAATGCCTTTCTATCTATCAAAATACATTCCAAACATACCAATAACATGCCAAACTTCCCAATGACAATCATTTCCGTGAATAGGCAATAAATTCCAGAAATTCAAAGCTAAACTATTTGGCTCAAAACTTAGATAGAAAGATTTCTTCAACTCACCTTAATAACTTTCTCAAAGGTGCTTCTTGATTCTCCAACTTCCAAAATTCTTGAAAGCTCAAACCAACTCCAAATGGAAAACTATAACCATAGAAATAAAGCTCTTAACTCAAGGAACAACTTTAATGAATGGAGTTTAAGCATTAGAGATCATTCTTCATACCTTTTTCAAGCTTTCCTTCCTTCTTCTTTGGTCTCCAATGGTGCCGAATGAGAAGAGAAGAGAGTGAGAGAGATGAGTGAAGATGAAGAAAGCAATGATTACTCTACCCCCCTGTGCCTCTCTTGTCAGCGAAAATATGAGGGAAGAGAGAGAAATATTAAAATATAGGGGTTTGACTTTTCCCCTTCCTTCTCCCTTTACACACATACAATCTTGCCACATGTCACAACCTCATTGGCTCTCATAAAGTAAACAACCAATTAGTTACTTTAATCCCCCATTAGCCATTTAATCACATTTCTCCTTTTCCTCTTAGTTAGTAATTAATTTCCCCATTAACTACTAACTTATGGCCAATAATTCCATTCTTTAAATTTTCCACCAATTATGATATATTACTTAATATTGTCACAAAACACATAATAAATCCAATTTAATTCATAAATCTCTACAATAATCCTCATTATCCCTTAATCAAAATTTGAGGCATTACTCTGTGTGTGTGTGTGTGTGTGTGTGTGTGTGTGTGTGTGTGTGTGTGAGTGAGTGAGAGAGAGAGAGAGAGAGTTAAAGGAAACAAAAGTGAAAATTGGATAAAAATAAAGGAGGAAGTGAAGATAAGAATAAATTTCAAAATATATTTTATTGAAGTAATCATCATTTATAACATATATATGAAAGGTACTTCCTTGTTTATTCATTCTATGTGAAGTTAGATAAGTATGAGCCACCAATCACATACATGTGGTTAAATTTGTTTATTCATTTATGTATAACCACAAGCAATTGGTGGGCATCTCATGATTGTTGCTCTATTACTTTATTAAGAAACAAGGGTAAACATAGTATTATTTTTGTATTAGCTCCACTCATTAAATCTCGAAACAAAGGGTTATTTGATCAAAAGTTATAAATGGAAGTGAAGAAAGTAAGTTCCAAATAGGCTATTTCATCAAATTTTTGTTTGTCTCCGCCTTCTTTTCTTCTTCACTTTCTTCTCCTTTCTCTTTATTCTCACCATCCATATCACCACCTTCACCCACTTCGACTGAAGAAAATAAATACTAAGCACAAACATAATAGAAAGCAGATAGAATTACGAAGGGAAATATAACACAGATTATAATGATGATGATGAACTCCCAGAATGGAATTGCTTGATGAAACCAATATCTGAACTCTCACTGCAACCTGTAACCCAAAACCCATATCACGAATTAATGTTTGCTAAGAAAACCCACATAAAATAACTTTTAAATGGAAATCTTTTAATTTCAATCCTCAAAATCTTAAGCCAATCGAAGGACGTGAAGCATGCATGGAGAAAACTCAACATCGCCTACAAGATTTGAAAACATGGGAAGTAAAATTTGGAGCTAACCAAGGGATAGGGAATAGTAGTGTTTGACAGAGATCAGGCTCACCGGTGAACCACAGTGTCCCGACGAATGAAGGCAAGTGGTGGAAGATGCTGACCAAAAAAAGGTGATCGTGAGAAGAAGCATATCGAGAGGAAGCCAAACTTGAACTTGTGTTGAAAGGATTGCCCAAGCCTTCTTTCTCACCTAACCAAAAGCGGAGCAACAATGTGCCTTTAATTTTCTTTTGGCCTTTGATGCTAATAATAATTAGGTTCTCTCCTTATTAATGATTGAGTAACAGCGTTGGGGGTGTGTGGGTTTTTTTTTGCCTTGAAAATAATGTTTTTAATATAGGGGTAAAATGATCTTTCGCTCATTTTCCTATCTCATTTTCTTTCAATCAAATAAAAATTTTTCTATTAACCCATTTTCTTTCCAATGCGAATCAAATACATCGGTGGAAAAATATTTTCTCTTCCTTTCCATTCTTTTTCTTTATTTTCCTTTCATTTCCTATCTCTTCTTTGAACCAAACAGCCCTTAGTTCTACCTTTTTCTAATGAAACAACCAGTTTTAATGGTGAGGGGTGAAGAGGCTGCTAACACAAAATTTTATGATTTTTGTTAAATTTTAATTTTTTTAATTATATTAAATAATTTTATATATAAATTTCATAAAAAGTTTTTGTTAAATATGATAAACTATAAATGTTGATATACTTAATTTCAATATTATTTAGATTTAAACTATATTTAAACTGAATTGTATCATTTTTTGTATTTTCATATTTAATTTTATATTTTTAATAGTTATTTATTAATGAAGGTAAACCTCATTGTCACTAGTTTACTCAATCTCACGAGTTTACCAATCTTAAGATAGAGAGGCAGGAGTCAAAGTGGCAAAAATCAAGTGAGAAAAGATGCTTCAATAACATTGATGTTAATTAGAATATTACTCCCTCCAATCATTTTTATAACCAACTTTTTCTCTCTTGAGGTTTATCCTTTTTATAAGCAATTTTTTCTTTGTGTTTCAAAATTTAAACTATATTTTCCTTTTCTACCTTATTAAATATACACCTTTATGTTAATTATTCCCCACTCACCACTAATTCTTTTTCTTTTACTCATGTATTACACATTCTGTCTCATATTCTATACTCGTACCCTCTTATATTTATTACTCATTCTCTCTCCTATGTTAGTTTTATAAGTAGGGGCATATTTGGAAGAAACATGATATTTGTGACACATTTATTGTTTTTAACTACTCCATCCGTCTTATTTATAAGCAACTTTCTTTCTCATAGGGTTAGTCCCTTTTATAAGCAACTTTTACTTATTGTCTGAAAATGTAAGCTTCTTTTTTCTATTTTACCCTTATTAAATACTGATCATTTCTCATATTTTATATTCATTACCTCTCATACTTTTTATCTATTATCTCTCTTATACTCTGTTCATAAATAAGGGCATATATGAAAAAAAAATATGGCATTTTTGACACACTTATTGCTTTTAATTCGTTTTACGCAATCAAGGTAAAAGTTACTTATAAATATGACTAGAGAGAGTAATCTTAACTACCAGTTCGTTTTACATAATAAAAATAAAAATTATTTAAAAAAAGTACAGGAGGGAGTAGATTAATTAATTGGATAGTACAATATAATTATAATCAATCAAATGAATAAATGATTATTATTGCAAAAAAAAAAAGAATATATTATGATTTGGTACCCTTTTGTTTGGCCCGATTTATGATTTGGTACCTTCAGCACTCAGCAGTTAATTGCGTCGTTTTATTTTTTGGGTGTTTAAACCTTAAGTTGACTTTGCCAGCTGCATTTAAATTTTGAGGAAAAAACAGAAAAATACCATTTAAACTTCAAAATCCCGCTGATAAGAATGGTAATGGGATTGATAAGAATGGTAATGAGATTGACAACACAAACCTTTATCAAAGAACTAATTTGAGATTTTGAAGTTTAAGTGGTATTTTTCTGTCTTTTTCCCTTAAATTTTCGAAGAGCATCCTCAACGAGAAATCCTTAAGCCCACCAATTTATTTAATGACTAATGCTCGTCTGATCTTTGAAATTCTCCTTTTTCTCTTTTTAAAATTTAATTTTCAAATTACAAAATCATCAAATCAATCAAATTTCAAATGCGATGCATAGTTGTCAACTTCTGTTGGAAGATTTCATTGAGTATGTTTTGGACTTTTTAGAAACTTACAATACTCTTCCACTCCTATTTATTTATTTATTGGGGAAAGAGAAACTTTTTTTATTCTATTTATAAGTTATGTTATTAAATTTTTTTATATGAATGTATAATTATACCTTTTTGTAGTTCATATATTATTATGTTGATTTTATTTTCATTAGATATATTGTATATTAAATAAGGATAAAATTTAAAAATTGTTAAATATTAAAGTAGAGTTAATGAGATTTAAAGTTTTCTTATCTATGTGAAATATCCGGTAAATTATTTATAAATAGGATTATAAGAGTACTTGTTTATGTGGTTCTGCTGGCAGGAAAAAAAACAGAGTTAATGTGATTCACATGTCACAAAAATGATGTGGCTGCATTGTATTCCACTTGAAATTATTAGTATACTATGATTTTTGTTGCCTCTTGATAATGCAACTTGATCTTGTGTTATGGTTGGCAAATTAACCAACATTCATGTAATTATTTTTTTGGTTATGAATTGTGAATGTGGGAATCAAATTGGTTTGTGTGTGTTGCTCAAAAGTATTCAAAAAAAACAACAAATCAGTGGTAGTTACTGGTTAGATGGGAAGTAAGGATGTTACAAGAGCAATGTTTTAAAAGTCGGATTAGAGGTCAAGTTGGAAAGATCAACGGGTAATGATTGAAACGGTCAGATCGGTTGAGTCGTCCAGCCGAGTAGGTGGCGTAATAATTAAATTAAAATAATATTACAAAAAATATATATAATGATTAAAATATAATTAATCCTTAATCCAATTACATATTTTCTAATTATAAGGTAAAAAGATATTAATAATAAAATAGAAATATTACAAAGTACTAGTTATAGCAGAAGAGAAAGAAAAATTAACTACATCATTAAGCAGCTAGAGAGCCTTAATCCAATTTAATAAAAAAAAATTAACAAAGTCACAAAATATATCCAACAAGATGAAATATATATATATATATATATATTTTTTATTACACATCACTTATTATGAATAAAATTTAAATATCTAAAAATACATTTTGAATTATATTAGTTGACTATATCGAAATTAAACAAATTTAAAATTTTTAAAATTATAATTATATTATGACATATGTGATGTGTACTTCTGTCGCTAAAGCAATCAATTAAATGAGGTTCTAATTTATTATGCAGTTTAGGATCAACTTAGATTATTCTCCCATGAAGCAATCTATAAATTTTCTTTAGAATTGATTTTTAAGTATGAAAGATGTAATGAAATGGACCTAAACTAGAATGCAAGATAATACAACTTGAATGAAGTTAAACTAACTAAATGCACTAATGCAAATTGACTCTAAAACCTATATGAGAATGAGATTAATCTATATGAATGCAATTTCTTGGGGGTTTGTTTTTTACGAAAGAAGAATTAAAATGCTAAGCAAAAAGATTAAAAAGATGTAAGACAAACAATAAAAGTTTAATTCAGTTATGATGATGAAGGCGACAACTTAAGACTCGTGTGGAGTAAACTTTTTTAGCCCAAATTAATTAATTAAACCGAAGGGAGGTTGATGAAATATTGGAATTAATAAATTTAATCATCTAATTGAAATATGGGAAACCCTCAAGCTCAATAACACTTATGCCCTATTTGATACGCGGTATTGAGGGGTAGGGACTGGGATTGTGTTAGGGATTGAGCTAAGTTGTACTATTTGGTATGAGGGACTGGAGATAACCTGGGATTAGAAGTACCATGAAAGTGGGATTGCTGCAAAATCACCTTCCCTGGTATTGCGTTTCAATCCTGGGCTTGCAAATGTTAGAGATAAAAATATCCCTGTTTATAACATTTTTCGGATCAAAATGGCCACTATCAATTTTAATAATAAGGATACTTTAGTCTTTTCATAATTTATGAAGGATTATAAAATAAAATCAATTCAAGTATTCTATCTAAATATTACGTATACCAAACATAATTTTAAACATTCAACCCCAATCCCAATGCCTGTTTCTATCCCAATACTAATCCTAATTCCAATCCATCAAAATCAGTGCCTCATACGAAACAGGGCCTTACTCTACTATAGAACTTATAATGAAATAAGTGATGGTTCATTAAACTCATTAAAAACCAGTCACAATTAATTTCAAAATAATTTTGAAAATCTCATTTACAATTATCCAATTGAACAACTAGATAATTAATCAACCCAATTAAACAATCAAGAGGATAAACCAAGTTGATAATTAAATTAATAATGAAAACTCTATTAAAAATTCAATTGACAATCCAAAGGTTTGCAAACAAAAATTCCAGCAAATGTCTTAAGCACAAAGCATTACTAAACATCAATATAATCCAAAAGAGATATTTCTACAATATAAAACTAAATTGTTCTAATTAGTACAACTCAAAATCATTTAAAACTAAATGATATCAAGTTTTGAATTAAAAAGATAAAAGGGAAAACATGTAACCCTCTCACCGTAATTACATCCAAATTATGAAATTTAAGTGAAATAGAAACCAATAAGATGAAATCAACAATTTATAATCCCTCATCACGAGATGGGGTATTTTCAAAAATTAGTTCAAAACATAGTTGCTCGTGGTCTCACATTCACTTGCGGATATAATTACTTGAGAAATCAAATCACATAATAAATATCAGAGTGCGGAAACTAAATCTCGGCAAACCCCGGGTTACTTACATACATATAATGGGTTTAAAGTTCCCAAAATGGGGATTACATATCCAAAATCATCATTTACATGTCATATACAAATGGTAATCCCAAATCCCAACTAGATAACCAACATCCAAAATACAAAATGTCCCTAAAGCCCTAACCACTCCTGGTTGGACGCTTCCCTTTCGAGCCACTTGCCCTGTCTGAAAAAGTTAGTCATTTGGAAAGAGTGAGATTCTAAAGAATCCCAGTAGTAACAAATCACTCATACAATATATAAACACAAGGCATGTAATGTATCATGTTCACCAGCATCATCAGCAACACAATGATCTATGGCTCACGCCACAGACGACAGCACTCACGGCTGTATCACAATGCACTATGCCCGCTTTCGCGGTAATCACAATGACAACTTTCATTGTAATACTATGCCCGCTCTCGCGGTAATCACTATGCCAGCTTTTGCTGTAATCACAATGCACAAGGTATCTGAAAGCACAACGTATCACAAGGCACAAAACTCTACAATGCACAAAGCTCCACAAGGCACAAAGCAACAGCAGCAACACATAATGCATGATAGGAAAACATACAATACATTTACACAAAGTATAAGAGAGGAGTCACTACCTGTATCTTTCCTGACAATCTTTGGCACAGTGGGCTCACGTGTCTGACAGATGTCAAATCCTATAACCAAAGTAGGGACAACCGATCAATCTCTTTTCTAAGTTCTTAATTTCATAATACTCTAAGTTGGTTATTATTTAGGACTCTTTAGGTGACTATTAGAGGCCTAAACATATGCCTAAAGGGTTGGAAGAAGCTACCCTGAAGACCCCTTTTCGTAAGGCAAAACACATATTTTAGATTGGATCACTTGAGTGAAGATGACCTCACTCGAGTGATGAATGACTCGTGCTCGAGTGAGAACGATTCTCACTCGTGAGTGTTTGACAGTGAGCAACTACAACAACCAGAAAGTGCTCACATCACTCGAGCATGAAACTTTGCACTCGGGTGATGACTTCAAATATGCTCGAGTCCCCGAAAGTACAACACAACGAGTGACAACCCGAGAGCACACGTAACCATCAGAGGGACAGGCTCACTCGAGCATACCCTCTACTGCTCGGGTGAGACGGCCATGCTTGCGAGTGTCAGAGTACACTCTTGATCAAAGGCCAGCTAGTGATAACCCGAGAGCAACCCTAACTCTGGATTCACACCATTACTCGAGCAAGCCCAAGCTCACTCGAGCATGATATTCCCTCACTCGTGGATACAAAAGTGCACTCGAGCCTCATTCATAAAACCCAAGCAAAACTCGAAGCAGAAAAAGGAAAATACACACAGCACTCTAGCATGATCTTCCTCTGCTCTAGTGTTGTGCATCAGAGACCAGAAACGCAGAAAACACAGAAAATACCATATGGTCAAATTCATACCCAATGATTCCCAAACTCTACCAAAAGCTCATACACACTTAGCACTGACTAGGGAACACATTGGTAACCTCTCAAACACCCCCAAAACATTTTTTACCACAATAATGCACTTAGGGTCTTTATGACACACGATATCCCAATTTCTCTTAACACATTTCCATCATTCCAAACTAAATCCAATACTCAAATATCTTCACAATGGACCATTTCCAACATCAAACACAAGGAAACTCATATATTCAACATTTGGCATAACTAGGGCAAATTTTCATATTTTCCCAAACATATCCAAAAATCACAAACAATATATCAAAATGCACTAAATGCCTACCTTTTCACTTTGTCAAACTCAGAATATTGATTCTCCCACTTCAATTTCGAATCAACACTCAAATCACCACCTTTCAAGATTCTAAAATCACCAAGTTGAAGCTCTCAATGAGATGCACAACATTAGAGAAGAGGATTTAAGCATAGGAGGATCATTACTCACCAAGATTCAAGCTTTTCCTTTTCTCTTTCTTTCTTGTGACCGGCAAAAATGGAATAAGAGAGAGAGAAAATGAGAAATGAAGCAAATGATGAGGATGATGTGATTTTTCTCTTCCTTTGCCCATACTAATCGAATATGAGAGAGAGAATGAGGGAAAAAGTGAGCTTTTTGTCTCCTTGTCCCTTATCCAACAACCACCACAATGCCACATGTCCATATCTTGTCCACTCTCTCCATGAGCTCACACAAACGCAAAGCATAGGATTCTAACCCATAACCAATAGATCTCAACCCTTGATCTTAGATACCACATACACATTTATACCAAAAGTGTTTAATTACACTAATTACAATGAATCTCAAAGTCATTAGCCCTAATCATAAATCGGGATATTACAAAACACGCCATTGTGGTCTTCAAGTGTAAGCTTTTTCATTCTAACTTCCTCCTTGCTTTTCCTAAATTGCATCCCAAATGCTTAAGCTACCATGAGAATCACCCTCCCTCCAATCTCCTTGTTAAAAGCCACGGTCACGATGGAATTTGAAAGGGAAATAGTGTAGGTGGGAGAAGAATATTGTAATAATTGATGGATGAGTTTGTTGGTGAGTTGGCCAGGAGGTATGCAAGGAGATGATGAGAGAATCAGTATTCAAGCGTGCTTCTCAATATGTGAGATTCGGCGTGTTTTTTCCCTAGAGAGAGATAGCGCTTCAGTTCTCAATCAAAGCGTGTTTTTATATAGTGGCAACTTGGTTAATTAATGGGAAGAATAGGGAGTTTTGACATCTAAATTTGAGCTTATTAAAATTTAAGTAGCTCAATAAAATCCAATCATTAGATTCTTTTTTACTTTCCAAAAAAATTTCTGCATCATAGGATGTTCTAATTTGCTTTTCATTGCCCTACAAAAATCAAATAAAATCATGATCTATCATATATTTGAAAATATTATCCAATCACAAGATAGCAATCAAAATATTAATAATTTAAGCCCAATAATCTCATAATCAATTCAGATTTATATTATTTCCTAAAATTAGCTAACAATCTAAATATTATCTAATAAATCCAAATTAACCTAAAATAATTCCCAAAATAAATGAATAAGGTGGAATAAAATATATTAAAATTTGGATTTATCAATATGTAATATAAAAAAATGAGTGTTGGAAAAAATATAAAAAAAGAAGTATTGTTAAAATATTTTGCATTTCAACTTATATGGTGGTAGATTAACTTATTTATAATAAAATTATAAAAGTGAAAATTGAGTAAAAAACACAGTTAAAATATTTTGTACATTTTTTTGTGTTTATTTTTAATTTTCTAATCCTTTTATGTCGGGCCATAAGATTTTCATAAAATTGTTTTAGGTCCCGGCTCAATAGTGACTTCTGGCTCAATGACAAGTAAATAATGGCTTAAAGCTGTCTAATTGATGAAACAGCCTAAAGGCAAAATCTGAGCTACTGTTATAACTGCATGATGATCCAACTGGTTGGATCGTTCGGTCCGGTCCGGTCTAGCTCTGAAAACCTTGCACCAAAGGCCACGTCACAGTTGCAAATACTACTACATTTAATCAAAATGCCCCGGTTTGGTCTACAATGATGGAGAACATCCAAATGGGCTGCTCACCTGAACTTAGGGCCTGTTTAGAAAAAATGAGTGAATTGGGCAAGAGGGTTTAAAGGAATAATTTAGGCCTAAACCAATCTTTGAAAATTAAAAATGATATCAACAAAAGGGCTTTTTTGGTGGAGCTTGCTGAGGGAAGTGATGAGAAGGAAGGAGAATCTTGGGCGATCATTTCGATAGAAATTAGGAGGGATAGGTGTGCTAGTTGAGAGAGTTGAGGTGGTGAACTTAAAATGAGGCGCTGATGATTTGTCCCTGATAGCAAAGAGAAGGAAGAGCCTCTAAGATCATTACCCAAGTAAAATAGCCGAGAGAATTCGGGTGGAAGAGGAGGAGCTAGCGGCGCAACTTGTGTTGGTTCCATATGAGGTAAACCCTTTTAATTTTCAAGGTGAATTAAAATTTGTTGAGGGTAAAAAGGATGAGGAATTGATTAAGGATAGAAAAAAGCAGAGTATGGCAAGAAGGGCCTTATTTTCAAACAACACTGCAAGTTTGAAAGCATATAGGGGATGGTTGTTGCAAGTGGCTCTTCCCGGGGGTGTAGATGTTGAAAGGGGTGATAGCTCGCTTGCTCCAGCCATCTAGGGACCATGAGTTGCTTGGTGTGGAACTGTTAGGGTTTAGAACCACCTTAACACTTCTGTATATAAGATTCTAGTATAGAAAGCTTAAACCTGCCTTAATTTTTCTTTTGGAAACTAAGTTGAAATTTGTTAATATTGAGAAAGTGAGGGAAAAAACTGGGATTTGATAATGGGGTAGCTTTTTAACCAATAGGATGGTTTGTTGGCTTGTCTTTATAAGCTGAATGAGGCCTTGGTTGATAGAAATGTTATACATATGGATAATGTCAATGTTGGAGGCTATAATTTGGGATCAATAACTTTTGTATATGGCCCTATCATGGAACAAAAAATCAAACTAGACAATGAATCGATTGACATAGTGGTTTAAGGGTCAATGGGTCAGCTCGGGGTTAACTCGGTGTCAGACTGGTCAAAATTAAAATAATGTAATTTAATTAAAATAGTTATAGTCAAATATAAATATTTTTAATTAAATTTAAAGTGTGCTTCTAGGCCTCTAAGATAGTGGAGTATGTGGACGGTTGAGAAGTTATATAGATTATTTGAAATTCAAAAGATTATATTTTATTATGTGAGCATAATATTTACACAATCATTTGTTTCCTAATTTGTTGTCCTTAAAATTTTTTAATCAATATTTTATACTTAAAAAACTAAAATAAAAACTAGATTGATTTGTTCTATGAATAAAAATAAGCAGAATTGTGTTGGCATGTAAATATTTCTGCTTTTGAATAGGATGTAGAGAGAGAAAAAAGGCTTCAGTAAAAACCATTATATGGAAAATCGGACCAATCGGTTCAAACCGAAAATCAGAAACTGGTGAACCTGTCATTGGTCAAGTCTGATTAAGGGAAAAAACAGGTGAATTGGTCAACCTGGTCTGACCTGGTGTGAATCGGGGTGAATTGACCTGACCTGGACTAGTTATGGTTTGGCCCCCTTTTTTTTTTTTTTTACTTTTTTACACTCCAAATGAAGTCATTTTGCCTTTTTTTAAAAAATATTTTCCTAACAGTTTTTTATTTATAAGGAACTTTAAAAGGATTGTGGTATACTTTTTGATATTGGTTGGGGAAAAATCCTTATATACTTAAGGATATTTTTGTGGGTATTAGGTTCAGGAGGTTATATTGGACTATTAGTTGAAAAATAACTCTCATATAGTTTTTTGAATAGTATGTATGAACATTTAAATTATATATATATTTTTAATTGATCCTGGTCTGACCCCCCGGTTTGACCTCGGTCTAAACCACTGACCCTTAACTTAGTACCACGACCGGTTCAATATCTAGTTCGATTTTTAGTACCTTGGTAAAAACGAGTTGAAAAGCAAATAAAAACAAAAGAAACAAAGAAAAAGAATAAAGGAATAAGATAACGCATCATCTCTTACTCTCTTATTTACCCTAACAAGCATTTAATCCCCACGCGATGTGCATGATGCATTAGCTTCAACATGTTAAACCAAAAAATTGCCATACAAAATACATGCACATAATAACGTGAAAAAAGGGGTTTCACTCCCTAAATCTCATTAATATATGTAGCCTCAATATAATGCCATTAAATAGGGATCAACAGATAAAAATCAACCAAGTCTAGCCTAGGAATACAACGAATGAATCAAATAGAGGCTGCCTCGATTCACCCATATAATCCCTATCTTTCAATCAACATAATGTGTTTACAACATAAGTTACTAAACATCTGCTACCCCAGGCAATTAAGGACACCCATGTTCTGGAAAACCTCCCGGTACACAACATTCGTTGTTGTAGTTACTTGAGAACTTCCATCATTGTTCAACAAAATCTTTAGACCCCCTATGCTCCTAACCCTTGAAAGAGCAACATACAATTAACCATGTGTAAAAACAGGCTTTGGCAAGTAAAGGCCAACGTATCGTAATGACTGGCCTTGGCTTTTATTAATGGTCATGACAAAGGAAACGGTTATTGGAAACTGCCTCCTCTTTATGCGAACTAGTAGGCGGCTATCCGATGGATTCATATCCATCCTGTGAATAAGAACTTTTTCATTGGGGTTAGATCCATTTAATGTAATAGCTTCAATAACAGATTGCCCAGTATGTGTGACACATAAACGTGTTCCATTACAAAGACCTTCAGCCTGATCGATGTTCCTTAATAACATAATAGGTGTGCCAAGGGAAATCTTAGACATCGGAAGGCTAGAGCAAGTAATTGTGTTAAGGATCTCTGGAGAGTACAAGTATTCAACACCATCGTGATCATGACATGTCTTGCAAATAGAGTCACAACTGAAATAGTCAACTAATTCGCCAGGTAACAAAGAACACATGTACTCATTCACCTGGTTAACAATTTCAATTGTTGGTGCTAAGATTGCTCTGTCATTAAAGTACTCAGTGCTATCTATGTTGTCCATTAAATCTGGATATGTTGAAGAGGCAATTGCAGCAACAGGATCTGTATAGTTTTTTTTATCAACAACTCATGCGGGATTTGAACATTTGTTACCCCATTGTGTGGCATCCCTATCTTCCCAATACCGATGTCCAACAACCATGTCGAGCACTCCCTCAACTTCTCAAGATATTGAATAATACATGACAAGGACAATCGCATGTTCATCGTCAACAGAAATACTATGCAGTGTTCCCATAAAGAAGATGAACAAATACAAGAATTCACAATGTCTGCCCTTGTCCCTTTAGGTATAACAGGAAGGATTTGGCGAAAATCACCACCAAACAACACACACTTCCCACCAAATGGATGGTTGCATTGTATAACATCGCTTAATGTACGCTCGAAAGCTTTAACACAATGACGTTGCACCATTGGTGCTTCATCCTATATAATCAACTTCATACAAGCTAATAAATTTGCCAGTGGTGAGTTTTTCTTGATGTTGCATACAGATTTCTCAGTAACTTGTATCAGTATCGCAAACCTTGAGTGTGTGGTTTTTCCAGCTGGTAGCAATGTAACGACTATACCACTAGATGCAACTGCAATAACAATATCTCCCCTTGCACAAAATGTTGATATCAATGCTGTAATGACCCAATTTTAGACTAAGGGCTAATAACTCTGATATTGATTGTAATTAGTGTAATTAAACACTTTTGGAGAAATGTGATGTGAAATTTGATATAAATGTTCATAGTGATGAATTAATAGTCATAGTGAAACTAGGGGCAAAATGGTAAAATTGGAGATTTATCGACCAATTGATCAATTACCAAAGAGGAAACTCATTGGTGATTAAAGATCAAGGGTGGAGATTTGTTGCATATGGGTTGGAATCCTGTGCATTAAGCTTGTGTACGCTTATGAAGGAAGTGAGTAAGATGGTGCCAAGTGGCATTTGATGGACCATTGGATGCAACACAAAAGACAAAAATCCACTTTTTCTCTCCTTCTCTCTCCTATGCGGTTGAGGGGGAGTATGGGCAAGGAAAACAATCATCATCTACACCATATCTCTTATCATCTCTCTCTTTCTCCATTCTTTTCGATGACCAAGAAGAAAATGAAGAGGAAAGGCAAGATTTTGATGTGTTAGTTGATCTCTAATGCCCTAAACCTTTTCTCTAATGTTGTGCACCTTATTGAGAGCTTCATTGTGGTGATTTCAGAATCTTGAAAGGTGGTGATTAGGGTGTTGGACGAAATTGAAAGTTTAAGAATCAAGGTTCTGGATCTGGCAAGTTAAAGAGGTAAGGATTTGATGCATTTTGGTTTATTATTTGTGATTTTTGATGAAGTTTGTGAAAATCTGGAATTTGCCCTGGTTTTGTGTCATTTTTAGATGTATGAATTTCATAGTGATTGACATTGGAATTAGTTCATTGTGAAGTTATTTGAATATTGGTTATAATTTTGAAGTTTGGAAGTGTATTGATTGGAATTGGGTATTATGTGTCATAGAGACCCAAGAGCATAGATTGTGGTTAAATTGGTATTTGGGTGTTTTGGAGGTTACCAATGGGTTCCCTATGTCATTTTGAGTGAGTATGAGCTTTGTGTGGAGTTTGGGAACCATTGGGTATGATTTTGGCCAATCTGGGAAATCTGTCAGTTGATACGATCTGGCAATCTCATAGCCTCACTCGAGTGAGGGAGGAATTCACTCGAGTGCTGCCGTGTATTTACCCTTTTCTCTTTGTGTTTTGCTTGGGTTCTCATGAAGGGGGCTCGAGTGCACTTCCTTCACCGCGAGTGATGTTGGTGATCACTCGAGTGAGCATGGGATCACTCGAGTAATGGGGTGTGTTCTTTGTTAGGGTTGCTCGTGGGTTGTCACTCGCTGTTGATGTTCAAGAGTGTGCTCTGATACTCACAAGTGAAGGCCTTTCACCTGAGTGCTGTGGGTTGTGCTCGAGTAAGCTTGTCCCTCTAATGTCGCATGTGCTCTTGGGTTGTCACTCTTTGTGTTGTACTTTCGAGGACTCGAGTGGATTTGGGGTCATCACCTGAGTCAGAGCTTTATGCTCAAGTATTGTGAGCACTTGCTGGCAGTGATGGTTGCTCACTGTTAAACACTCACGAGTGAGAGCTAATCTCACTCGAGCACGAGTCTTTCATCACTCGAGTGAGGTTATCTTCACTCGAGTGAGCCAACTAAAAATCAATGTTTTTCCTTCGAAAAAGAGCCTTCAGGGTGTTTTCTTCCAACCCTATAGGCATTTGTTTAGGCCTCTAATAGTCACCTAAAGAATCCTAAATGATAACCAACTTAGAGTATTATGGAAATATGCATTTGGGAAAGAGATTAATCAATTGTCCCTAAATTGGTATAGGGTTTGATATCTGTCAAATGCGTGAGCCCACTGTGCCAAAGAATGTCAGGAAAGATATAGGTAGTGACTTCTCTCTTATACTTTGTGTAAATGTATTGTATGTTTGCCTATCATGCATTGTGTGCTGTTGTTGCTGCTTTGAGATGCATTGAGATACCTTGTAGAGTTTTGTGCCTTGTGATACGTTGTGCTTCGAGATACTTTGTGCCTTGTGATGCTACTGCATAGTGATTATAGCGAAAGTTGGCATAGTGATTACAGCGAAAGCTGGCATAGTGTTTACAGTGAAAGCTACCATTGTGATTACCGTGAAAGTGGGCATAGTGCATTGTGATACAGCCGTAAGTGTTGTTGGTTGTGGCTCTAGCTATGACTCATATTGTTGTTGCTTAACATGATGACATTACATGCTTTGTGTTTATATATTGTATGAGTAATTTGTTACTACTGGGATTCTTTAGAATCTCACTCTTTCCAATGACTAACATTTTCAGACAGGGCAAATGGCTCGAAAGGGAAGCGACCAACCATGAGTGGTTAAGGCTAGTAGGGACATATTAGTTTTTGGATTGTTGGTTATCTGTTTTGGATTTTGGGATTACTATATGTATATGATTTTAAATATGATCTTTTGGATATGTAATCCTCATGTTTGGAAAACTTTAAACCCATTGTATATATACAGTAACCCAGGGCTGCCGGGATTTTGGTTACACACTCTGATATTTATTATGTGATATAACTGCACACGTAATTGTATTCGAAAGTGAATGTGAGACCAGATGAATCCTGTTTTTAAATGTTTTGGTTGGACATCGCATCTCTTGGAGATAAGTGATTATAAATGTGATTTTTGTCTTATTGGTATCTATTTCACTTAAATTTCATAATCCGGATATAATTATCGTGTGGGGTTTACAAATACATTCCATAGGTATGTTTTGGCTGTCCCGCCATAACCATACACAAAGTAAAATGCCCCGGAAGGACGATCTGAAGATGACAATACAACATCAAAAATCCTTATCTACTCCACATTAAGATCTCTAATTAATTTGGTTGATGTCTCTTGCAATGCAACTCGATCATAACTTAACTCCTGCAAAATAAAGTGGTTTTCAGCATCAAAAGATTACGCTGATAGGGGGTAAGGAAGTGAAGGGTAATCTTGTAAGCTCTTGCCATTTTGTTGAAGTAACATATCAATCTCCCTCAACGCCGTATGCTCCCTCTCAATATCAGTTATGCAAACACCTATTTTCATTTACAAAGATAAACCCTTATCGCCATGTAATTTAGTAATGCAAAAAAAATCAACGACAATAACACCAACAAAACAAAAGCTGTCTTGGTAAACATAACTAAGTATATGACCAACTTACTTTCAGACAAAGGATTCCCCCGTGGAATGTATAGCATGTCCTCTAATATTATTTTCGAAGACTCATTACAAGCAAACTCAGGACGACTTAAGCAACAACACAGTAATATGCTGACAAACATCCTCTGTAATGCTTTGCCTGATGCCTAAACAAAAGTTTCCTTTAATGCAGAAACATACTCATTGTCATTATCAAGCAAACCCATCGCATAACATGCATCCCTGAAAGTTGGGTGTATTAGACCATTAACTGTCTGAATTTCCTCAAAAGACTTAGGACCTCGAACCTTGTTTAGCAAAATATAAAGGAAGTATAGTTCCCTTGATGACAGTGTCGTGTGAGTTATCCTGCAAAAACACAATCCCCTTTTCCCTTCATTTCCACGCACGTTTGTTTCGTTGATAAACATAGTGCTGTGGAAACTCTGAATATGTTAGCGTCCTCACAAATGTATCATCTTTATCATCATTCATTTTCTTCCAAGCAAGGAACATCGACTCACATATAGTTGGCTTGTCTAAGAGATCCGCTACATCAACTTCACCAGCATAAATAACATATTGTTGATTAGGTAAATGAAAACTCAGTCTCTCCACAGCAGGGTATCTATGATGTATGTCATATGAAAATATACACCATGCAACTTCACATGCAGATATATATCTAAAGTTATAGTATTTTTGAATCTCATCAACATATTTATGAGTATTCACACCTGAATCCCTGTCAAACATTGCTGCAACAACCTTGTTATTGCCCTTGGTTATATACTTAAATAAGTATTTAATAGTAGAAGACTGATTGCACTTCTCAACATTAATATGTGCTTGAAACATGGACAATAATGTTGGATTATACGGCACCACAAACCTATTGTCTAAAGGAACCACTTTAACTTGCACCGTTCTACCATCATCCTTTCTTCTGTAAGTTAGATAACCATTTTCATCAACAATAGTGTTTCAACAAACGTTTTTGGGAAATACTTGGTACACTTTCCATCCTTCATGCAGGGGCTTTAGGCTTAAAGTGCCCACAAGGGCTATGAACCATAAATCTTTGTACAAGATCATACAATTTAGGATAGGTATCCTTGTTCGGAATCTGTACAGAAATTATCTTGTCAACCTCTGTTGGATTTTTGAACCGATCACGATCCTCAACCCATAGAAGAATATGTGCATGGGGCAAACCTCTTTTTTAGAACTCTATAGTGTACATATTTGCATATAAACCTCGTAACATGAATAATGCATGGGAAGCAAAGCATATAAATTTTTTTTTAAAAATAAAAAAAACATACTTGCAATAACTTTACCAAATATTCGCTTCTTCTTAATTTTGGACATCAAGGATTTCAATTTCATGTGGAAACCCTAGCCAATACCTTCGGTCTATTTGATGCATGTGTTGATACTAAGTCACACTCACGAACAATTTCCGGCTAGGCAGGATTGCAAGTAAAAGTTATAAAAATACTTGGGTATCCAAATTGTCCACAAATGGCCATTGCATCCTTGTAATTCTGCATCATATATCGAGCACCCCTTGTGAACGAAGACGGCAACACTACATGCTTCCCAATTGAAGACACATTCCTTTTTCCACTTAAAAATGCATCTGTCAAACCCTGGTACAACTCAGCCCTAAGTTCCTTCTAGTGCGTCCTAACCCAAAGAAGCCTTTGGGATTCAATCATGGTATACCCATTGTAACGCCCCAATTTAGGCCTAATGATAATTATTGAGGATAATTATTGGATTAAAGTGGAATTAATATGTATTTGTGACAATATTATCTAATATGTCATAATTGATGGAAAATTGATAGAATGAGATTATTGGCCTTAAGTTGGTGATTAATGGGGAAATTAATTACTAACTAAAAGAAAAATGAGAAGTGTGATCAAATGGCTAATGGAAGGATTAGAGAGTTTAATTGGTGACTAAGTGTGTGAGAGCTAATAGAAAAATGACATGTGGCAAAGTGGGTGTGAGAGGAAGATACAGAAAAGTCAAATGGGATTAAAGAATGAATTTCTCTCTCCTCTCTTCCCTCTTGTGCACTGCAAAAGTATGGAGGGAGTATTGTCATCATTTGTTCTTCTTCTTCACTACTCCTCACTCCATCTCTCATCTCTCTCTTCTCTCTCCATTTTCTAGCGCCATTGTTGCAGTAAAGGGAAGGAAGAAAAGCTTTGAAAAGGTAAGGAAAATGGCTTCCATTGCTCAAACTTCCTTCTCTAATATTGATCCTTGAATGAAGAGCTTCATTTTGATGGTTGTAATGTGTTCATTGGTGTTAGTTTGTGACCTCAAGAGATTGTGAAAGTTGAAGAATCAAGAAATCTCTTTAGCAAAGTGAAAGAGGTGAGTGTTAACTCCCTTTTGATATATAGATTGTGGTTGTTGGTTGAGATTGAATTTTTCTGGAATTTTATGCCCTATTTTCGAAAATTAGGGTTTTAGTGAGTTTGGCATGTTGTGATCATGGAAATGGTATATTGTGATGTCTTTTGGACAAATGGATTGGTTTGAATCATTAAAAGTAAAGTTTGAGAACTTTGTGTTGGTTTTGGTGTATTGGTCAAAATAGGGCATGTGGTTAGATTGTGAATTTGGTCATTTTGAGGTTACCATTGTGTTCCTTGTGGAAAATTGTATGGGAATATGTTTGGTTAATGATTTTAGAGTCATTGAACACTTTGGTAGAAAAGTTGGAAAATGCTGTCAATGTGAACTCTGTCTGGGCAGTTTATTCGTGTGGACGTTTTGAATGAACAAATGATTTCAGAAAATTTTGAAACTTTCCAGTCTTAAATTTCACATCCCAAGATTCAAAATGGACATATATTTTGTGTCATTTCGTTTTGTATTCTGGGAGATATGGTTGTCCAAAGTTTGGGGATGGAAACAGAACTCTGTTCTGGAGTAGTGTTGAGTTTTGGGTGATTCTGTATTTGTTTAATGATTTGAAGTAATGAGCCATATTTTTCCTTGAAAGAGGACTTAAATACCTTTCATTTGGCTTTAGAATCACTCTGTTTCGATTTTTCTACAATTAGATATGATTTTTTGAAGTTCAGCCAAGAATCAGGAAATTTCTTGGCCGAGGCCCATGAGTGGCTGGCCGCGGCCCATGAGTGGCTGGCCGAGGCCAGTGGCCTTCTGACCATATTTTGGCTGCGGCCCAAGGAAGGGCTGGCTGCAGCCAACCCCTGTGTTCCAGCACTTTAAGTTTTTGAAAAGAGATCTTCACCCTATTATTTCCCAACCTTTTAGGGGTTTTATTAGAGGCATTTGAAGCTTCTTAAGGGTCATCATTGATAACCAAATCTAAGTGTTGAAGAGTTAATTGAGTATTGGAATAGAGAATAATGTTTCATCCTTAATTATGACTTTAGGATTTGATATCTGCCCGGAGCAGAGAAGGCATGTGCCTGCTCAAGGAAGGAAAGACAAAGGTAGTGACACTTTATCCTATATCATGTGTATTGCATTGCTTGTTTGCATTAGTCATTGAATACAGTGAAAGTGAAGAGGACGTGGCGAAAGCCTGGACTCGATTACAGTGAAAGTGAAGGGAAAGTGAAGGGGACGTGGTGAAAGCCCAGACTCGAATACTGATAAAGTGATGGGGCGTGGCGTAAGCCCGACCTCGTATATAGTGAAGGGAACGTGGCGAAAGCCCGGTCTCGAATATTGATTGTTGCATTGTGATATATGTGACTTGCTTTGTATATATGCATCATATAAATAAACTGTTACTACTGGGATTCTCTAGAATCTCATTCTTTCCAAATAACATTTTTAGACAGGGCAAGTGGATCGAAAAGCAAGCAAGTGGCAAAGGACGATTAGGACTGCCAGCGGTAGTCTTAGCTATATATTTTGGTTTTATATTGAACTGGTTATCATTTTGGATAAATGTATACATATTGAATAGAATTGTAGTGGTATAGTTTTGTGTAATCCCCGGTATGGATACTGAGATGGGCAATGATGCTCTATATAAACCTTTGGATTAATGTTATTATCCAGGGTGAACGCCGGGAATTGTGCTTACTCTGATATTGTATATGTAACAGACCAAACAGGCCATTTGTTTTAATGAATGAAATGAATGGAGATCCATTTGTACAGGTGTTTAAAAAAAAGTTTTTAATTGTCCCGGATTTCTTATTCGATAATTAAATGTGCTTAAACGCTAATCCCGGCCTGATTATCGAAGGGGGTTATACCCATCAACTATGAATTGCTGAAATAATTTACCCGCACTCAAAATGGTAGATATTTTTGTATCCCTTGACATCAGTCTATAAGCAAAGTACTCCCTAATTGTGAGCCTATTCTTCTTCTTAGTTCTGCTTAGACTCTCCTCACAATGCTCTATATCCTCCCTATAGCCATTTTCACCTTTTTGGAAATAAAATTGGATATTGAAGTGGAAGATAAGATGGATAAAGCTCATTAATGCGCTGAGGTGCACCTGACAACTCATGCACAATAACATCCCTCTGAGAGAAATTCATGTCATTGTCACCTACAATCAAAGCCGTAACTTTAGAAGCAGAAGGCAAATTAAAAGTCCGCCTAGCATGTTGCCTACTACTAAGAAGGCAAAGTTTCAAATATGAGTGCTGGCCATCTCTAATCACCGATGACGCCAACCTGTATTGTCTTACAAATGGGTTAACCTTATCAAGCACATCCTTGATTTGAGCAACTATATTATTGTCTACACTACCTTTCTTCACATGTTTGCTGTTACATAACCAGTAAAAAAACAAAACCGTTAGCAAGAACTACAAGATATCACTCTATTTACATGATAATGTTGTCAACATCAAATTTATACCTTACAGCAGCTATCTCATTTTCAACTTCATTTTCTGGGTCATACATATAAACTTGCGAATAAACAGGTCTCTGACCTTCAGGAGGCAAGAGACTACCAATCTTGTGGTGGTTCATCCCTGAAAGAACAAATGTATATGGTCCAGACCCATATTTCTTTGAATAATCAATCTTCCTTCCCATTGATATGAATGAAAACATATTGTTGTATGTTCTAATGTTAGCATGGAAATTGATTGACTCAGCTAATTGCTTCTAAAAGAATAGACAATGCAGTTGATCAGGTGGGGCTGTCATTAGTGGTAATTGTACTTTTCCTTTCAAACAATATAATGAGAATGTTGGACCATGAATGGGACTCAAATTTCCAACCCTTTCGTTGAGCCACATCCTTGCACTACAAAAATTACAAGAGTACGTTGCATTACCTTCTTCAATGTAACCTACACAACAACAAAAAACCCTTATCATTGACCCAGCAAATACCACAACAGCTTAGAAACACACTCATTTGATAGAACACTCAGCCATACCATCAAATTGAATAGCCATCTCATCCATTGACAATGAAGTACCCATGGCACCAACATCTGACCCATAAGTGTTTCCTTCATTTTTCCTACACAATCAAGCATGTCACAAAAATGCATATTAAGTAAAAAATGTTTTCAAAACTAACACATGATAGATCAACAATCCATTCTCTACAACAAAATAGTAATTTATATGAAATTTCATCAAGTATAATTCTGAAAATGACCTCCATCTGGATCTATATCACTGCCAATCGTTTCAACATAGTCATCATCATTTGCATCAAACAGAAAATATAATTCTTTATATCAAACCTCTGGAGGCATTGGATACATGACCATGCAACCTCAATTAAAAACAACATAGCAAAAGCCCGAGAATAAGTGGTCTTTAAAAAAATATTCTATGATGTTTAAATCTCCTACATAAATCCAAAACTAATTTAAACCATTAGGGAAGTCAGTTCGCCGACACACTGCTATTTCAATCAACAACATGTGTTTACAACTTCAGTTACTAAACAAAAGTGGGAGATTCCAGAGTGATTATAAGTCACAGAACCAGAGAACAGTTAGTAACAGAAGTATCTATCACTCAAATTTTTGTTCACTGCTTTCGTTCATATCTTGGTGCCTTTTACGATTTTATAAACACATTCTTCGATTAAATGTCACTTATTTCTCCTGACATTTCATAGTCAATGCTCGGAACGAGCATCGCTTTATGAAAAGTGGTACTTCAGATTTAGCCCTTTGTCAATTACGATATCGATAGGTCAATTATTTTTCTATACTTCACCTAATTAATCCTGGAAACAATTGTGCGTTTTTGACGCAAAGTGATTGTCACTCGAGAATTTAGCTTCCAATTGTAAGCGATAACTATTTTTAAACCACTCTGATTTCAACTATCTTTAGTGGGTATTGAATGTGGGTTAGGTCAAACGTTTTTGACATCCCTAGACATGCAGAATAGGTCTTACAATGTTGCTTCAATATCCCAACATAAAAAGTGAATCCAATCATGGATTATTTAGATGAAATGGGAAGACAGCCAAATCGATACATATCTGATTATGAATGTAGACCCAAAAAAATGGGTCGGTCATAAGAAGTAAAAATCACTTCATTTAAGTGGTTTCAGGAAACTTGTACTGATTATGATAACTGATACAAACTCAATTGTCACAATACTTATTTTACTGTTTGTTCCATCAGTTATTAGGCTATAACTCAATCACTGAATATGGTAAAACATAAGTCTTTGCTACACTTTCTTATTCCTATTAGGAAGAAAATATTTGTATAAAATCTCAATTGAGTTTGAATCAATATGGAATTTGGTAGATTTTCACACTTGGTCATGTGGTTTAGCATAAGATCTTTTTCATATTGTAGTTTTCTCATCTTTTCTCATTTTTTTAAGCTGGGATGAAGTTGTGTAACTGAAAAGAAGTCTTGATGGGTGACACGGCTATAGTGGAATTAAGTATGATAAAAGCCTAGATAATAACACTATCAACATTATGTAGATTAACAGAACATATGCGGCTACACCTGCTAAACCAAAACTCACTTACCATATAATTCACTCAAAATTGTTGTTTGATGACTTATATTTGGATTTCTAGCCCCATCCACACAACCACTGTCATGCCTACTTGGTTCAGCCGAAGACCCCAAAGTTATCTTTATTGGTCCACCCATCAAAATATCTGATTCTCATTGTGGGACAAATATACTAAATCATTTGTCACCAAAAAAAGTAAAAGCAAAATTTTGCATTTATATGACAAAACTAAGGTTCCAACAAAAAAAACATCCACATGCACTAACCTTTGGAGTTATTCATTCCTCAATTGGTTAAATATATATCATACGACAACAACACCTCTGAACTACATGCTTGAGTAAGAAATGAACCTTCAATACCTTCCAAATAGTTACCATCTCTCAGACCAACTTGAGCAGAACTTGGTAGCTGGGAGATATTTAGATCATTATTGTCAAATACACAAAACCGAGAACTCCTACACCTTACAACACTATTTCTGAACTCAAGCTCCCCTGAAGATTTGAACATAACAGTGAAAAAATAAAATACCAAACTAACAAATGTGACCTCACGTTAACATGTAAGTTTCTGTCTCAGTCATTAAATCCACATCAAAGCACCCATGGTCCATCATAAGCCCCAATACATACTTAGAAGACAAATACTTGCTGTATGAACTTACCGGATGCAATGTAATTTGAGAACTTATCATCCAAGTTTTTTTCCAAGTTACTAATGTCTTTCAAAACAACCCATCTACCTCCACACTTAGATCTCAACACACTACTGTTAGGGATAGTTGAAATGGATAAAGGTTGAGCCATGCATTTCTGTACTTCAAGGTCCAAAATATCTTCACCTACATTCATTTCATACCATGTAAGATCTCCAAAATTAGACGTCTTGTGAAAAAAAAGGGAATACGTTTACAATCATTTATACCACCTACAACAATTAATGAAACCATACAAAACAAACCTATTGTCAAATTGCCTCCACTACTTAATACGGGGGTTGAGGAATTCTGAGAACAACTGATAGAAAGACTATTAAATGCCTTCCTCTTCATTGGCCTTAATTGAAGATGAAAGTAGTTATGTATTAGAAATGAAGCTTCCATTGTTTCAAAGTTTTGGTTGAACAGGTGTACTATATGGCCTACGAACTGAAAGGAGCCACACCTAGATTAGTTGAAACATGTAGTGCAAGTATTGCACCTCAGATGAACCATTACCCCTACCACCATAACATATAAGTTCACATCATAATATCAATACAACTGTCAACAGACATCATTACAAAAATTGACCATTACCTATTTATCATTTTTACCCTTTATAGAAATAGCTAAATTATCGCAGGCTAACTTTATTGACGAAATGGAATGCATAACATGTATACCATTGGCTGTTTTCATACTGATGGGGTGAAGTGATGTTTACAATCTGGCAGGAACACATGAGGTTCACCAATACCCCACATGGGACATCAAAATATCCAATAAATAACCAAAATCGTCATTTCACTGAACTTGTCAATGAAATTCTAATGAAAACAAACCATTTTGTAGTTAACATTTTTGCCATTTATAGGGGATAAAAACAAAAGAGCCTTTCATTATTAATCAGTGGTTATATACCAGTACACAATAAGATATTCATTTTTTATAAACATGTTTTAGAATAAGTATTTTTTTCAAAACCATATTCAAGTAATTGAAATGTTAATATAAGAAAAAGGCAATGTATTAATATATCAATGAAAGATACAAAATTTTTAATAACCACTCATGTATATGATTTCTTTGTATCTTCAATTGCATGACACTTTGTCCATTATTTTTCATTGATGGGGCAACTTTTCAATTCTTGTATATTATTTTTTTCAAAACATTTTGTTCACATTAGTCATATTAATAAAAGAGATTTTCGTTTATTTTTTTGCTTTTTCAATGGATGGTTACACTAACACTTTATATACACATCAGCTGGGTATCAACCTCAAATTTTAGTTCAAAACCAACCATGTCAACTTGGAAACACCACATGGCTAATGTTGAAAATAACTCTTCTACCCTTTATTGGTTAGATGTAAGTTACTTTTTAATAAGCATCCAAGTCCCTGGCAAAGAATTATGGCACTCTATATTCATTTCTCCTGCAAGCATTTTTTTCTTGTCATTTTAACTATTAATTTATAATACATTTCCATTAGTTATATGTAAGCGACTTTTTAATAAATATCCAATACACTGGCAAAAAATTAGTGGACTCTATCTTCATTTCTCTGTCATTTCTTTTTTGCTTGTGATGATAATTATTTAATTTATACTAACATGTACCTTGGTTGCCACCATGATGGAATAAGAATGATGAGGATATTGTGAATATAAATATCACAGCTGTCCATTGATTATTTTTTTCCTCTGAATCTGTTATGGAACTTGACTTGAACATTAGTTTGCTAAAATATTCAAATGCACATCACTTTTACTGCCTGAATATGATATTGCAATTCTTTTTAGCAGCGGCTTGCTAAGTTAGACCTTAGTAATTTCACAAGCTTGTTCCAGTGGAACACATTAGTTAGATAAAGTCATAACCAAACATTATGTAACATTAGCTTGGAAATAAAAGCAAACTGCATTAGATAGATAAAATAAGAACCACACAGGATTTCACATTCATTAGTCTTCACATTACATAACCTACATTGATCTGCCAGTAAGGCCCACACAACACAAAACAGTACATCATAATTAAATCCAACATAAAGTTTGCAAACAACCAGCCAAACTAAATCAAACACCAAACATAGAGTGGCAGTTTAATATAAGTGCCATAGACATCCATGACAGATATAACACAATTATTACATAAACTTACAACACTTAAAACTTAACACAGATAGACCCAAAAGACGATGACAACACTTTAGTAGCTAATCAATTCTTCTCTTGCTTGATGAACTTTAAAGGCTTAACATATGTTTTAACTGGTGAACCACTACCAATAGCCACTGATTTATCCTTCAATGCAGCTGACTTCTTCCCGTAACTCTTCCTCTTCACTTTGGTTGCCCCTTCACTTATTAGACTACAAATAGGCATATCCTCTAACCCACTTACTTCCTGGTTAGTGGCAGGTGCAATTAAGTTCTGGGTATCAACATCAGTAATACCCTTGGCATTATGAGTTCCAACAGTGACATCATTGATCTCCTATCAGAATTAGCAAAAAGATGCAGTATAACATATCAAACCTTAATACCAAGCATAGTTCTTGAACATAGAATGTTTGAAAATACTTGCTCAATGACATCCACCTCAGGATTTGCAACCTTCATGTAACAAAATAGAAATATAAATTTTGAAACAAACAGAATATTTTGTACAAATGATAAACAACCGATAAAAACATTTCCAACAAATTTCATCACTACTTAACATGCCTAGTCAAAGTCATTCAGCAGATCGCCATCTCTATATAAGATGCAATCGAAATTGCTGAATTAGGATACTCTTTATTGTATTTGTTTAGCTTCAACTTTAGGAGGAGCCTCTTCCCAACCAAATTGTCTAGCTTATCAGGGAAATCATATCCGTGTTCCTCCTGTGTACACAAAAAAAACTTCGTAAGCATGAGTCCTTTACAGGAAAAAAAAAGTAGACAATGTGGTACCCTCTAGAGCTGCTGCTTCAACTCAGCACTAGTTTTCCAACAAACTGAACATCCAATTTTTCAAAAAACACAACTGAAGCCTTCCCAGATGCATCCTCTACAATATAGTGCACCTTCATCTGGACAATAGTTTGCAACACCTTGAATTAAAACTAATAAACGTGAAGGCAAGTCCTATGGATGAAATAACTTAAAAGTTACTTACTTTGGCTCAACAACAAATTCCTTCCCCTTACACATATTCCTAGTGCATGTGGCCTTCCCTCTAACAACTTTTACCTTACTTCCACACCTTGCACAAGCATTATAGTACCATCCATGTCTAGTATCAACCTTGATGACCATATACTCTATCAGAAAGTAATCATCTTGAAACATGCCCCCAATCAATGTAAGTATCCAAACATGTAAATAAGTAAATTTTGAATAAATACAATATGAAAATGTCACACTAACTCCATGTTTCTCTGGAATCTCAACAATATTGATGACAGGATGAGAGCGAGTCAAAGTAATGGCTGAGACATTAGAAGGTTTGGTCCTAGGACACGATGACATTGTACTAATTGTAGGAGATGGGATGCAAACTAAAATAAAATGATATACAAACTAAAATATTAAATTAAAAACTTAACAGCCATATAAAGAAATGTAAACCTCTCAATAAATTCCTTCACTTCAGGAAACATAAGGTTGAAAGACACCTTAGCTGCATTAAAAGAACTACATATTTCAGGAGTGCCTACATATAAGAATAACAGAATTACTGCGTTTAGCTGTTAGTAGGCATTCTAAAGAAACGTATCAAAAAAGTTAAGAGTTAAAATATTGAAAAATAAACACTAGAGTAACACTCACCATCCTCTGCAAATCCAACCCTGCATAACTAAATGAGGATAACCACTGGTGCTTCCATCCTCATGAAGTCATGCATGCATATAGTAAGTGCACACTTATCATACAATACACATGACACACTGATCCCCCTATGTAACGCAGTAAAAACATAACCAACAATAATGAACAAACAGACCAACCACAGTCAAGACAGCACTAACATTCATCCTAGTTATAATACTCACATTTCATCAGCAATTGTTAGTCTGATCTGTATTCTTTATCTCATTACCAAAACAATAATCCTTAAGGCAATGAACTGAGTTCACAAAGCCAATCATATCTGCATCAAAAAACCCACAACATGCAAAGAAAAAGGTGGAATATACATAAATTTCCCCAAATAAACTATCTAACAACACATAATAACATAAATTACCAATGAGGTAGTCCACTGGGGTTTTCATCTCCTTCAACTCAACAATGACAGCTATAGGGAAAAACATATATGAATACTCCAGTATTGAAACACTTGACTTAGTTACGAATGTTTGGCTACCAATTGTTAACTTAAATGGATGATTCGTAGCCCTATACTCCTTGTTATTCTTTGATACTCTGAAATTTGCCATGAAATAAACCTTGCCTTCAGCCAACAGATCATCAAACATACAGAGCGAACCTTTGTTCAAAGTAGACGCCTGAATCCTAGACCCCTGGCAGAAAGAAATTAGAAAGGCATTACATGTTTTACACATGTCTACATCGTGATTATAAATATTGTGCATGACATAAGGATATCATAACCTGTTAGTTACGGCAGCAACACTTACCTCTGCATCGACTAAAAGCATTGAGATGCAGAATAGCTCATTAGGATTTTCTTTCTAGTACATATTCCACCTCCTAATCACCTTAACATAAACCCGCCACCTATCAGTTGAGACATTGAGGTCCTTGATCATTGACAACTTTCTCGGTGACATTTTGTGAAGGATATAGAACTAAAATAGGTTTAAGGGAATGGTATTCTGAAATGTCATTGTGGAGTAGGCAGAACTCAACAAAGGAACATACCAATTTATAGCCTACATCAGTTGGGTATATAGGGATGTGAAAGTAGGAAACCAAATAGTGTAAATGCTAAAAATCCACATTAGACGATTGTCATTATCAGGAGTGGGTTTTTCACTAGTGATGCTAATACAACATACACCATAATCAACAAAGCGACCAATTACCCAATAAAAACAAACTACTGTCACTGATAAACCTCACATCACCTTTGTCAGGCACATCCAAGTATCCAATAAGTTAACCATAAAAACCCCCTCTCCTGTCTCGTTGATATCAAGCACTGCATACAATGTTAGGTATTCTCTGAACCATAGCATCTCAACCCTAATCATAATCAATAGAAGTACAACCAAGCCTTCTCGTACACTAAACAATAATACAACAAACTTCCTATTTTAGTAAGGGGGTCAATCCAAGACAGGCATCAGGTTTGGCTTGCAAAATCAACATTAGTTCTGACATGAGAAGATTTTAGTAACAGATAGATCTTTTGGGGCTCAATACGAACATTAGTTTACATGTAACAATAACTATTTTGTACTTTGCTTTACTGCCTTCTTAAGCATAACCTGCCAACCTAGTATCCAACACCTCAAGACCAAAAATATAAATTTATGTCCTCCTATAACCATAAGAAGAATTCATAAGTATCAAGGTAACATCCCACCCTTTTATCAGTATAGGTGTACGCTTCAAAATATAAAAAGAGATCAGTAGAAGTATCCTCACCTATATGTCAAAATTCAACAAAAAAATGATGCAATTACACATTAATGCACTCATACAAACACCATACTTTTTGTGTAATTACTCTAGTTTCACAATCAATACTTTCACTCATTCCGGTTCAAAGCACTGTTATAATCAAATTAATTAACCCATTCTGGGTTAAAAAATTTTGAATTATAATCAAAATACTTCACTTATTTTGGTTCAAAACACCTTTATAATCAAAATATTTCCTATGTAAATGATCCTGACATACGGTGATGTAAATTTTGTCCTCTTCCTGTGGAAAGGACAAAACCACTTCACTATGTATACTTGGATGGGATGAATGTCTTTTCAGGTATAGAATGGCATTATAGGTGTCCTGACACTGTAACCACTGGATTATCTCTGGATAAATGAAATATCACTGGATTATCGGGTAAACAAAACATCTGCTGGATAAAATATTTACAATACAGTCATCAACAAACAAACCCATTTATTATATCACAACACATCATAAGACATCAAACAGATTGGTATCCACCAAAACCACCTTTTGGAACCAATAACTATGCATCAGCATGCAAAATAAATTATACCTACTTATTGTAAGAAAGATTTCAAATATCTTTTTGGTAATGACTGCCACAGATTGATCAAAAACACCTGCCAATATGATGTCAATATTCTTGAGACACAAAACAATGCAACAGCATGCAAATCTTATCATGATCTCTACACTCAATCTACCTACAGACTAAAAAGGACATCGTCACCCTTCATATTTAGTATCAACCTCAACTTTCAGTTCAAAGCCATTTCATAGTTTCAAGTATCATAATAACCTTCATTATAATGCAAGAAACAATCCTTTGACCAATAGATTTGAAATATCTTGTTGGATGACTCAAAATTTTGAATACTTGTCATAACTTGGGTTATGATCTCCATATCATGTTTAACCAAATATCTTGTTTCAATGAAAAGATCTTCATTATCCCACAAGTAATAGTCCTTTAACGAAAGATTTCAAATCTCTTTTTGGCAATGACTGCTATAGATTGTTTCTTTTACACCTGGCAACATGATCTCCATATTCTTGAGCCACAAAACAATGCGTCAGCATGAAAAAATTATCCTGATATCTACACTCAATCCACCGTCACACTAAAAAGGAGACCGAAACCGTTCCCATTTAGTACTAACCTCAACTTGCAGTCCAAAACCATATCATAGTGTACACAAATTCAACTATGACTACTATAGATTGATTATCAAAACCTGCCAATATGTTCTCCATCACATTAAGCCACAAAACAATGTAGAGGCATTCAAATTTTATTATGATATCTACACTCAATCCATCTACACACTAAAAAGGAGACCGGCCACCTTCCTCTTTAGTATCAACCTCAACTTTTAGTTCAAAACCAAATCATAGTTTCAAGTATTGAAATAATCTTTAATATACTGCAAGAAACAATCCTTTGACCCATAAATTTGAAATATCTTATTCGATGGCTCAAAATTCTGAATGATTATCATAACTTGGGTTATGTCTCCACCACATTGAGACCCAAACAATACACCATTTGCAAGTAACCAACAACGATATGTAAGATACAACTTGAGATTGACTCTTTAATTGGCTACGTTGATTTTTTCTTGTATTACCCATCCAACGACTTGAATCATGTCCCCCAAAATTAACAATTTTTATCTTTACTGTCTTTACTCAAATTCCATTATTTGTTAGTCCTGCCTTAAATTAACAATTTTTATCTTTACTTGAATTCCATCATTCTATTAGTGATTTCTTGGATTAATGGTGCTCAACACTTGATATGGCTTATGTATGAAATAACCAAACAGCTTGTTTTAGGACAAAATAACCACACAGCTTGTAGTCCAAATAACTTAACCAAACACAACAACATTGGCATTCAAGATCTTCAATTACATAGACTTTCACAAATGACCAGTGCATGAAACAAAATGGTACTAATGGTTGAAGGCAGTTCTACATTCCCACTATCCTAATCCGTTACACCCATGCTACACATACATTCGGTATCATAACAGTAAATGAAATAAAGTTAAAAAAATGACTACATCATTTGTGAATCGGACACCAAATAGCCACTAAGACGTCCAATAAACCTTGCCATTGTCATGATGTTACCGAAGTCAAACCCTCATTCCTCTTCCAAGCAACTCCCTCCTAGTAGTTTCACACTCATTGAAGGTAGGGTTCCAAAACACTCTGGTTGCATAATTGAAGTTGGCTATCGAATCATCGTCTGCACCATTAGATTTCAATTTTAGACAACATTCTATCCATAATAAATAGAATAAAATATAATTTGTGTGGATGTCACACCTGCGTCCTTCTTCACCAATCCAAATTGCATGATAGCCACAAGTTTGTCCATGTCTTTGAAATGCTTGTAGGCTGACCATGCTTGGTCAGCACAGTCACCCAACAGACACACAACAATCTTACTAGACCTAAGACATCATGTAGGAAAAATGTTACACAACATATGTCAAATGGTGGATTTAAAATTGAATTTGGTTTACATTGATCACTCAACTATCTGTCTTCAAGCTCAAAAGATAACTCCCTAGTAATGAGTCTATGGACTCGCTTCCAGCCAAATGTCACAGGTGATGTCAGGATCCCGCAAACATATAACACAAATTAAAAACACATGTAGTGCAATTAATTATGGGATATCTCATATGGTAAATGTGTATGTATATTGACCTATTAACCAAATGAAGCGGACTTATAAGTTAAAATGCCATCATATTAGCCCAAGTTTTAAAGTTAGCCTCTATCCAATACCTACAACAATTTGTGACCGACTCCATTCCCTCCTAATATCCACGACATCTTTCAATTGGAAACCATGGTCAGGGGAATCAACAGAGTACTCCTGGACAGAAGTATTAGGAAGCAACACAATATGAAACTTATGGTCAATGCCTTCCCCACCCTTTGCCACAATAAAATTCTTCACATAGAACACCTTTCCCGGCTTCATAACGTTCCCAAAACGATCGATGACTTCATCAGTACCCATGCGTATGATAATCCTTGAACCCTACAGACGACAAGAATATATAAAACATCAACTGATCCACTACATTAGAATGAACACTAGGCTAGATCCCCACCTTTTCATCGAACACAATAAGGTCCACTGACAAAACAACCTTAGGGTAGCTATAGTCCAACTCGTAAAGGTCATAGTTTGTCCTAGGAAATGAATGATCCACCTTTACTAATATCCTCTAACATGTAGTCCCGAGATAGATGGTGTCCAAATAACTGTATGGTCCAGCCATGGTTGGAGTGAAGAGAATTTGAAAATCTAGAAAAAGAAATGAAAGTGCTCTAGCAGGCAGGTTTTCAGGTTGTAACTAGATGTATTTTTTGAAGGATTGACATGAGTTAGGTATTTAACAGTGGTTGTGTGCATTGACATTAATAGGGGGCATCCATGTAACCTATGGACCAAACTATAAGGCAAAAACAAACATTATACTAAAAAAACAATATTACTATATTAGGAAACAACTAAAATACTTGGACGGACGACCCTTCATAGGCAAACAGAGAGAAGAGTTGAAACATGGAAGGGCATGGATAGGAAAATAGAGAGAACAGGCACTTGTTACAGGGACACGTGGCCTTCCTTGTGCCAACTATGAGGAAATAAGGGATAACTGATGGTAAACTAAAATGAATTTGTCCCCACACATGCACAACCACTAGTTAAAGATGAACTGAATAAATATAGCTTAGACTAGGGGACCATGTAAATACCCAATATATGTTAGACGGAATCAACAAGAGGCATTATATAACCCATTTGATGTTAAGGCACGAAGCCACAAGCACGCCGCTAATGTTTTTGTGAACAGTAAAATGAGAGAGGAGCCTTAATAGTTGGTGGCTTGGCTCGACTGAATGGGCATACACTTTTATTATATTAAGTGGATTTCTTGTTGGATGCTCAGGAATCTCATAGACTGCCCACCTTCTGTTCCATCCCAAACTCCGTGTAATGATTCTTGTCCGGCACACTAGGAAATCTCGGATGTGTTTGCAGTGGCCTACCACTTCCCTCACCATTCGGGTATGACCATGCACCAACGTCTCTGCTTTCTTCACCCATTCTCTCTTAAAGCTCTTGCTCCTCCATTTTGAACTCATCTGTCTGCCTTATCTCAACAAAATCACCTATTGTTGCCCCTTCTTGTCTCAATCTCATCCTGGTCAGTCGCCATAGTTAAAATTAAAATCTGACAAAAACTATAGGAACATCAAAAATGGTTTTCCCTTTTAAAATATAAGAATATAATTTCTTATCTAACAAATTCTGTATTTATTACCAAAAAAAATAGCAAATTAAATGGGTTATGTTTTAGTCTTTAGTGGTAGGCACTGTCAGACACTATATGTGATAACATCTCCTAACTGAAATTCGAACCTTGATTCCCATGTTATGAGAGATTATCTCCTTTCACTAGATCCAACCTATTGTTTACGATATTAGTTGGACAGGAATAACCAAAATAAAACGAAGAAGTACATCTTCATCAACCAAATGGCCCAAATAAACAATATTCTTATATTAGTTGGTGAATCTATGCATATGCGTCTATATACTTTTTTGTATAAATAAGAAAAAAAAATATTTTGGGAGTAATATTTCAAAAGGAAAAGTGGATGGACATCAGTGATAGTGAAATTGAGGAAGCTCTTTGACTTTATATTAAAAAAATGAGCACCATTTAAAAAATATCATGCAGAAAAAAAAATAGGGACAATTAGAATAAAGGATCTAAAAAAACTAATATTTAGTATTAAGTATCTTAAAAGTTGTTTATTTAAAAGGAACAAAAAGTTAAAAATATAGATGTACAGGTAATACTTTGCCCTTAACTTTCTCCATTCAACGATTCCTTTTACACTTCCTTCTTCCTCTCTCTTCCCCTCAGTATCACATTGTTTCCTTGCTATGGGTTCATCTTCTATACCTTAAACAAGTAGAAAGCCTGAGAAAGATAGGTGCAAGATTGGGATTAAGAAAGTGGAACAAACTAGCAAGGCTTTTGTCACATTCTCAAAGCGCAAATTAGACTTCACCCAAAAAATGCAAATTAGGTATATTCTGCAAAGCTGCCGAACTATCCCTTCTTTGGGATTCATAAATCGTCATCGTCTTCTCACATCTTGACATCGTGATCCTGCTACCTCTCTGGCACCTCCTTATTCTCAAACCCATGATCGGAATATGCATCTACGATGGGAATTCAACGAGGCCATGAAGGTGTTAGAGGAGGAGAATAAATTGTTAATTACCTTTAACTGAGGGATGATATTGTTAACCCAAGTAGATTATAATTTTTATGAACATGCATTTTTTATGTGGTTAATACAAGATTTTTTATCTTTTTCATTATGTTTCTCTAATTACTATCATTTACATGGAATAAGAGTAGGGCTGTTATTGGGCTCATAATTTTCTTGGCCTACATTAATATTTTTGCTGCCCTCTTTCTTGGTTAAACGCATCGTTTCATGGGTTCTTGGAATGAAGACCCAATTTTCTTGTTTTGCTTCTTGGGTTCATCGATGCTCCAGTAATTTTTCCGGTGAACGCCGCTGTCAAAGCTTCCTTGAAGCTCTAGTGTCCGCCGAAATACTTCCAAGATAGGGACGGATTCATTGTTTGCTTCAGTTTCCTGTTCGGGATCCAATCTGGCAAGGTCGCAATCATAAGAATATGGCAGTATGTGGTGAAGACGAGTGAAGGAATACTGTGTTGAGAACCAGTCGTCGAAATCTCCGATTGCATTTAAGATCTCTGGTTGTATCTTTCAAGATTGCATACTGCGTTTCTGCTGTATCAGATTTTTTATTTTTGATCTGCCATTACAACTCCACTGCAAAGAAACCCATGCGCTCCAGATTCGTGATTTGGTCACCAGTGCCTTCGATCCCCGATTTGTCCAATCGTGCAATTGCCGCACAATTTCAGTTCGAGAAACCCATACGCTTCCTGAAATTCCATTTGCATAATATTTCCTGAAGTTCTCAAGACTCCCCAGAGGTTAGACTTCTCATTCCTCTCCAAAGATTTCTGTCATCATTGCTCAGTGAGAAGATTGTTGGGTCTGATTCTTGTTCCAAGCATCATCTTTTGTTTCTTTCAAGAACCAAGTTCTCAAATATGCCAATGGTGTCTGTGATCATATCCCTTCGTTATATTGAGTGTGTGCCTCTGCCGAATTTGAGAGAATTCAATGGTCTGAAATTTTGGCTTCTACCTGAGTAGTGGGTTTTGAAGACTTAGGCGCCCCAATATTAGCCACAGGGATCTTCTTCTCAATAGCTTTCCATCTCCTTTCAAAATACTTGCCAAGTGTTCTTGCCATGTTATGTACATAATTTCTTGGAGGGTTCTAAATCTTTGCCTTTGAGAAAGTTAGCCGCACGTCAGCAGCAAAGTCTATAGAACTTGAATATCGGCTTGAAGTTATTCTACTCTTCACAGTACCTTAATCCATTGGATGCTTGATGACATTAAAATAATCAGGAATTTTTAGCTCTACTGCAGTGTTATTAAGTTTACCTTGTTTGTGTTGATTGGCTGAGATGGGTAACTATTGGCTTATGAATGTTTAAAGTTCGGAGTTCTCCACGGGTTATTTAGGACCATTTGTGGCTCTCATGTTACTGGGATGCCTCAACAAGTTGTTTGAAAAGGAGATGCATTGATATATAAGAAGCCAAGTAGCATTTGATTTATTTTCAGATACTGGAGCTATGCAAGCTAACTTCATTTTGAAGCTTTAGTTTCTTGGACTATGGTATCAAACAACAAGTTCTGAATTTTATCAAGACAAGGGGTGACATGGTCTGTGTTTGTTATGAGAAAATTTCTGGTTTGAGAAGAGTTTGGGAATAAAATGAATTGAAAACATGGATTAAAGTGGAAGTGAAGTTGGTCCAATTGGTCTGATGTTTGCTTGCTTACCAAACTCTTCACATTATGGTACAAGGAAAGAAGATGGGATTTTAAGCAACTTATTGGTTCTGGTGGAATGCCATAATCTCCTTCAGCAATTGTAATCGCTCCTGCTACAACTATTGGATTTCAAGAGGGGTTTGCTATTCTATGTTGTATGATTACAAGCTGTACGCCAACCAGAGGTTGAATCAAATTGTATATGAACTTCAAGTTGAGCATCCTCTAGCTGAAAGCAGACCCCTTCGTGAACTTCTTGGGCTTACCCGTGTTGCTATGTGAAGAGGGAGTATGAGAGGCCACAAAAGATGCCAAGTGGGATGGAACTCAAAGCAACAATTTCTTTTATTGTGGGGAGGTTGAATCTGGTCAATCTTAGAAGGCAAGATCTTAACAGCATTAGGCACTGTAATTAGATAGAGTGCACATGAGATTTTTAAGGGGCGACATGATTGCAAATAGAAGAGGCTACAAAATTTGTTTTGATCAAAGAAGTATGAGAAAGGCAAAGAATATTGATGATGTTGCTACAAGAGAAGCATGCCAGTAGATATGGAGAAGAATTTTTTAAAGAAATTTTTGTATTGTGAACTGAAATTGTTTGGTTTAATTGACCTTAACCTTATTGTTGTTGTATTGCAAGTTGACACTTTTATGAGTCTAAGTGGTGTCAACTTGAGGGGCCATGTTAGAGGTATTAAAATGAAATTGAATGAGTAGTTATTTAGTTGAGGCCCTAGTCTATATAAAAGGTCCTACATAATATGGTATAGTGCGTATGATAGTTAAATTCTCACAATATTTAGAGAGAGGTTAATTTGAGTCTCTCTCTTGAGAGAAAGTTCTTCTTAATCCCCAAGTGGGGTTTTTAATCGCCTTTAAGTGGGGATGATATTGTTAAACTCAAGTGGGTTATAGTTTTTATGAGTATGTTTTTCTTATGTGGTTAATACAAGATTCTTCATCTTCTTCCATTATGTTTCTCTAATTGCTATCGTTTACACAAATCTTTGAATGCTGATATTTGCAGTTGTTGGCCAAAAAAAAAAATTTGCTGTTTGGGTTGTCCGCATTGGTTCCAATGGAATTGTTCTGCTGGGGAGATGGGTTTCGAGGAAGTCATTGAATAGTTTAGGCACAATGTCGTTGCCGCAGCGGAAAAGAACACCTAGCTGATAGAGATCCATTCATACTTGCCGCCATGACCATAGCAGAGTTTATGTATTTCTCCCCGTTGAACATATTCCAGATTGATCAAACATGGGAATCATGGAATGCAACTGCCAGTTGTGATAGTTCTTACATGGTTTCGAATAGCGGTCGATATTGCCGATCAAAAAATAGTGGTCGATATTGGGCATTATTAACTACTAACAATTACGAACAACTTTGAGTTTAGCTCCTTGATTAATGTTGTTTTCAGAAAATGAGGATATATGGGATGTTAACATCTTTAGATTAACACGGGCAATCTAGTATTCATAGGTTTATATTGTTATTTTTGGTCCTTAGAAATAATTAGGATTTTCAAGATCCTTTTTATTAAATATTATTTTTTCCTTTATACTAACTTTCCTAAAAATTCATTATAACTTTAAATCTAAATATTTAGGCTTGTAGTTTAATCATAGTGAATAATCTATTATAGAAAGACATGACACTAGATTAAAAAATTGTAATAATTTTTTTTAAAAAAAAAAAACTGATAAAGTAAAGGAAAAAAGATAAAAAAAGAATTTTGAAATTGCAAAATCCCAAATCAGGTTTGTTATTAAGAGTTTATAAGAAAATGACAAAACTTGATAATTAATTCACAATTCATTTTTTGAAAAATATCTAATTTGAAATTTTATAATTTCAAAATTCTTTTTCTATCTTTTTTGCTTAAAATAAATAATAAAATTTCTTTTTCGTAAAAACAGGCTGGCCCACTACTTGATGGTCCGCTAGCCACAGCTCGTGGGTTGTTTTGAAAGTTATAATACACCTTGGCGGGTTGGGAAAATGCTAACCCAAACCCACCACTACTAACTCGCATAGTTTTTGAATTATTGTTAAAGAAAAATGTCAACCTGGAACTAAAACCATAACTCAAGTAGTCTACCAATCAAACACATGTAAAAGATAAATAATTACGTAGTGACGGGAGAGAAAATCTTTGAACTCGATTTTAAGACCACAACCATCTTGTAACACCTTCACTTTCTCTATGGTTGGAAATGAAAAACACAGACGATGAGTTCTTGGAAGTGTTGAAGATTGTGATCATGATGCTGAACTTTCGACTGCAGCCTTTGGAAACAATAAATCTTGATTCTGTGTGGATAAACATAGTTCAATTCATGCACCATTTATAACATAACAAGATAGCGACGAGGATTATTAATGCGTTAATTAAGATTCCAGAGTACCATTCAAACGGAGAATAGTATGCTCTTAAAATAGCTATGTGACAATGTGGTGGATCGAGTTGGTACTAGGTTAACCCAAAATTTGTGGTGGAAGCAAAATTATTAAATTTGAAAGCTTGTTCGTTCATATATGCAGTCTTACCAGATAATTATACATAATCGCACCCAAAAATAAAATAGGTAATGTAGCTAGTTTCTTTATTCAGAAAATATTATACTTTTTATTTTAATTTAAATAGTTTATAGCTTAGAATTTTTTCAAAAATATAATCATGTCAATCAAAATTGAGAAGAAGATATCCTTTGAATTTTTCTTATATAAAGGGCAAAATGGGTAGAATGTGGATGATTGAGAGTACTTTTTTTGCTTATAGTATTTGAAAGCAAGAAATGTTATTGGGTTAAACCAACTTTTGGTTCTTATAGTTTACTCCGATTTAGGTTTTGATCCCTAAAATTTTAAACATATGGTTTTGGTCCCTCAAGTTTTATCCGTTTAAAATTATTAGTCCCTATAGTTTTAAAATGACCTTAACGGTGTTAATTTTGCTAATATGTCAATGACTCCGTTAAATTCTTCGACATGACTAGACAATATGACAAGGAAATGAGGTGGATAAATGGCTTTTTTTTTTTTAAAAAAAAAAAAAGCGCTTGCAGGTGGCCTGTTAGTTACTGAGAATGACTTCGCGTGTGTTTAAATTAGCAATGATAGAAGTAGCTTTTTTCAATGCGAATTTTGCAAATCTAGGATGGGGTAAAAGTTCAATTGTGTAATGTGATTTATGTTTGGATTGACTTTTGAAAAGGTTAGTTTGATAAACTGAAACTTATTTAGATGATTAATGCAAAAGTAAGTTTGAATGTAAGATGACTAAAAATGATATGAATTTACTAAAAATAAAAATAGTTAATTTATTATTGGAAAAAATTTGAAAATACTACATTACTTAAATTTTAGGGAAAATGGGAGAAAAGTCCTCATTTAAAAATTTAAACTAAGACTGACTTCAATCAGAGTACTATCATTCTTCTTATATATAAACTTATTAGGTTATTCACACCAATTAAATTTCTAATAGGGGATTTCCCCCAATTTTCCTTAAATTTTATTTTATTTTATTTTCTTGAGATACTTAAATTTTTCCCAATTTTCCTTAAATTTTTCTAATAACACAAGAAGTAATTCACTCAATGAAAACCAAGAAGGTTAGTGAAGGGTAGCTGGCCGTGAAGGTGGGTCTTTAAAAGGCTTATGACAAATTTGAATGGCATTTCATCTTGAATAACCTTAAGGCAGTATGCATTAGTAATAAACTCACTAAAGTGATTATGTCTTGCTTCTCAAGTTCTTCATTCTGTGTACTATCGAATGAAGAGCCTATAGAAAGCTTCTTTCCATCTTGTGGTTTAAGGCAAGGTGATCCCATATCCCCATACATCTTTACTCTTTGCATGGAGATATTGAGCCACATAACTCAAGATAGTATTGAGGAGGGATCTTGGTCTCCAATTCTAGTAAACACAAGTAGTCCCCCAATCTCCTACTTATTCTTTGCTAATGATCTCATTCTTTTTGGGGAAGCTCGACAAGTCAAGTTGAGACTATGGCTGAATGTATAAAACACTTTTGTGATGCTTTTGGTAAGATTATGAACAAAACCAAAACAAAGATTTTCTTTTCAAACAATGTTCATATCTCTAGGGCCATGGAGATGGGTCTTGGCTTAACTAGTGATATGGGGAAGTACCTTGGGATCCCCCTTCTTCACAAGATGGCATCTTATGTGATGTTTACATCGATCCTTGAGAAAACTCAGAATAGGATGCCAGGTTGGAAGAAGAAATATTTAAGTTTAAAAGGGAGAACTACTTTAATCCACTTCGTGCCGTTGGCTTTACCCTCATATTATATGCAGACAATGCTGCTTCTGAAAGGACTCATTTGAGATTTGGAAAAGCAAAGTCAAAATTTCTTATCGGGAAACATGCCGATGAGAGGAAGCTATATCTCCTAGCTTGGGATAAGATCACTCTTACCAAAGCATAAGGAGGTCTCTAAGCAAAATATAAATGCAAAAGTCCTTTGTATTTTAAAATAATCAATATACGTGGCTTGTTGAGAGATTTTTCTAGGGATATTTATTATGAAAACATATAGCATTAAGGATTCATAATAATTTGATGAGCCACAACCCAAAAGGGATAAAAATATTTTGACATCCCAAAAGTGAACTAAACATGAAACTTTCTTTAAGTGTTCATTCCCAAATGTACATGACATAAAAGTAAAATTCCACTAGCACAATACTTGTCAAGATCAATAGCTTCTAGGTTTCAGCTACGACAAGTTTGAAAATGAAGCAAAACCAAAAAACAAAAAAAGCCCTAATTAAAGGAAGCAAAAATGCAGGAAGAGTATCAGGCAGAAATAGTTTAACACCAAATTTCATCATCCGTACCAGGTAGAAATAGATCATAAAGATAATAAACCAACAAAGCATGATTAGTACTACATATACAAGAACAGAACTCACCGCCAGTGATTTCGTTGGCCACATAGAGGATAGTGAGACCATCAATGTGCTTGATATGGAGAAAATGCTGAGTTGATCAATGATGAATGGATGACTTAAGATTTTAGGTTAAGGGTGGTGCCTTTTTGCTAGGGAGAACACCAAAATGGTGACATTATGAGGGCTTACATAGATGAAGGAGGAAGAGAAATTCAGGAATGGCAAATTGATTGAGAGAGGCAAAGGAGCACACAAATCTAGAGGGAGATTTCATAGAGGATAAATTCATTGATTCAAATCTATAAAATGGAAAGAAAAAAAATGCTACTAAAGGATGTTGGTAGAGAATCATCAACGACATTGATAGAGGATGTTGCCATCGATGCCATTTGTGGAGGAGGTTGCCGTCGGCATTTAAAAAGAAAATAGGAGATGAATCGAGAAAGAGAGAGAGAGCGATGGATGAAGAAGAAAAGGGTGGTAAAGTGAAATTATAAAAACTAGGCATCTTTTTTAACAGTGAAGGCCCCACTACAAAAAGTAATACTTGATCATAGGTATTTTTACATTTCCAAAAAAGATAGGGTTAAGGTTCATTTTATCCTCAAAGTTGTCAAAAAATCTCAAATTTTCCCCATAAGTTTTTTTTTCAGCAATGCTGCCCCAAAAGTTTCTCAATTGTAGCAATTTCATCTTAGCCATTATTTAGGTTGGTTTAATTTTTATTTGACCAAACATGTTGAGCTGGCAAGTCCACTTGTCTTCTATACCATTTTTGTTAAGGTGCAAATTTTCCTTAAGGGTGTGTTTGGTTTGAGGGGAGGTGTCACGCCCTTGCCTTATTTTCACCTTTACCAGAGTATTCACGGAAAAAAATATGCGGTTCAGTGGCCAACACAGAAATAGCATAATTATATTGATAATATGTGCATGATTACAGAAAATCTTCATAAGGGTTCTTACATGATACTTACAATTAAGGTAGCCGCACAGGGCTATTATGGTGTCTAAACCCATCCCAGTGAAACGAAGACTTCTTCCCGTCTTCGCTCCACCACTGCAACCCTCTCATACGATTCTTTTCTTTGTTCTTAGTGTATCTTCTATCTCCTCCTGTCTAAATTGTTGGTAGAGGAGGGTGAGATTCAAGAAAATCTTAGTAGGAAAATAGTACCAAATGCATGCAAGATAAGTGCTTAATGCATGACATGCTTGCATTACATGAACTCATGCTAACACAATGACATATTTGCGTGCTCAATGTTTCGTGCAACAAAACTATGACCACAGTATAAACAGAAATAGGGTTTCAATCATTCATATATGTTTCTATAATCAAGCAAAGCAATTACATGCATCAATACACCAGCACAAATATCAAATACATATAGGAGAGGTAAGTTCCCTACCTTAGACCTTGTCCACCTCGAATTGTGTGTTTCAATTCGCGTGCCAATCCCTCAGGCTTTCAACTTGGTCCTAAAATGTCAAATGTACCAGTTTAGGTATTTCTAAAGTGTTTCTGGTGGTTATACGAGTCTATCATAAAAAATTACCAAAATGCCCCAAGGGACCCGGCCCGGTCCCGCCGTACTCGGTCCGACTGTACTTTTCCTGAAATTTTGACATGGGCTATTCTTATATATTTTCACCCAAGGAATCCATTTTCGGACTCAGAATTATCAAATTCCAAATTACAAAAATACCCTTGATAGCCCCGCTTTAAGGGTTTCAGGGGCGTTTTCGTAATTATATTTTTCTGGGCTTTTCTGAAAAAGTGACCAACTGTAACCCCACTTAATTTTCCCTCCTGAACACAATGGAATCATCAAAATGTTAAAAATCCAACTCCAACCTCTCCAAAAGGCATTGGCTGAAATTCCCAATTCTCCAAGAAAAATTGGGGTTTTCCAAATCTGACTCCACAAATGTGTTCCTTTTTACTCCTAATTACTTTATTAACTATTTAATTGAGTTATAACTACTATTTAAACCCAATTTTGGCAGCATAACATTTCCAACACACATTTTTGAAGTTTCAGAAACAAAGACAATCCGGCGAAATTTCACAGATTAAATTGCCCAAAGTAGCCAGAATAGATAATATACGAGAGTTTGGAAGTTACCTCAAGCTCCTACTAGCTTTTCGTTGACTTGGCCGAAACCCTAAGTGTTCCACAATAGATTTTGAGCTTCACAACCTTAAAGAACATAGAGGAGTAGCTTAGGAACGAAGTTATATGCGTTAAAAGCTAAATCGTCGAAGGAATCAGCTTAACTTGTGATTTCTCTTCTCCTTTCTCTCTCTACAATTCCAAACATTCTCTCTCTATTTCACTGCATATTGCATCGGTTTGGAGGAAGGAAGATGAAGAAAAGGTGTTTTAATATATATTATGCTTGTGTCATGGTGTGTCTTGCTTAGGTCATAATTTCTCAAAATTCCAAAGCTTGAACTTTTTTTGTACATAAAATTGTGTACATATAATATCATGCAACTAATATTTCACTTTTCATGTTACATGTAATGGCGTCCTAGGGTCCTTCCTTTAGGTCCCAATTGGCTTTTCCATTCATCTCATAATTTTAAAAATTGCCATCACATTTTTATTCCATTTTCGGATTTAATGGAAATTCTGGCAGATTTTCTGCCTAAACTTTGAAAAATCATAACTAAATTTGTAGAAATTATTTTGGAGCTATTCCAAAGGCTATAGAACCCTTATTGAGTTTAGTTTCAAGGAAAAATATAGCATTTTACTAGCTGGAAGCATATCATTCCCAAATTTTAAATCTTTGCATGCTGTTCCAAAAAAGAATAAATTTCACTGGGAAAATTTTAAAATTTATAACTATTTTTATATAGATTTAATTGAGTCATATGACCTATTAAATTAAAGCTTAGGATGTATAATTTCACCCTATAAAATTTCATAATTTTTACTCATCATTTGTTCTTCCAAAACCTTATGACAAACTCACTGCCTCACTTGAAGCAATGAAACGACAAGCACTGCAAATTCAATAAATTTCATTTTTGTATACAATTTTCTCATACTCTTTAATTTACAAAATAATTCTCTAAATATTCATTACAACCTCTTAAAAGGTTATTAGCCCTTAATCAAAATTTGGGGCATTACAGGAAGGGAGGGAAGGAAAGTGGGATTAAATTACCTTTTTTGGTCGAAGGTATTTAAATTTTGGGCGGAAATCCAAAATTTAAAAGGAATGAGAGGGTAAATTTTGGGTGGGAATCTAAAATTTAAAATAATGAGAGGGTAAATTTTGGGTTTCTTAAACCCAAAATTGTAATTTCCACCCCCTCCCCTCCCCTCAAACCAAACACACCTTAAAAGTTTTCACTTAGGAGCAATGTTGCCCCATGAATTTTTTAGATTTAATATTGCCCTGGAAGTTTTTGTTGCAATGTCACCCTTACCATTATAAAGGTTAAGTTTGACTATTAGGTAACCAAATATGCTAAATTGGCAATAAGAACGACATTAAAGAAAAAGCCACAATGGAGGAGGAGATCATGTTTGCTAGAGAGTAATGAAGAAAATGATTCAATTATTAAATTCAAGATACACTGAGCAAGATTACTCTGGACAAGGCCATTAGTAACCCTCCCTTGTTGTGCCATAGCGATGTCTAGATAAATAAGTACCCCATTGATTTTCTCTTCATCGAACAAGATACCTTCCTCTCTTTGATTTTCTCCAATCATTCAAATGGGGTGCATTTGTTTTAAAACAAATTGTTATTTATAAGTATAACTTGGAAAAAATGAAGTGCATAATACATGGAGTTGCTAAATAAGCATATTTGGCTAACTAATGGGTAAACTTAAGTTGGATAACAACTAAGGTGAAGTTTCTATGATTTGTAAACTTTTGGGGCAACATAGCTCTTGTAATAAAAACTTTTAGGAACTTAGCACCTAAACCCAAAACAAAAATGATATGGATGTCATGTGAACTGATAGCTTAGCATATTTGGTCAACTAACAGTAAAACTTAACCTAGATAATAGTCAAGGTTAAATTTTTATGATTTGAAAATTTTTGGAGTGGGATTGCTCCAAAAAAAATTTTCTGGAGCAAAACTGAGATTTTTTGACAACTTCCAAGAAAAAAATGGATCTTAACCCAAAAGCATGTTGGATAAAAGCTCATGTGTATTTTTGTACCTTAACCAAAAAATAAAATATGTAATATAGCTAGTTTTTTTAATCTAATATATAATGTCCAACAAATATTATACTTGTTATTTTAATTTAGAATAGTTAATAGCCACGAAACTTAAAACAGTCATGTCAAATAAAATTGAGAACAAGAAATACTTTGAATTTAGCTTATACGAATGGCAAAATGGGAAGCATGCATTTAATATAGCACTTTATACTTATATTTAAAGACAGTGCGAGTGATATTTTAACATTTAAAATCATATATCATAATATGCTATAGATAAATCATATATCATAATATTTCCTATTACTCTTTTCATGGAGGGTTTGGATTAGAAGGTAAGGAAAGGAATAAGAGGAGCTGGCCTAGTAGTAGTTTTTGATGAGCTCCTTCTGTGATCTGATACACATGGTTTGCCTTGTCCTCTTACATCTATGGCCGTGACCTAGGTTCTTTTTTATTGGTAAGTAAAGAAAGCAGTAAAAACGATCTACATTACAAAAAAGGAACAAACGAAAATCATCTAAAGGAATCAAGTGAAATCTAAGGGCATTGTTAAAGCACGTTTGACAAGCATATCAGCTTCAAAGTTATGTTCCCTTCTGTAACGCCCCAAATTTTCAATTAAAGGCTAATGATAATTATTGAGGATAATTATCAGATTAAAGTGGAATTAATGTATATTGGTGACAATATTAATTTATATGTCCTAATTGATGGAAAATTTAAAGAATGGAATTATTAGCTTTAAGTTGGTGATTAATGGGGAAATTAATTACTAACTAAGAGAAAAATGGGAAGTGTGATTAAATGACTAATGGAGGGATTAGAGAAGCTAATTGGTGACTTATTTGGTGAGAACCAATAGGCTTGTAACATGTGGCAAGAAGAGATGAAGCATAAGAGTAAGAAAAGTCTAATGTAATATTTTAATAGTCTCTCTCTCTCTCTCTCTTTTTCTCTCTTTGTTCAGCTGAAATGGAGGGAGTATTATCATCACTTTCTTCCTCCTCTCTCCATCTCTCTCACGTTCTCTCTCTTCTCTCTCTTGTGCAGCCATTGTTGGCCAAGAAAGAGAAAGTGAAAGCTTGCATTTAAGGCAAGTAAATGACCTCTAATGCCAAAACTTCCTTCTATAAAGTAGTTCCTTGGAGTAAGAGCTTCAATTTGATGGTTGTAGTTTCTCCATTAGTGGTGATTTGAGGAATCACGAAAATCTACAAGTTGGAGAATCATGAAGTGCCTTTGGGAAAGTTGTTGAGGTGAGTTAAAGCTTTATTTTCATATAAGTTTTGTGGCCATTGGTTAGGCCTTGAATTTCTGGAATTTTAGCCCTAATTTTCGTGATTTAGGGTCATGGGGAGTATGGTATGTTGTTGCTATAGAAATGGTGCCTTGTTTGGTGTTTTGAATTGATAGAATTGCATTGAAGCTTAAATGTGAAGTTTGGCACCTTTTGTGTTGGTTTTGTGCTTTGGTCAAAACAGGGCATGTAAATGGGTTGTGATTTTGGTCATTTTGAGGTTACCATTGTGTTCCTTGTGGAAAATTGTATGGGAATAGGTTTGGTTAATGATTTTGGAGTCATTGGACACTTTGGTAGAAAAGTTGGAAAATCTGTCTTGTGTGAACTCTGTCTGGGCAGTCAGTTTGCATGAACTTTTTGAATGACCAAATAGTGTTGGAAAATTCTGAAACTTTCCAGTCTTAAATTTTACATCCCAAGCTTCAACACGGACATATATTTTGTGTCATTTCGTTTAGTATTCTGGGAGATATGATTGTCCAAAGTTTGGGTTGGAAACAGAACTCTGTTTTGGAGTAGTGTTGAGTTTTGGGTGATTATGTATTTGTGTGGTGATTTGAAGTAATGAGTCATATTTTTCCTATGAAGAGGACTAAAATAGCTTTCGATTTTTCTTCAATTAATTATGAATTTTTAAAGTTGTCTTGGCTGCAGCAGAAAATCCTGGCTGCAGCACAAAAAGTTTCTGTGCACGTTTTGGCCACAGCCAAAAATTCTTGGCTGCAGCCAGAAATTCTTGGCTGCAGCCAAAAACCTTCTGTGCGTGTTTTGGCTGCAGCCAGAGGGTTCTTGGCTGCAGCCAACCCCCATTTTTCAGCATTTTGGGATTTTTAAAGGTGACTTCCAACCTAGTACTTCCCAATCCTTTAGGCTTTCATTGACCTTATTATAGCCACCTAAAGGTCATGAATGGTAACCAACTTTAAGTGTTATGAAAATGAGAATTTGGAAAAGAGAATGATCCTATGTCCTTGATTTGGTTATAGGGTTGGGTATTCGCCCTAATCATGGTTTGATATCCGCTCAGATCGTGAGTAGTCGATGCTGGAGCATACGTGGAAAGAAAAAGTGTTGGGAACTTACCTCTCCTGCATGTATTGATATTTGTGTTTGTGTAGTGATGCATGTTATTGCTTTGCTTGATTATGTGAAACATATATGAATGATTGAAGCTCTGTTTCTATTTATGCTATGGCTATGAGTATGTTGTTGAAGCATTGAGCATGCGGATATATCATTATGTGAGCACAAGTTATTGTGATGCAAGCATGTCATGCATTAAACACTTATCTTACATGCATATTGGTATCTGTTTCCTACTGGGATTCTCTAGAATCTCACCCTCCCCTACCAACATTTTAGATAGGACAAGTGGCTCGAGGAAGGAGCAGGCAATTGGGGCGGCGAGAATCCCTTATGGGCATTTGGATTTGGTAGTTGGTTATTATTATATGCTAGGATAATTATATATGTTCTGATGATAGATTAGAATGAAAAATTGGATATTGGATGTATATGTGCTTGGATGTATATTGGGTTATTTGGTTATGTATTGGAGATGGATTTGTGTAATCCCCGTTGAGGAATTGTAAAGGGCGTATGTGCCCTATGAATCTTTAGTGAAGGTATGAATCCGGGTTTGACGGTATTATTATTGTGCACTCTGATATTTATATAAATGTGATTTATCTTCACGAAGTAATTGTATTCGAAATATGAATGTGAGACTAGGTTAAAGTGTTTGTGAAATGTATTTGTGAAAATCCTATCTTAAGGATGGGAATGTAAATGAATTTGGATTATTATTGGTCTCTATTTCATTTTTAATCACGTGTTTCGGATATAATTACGGAGGGGGTTACACCTTCCAACATGATCAAAATCATCAAACTACTCATATTTAATCATATTGTGTCTTTCTATAATTAAATTCTAGTTATCATGAAGCTCATTATTTCCATGTGTGATAGGATCGTTATTTTCAGTGACCTAGGTTCTTGATAAACCTTGTTATGAGATTTTTGAATGATTAATCCTTTTGGTTTAAGACTTTGTTGAATGATTAATTATTTCAATATCATTGTTGATGACTTTGGGCTGAGCCCAACTTTTGTGAACTCACATTGGATAGAAAATAATTTTTTTTAATGGAGTAGAATGAATTTTATGTCTGGACTTGCAGAATGTTTGTTCTTATAACTTGGGCCTCAAAGTATCTTAAGCCAAGTTTTTGAGATCCCAACAGTTTATTGTCACTAAGTTTTCTAAAATTGGTAAGTAGACATGTTTTTTTTAATAGCGTAGCCTTGTAACTTAGTGTGGTATGAAAAACCTCTATTATAAGTGAGAGATCATGGTTCGATCTCATTTGTAATCTCAAGTTGTTAGTGCCTTTCAAAAGACAAGTATATAAGAAACTTGAATCGAAAATTGAAATAAATCTGAGCAATTAGATACGATCAAATACCATGAGATAAACCAAAATTTGTATATGCAATCTATCTCTGTAATTTTATTGCAAATGCTCTAAATATCTAATACAAAGAATCCTTAATTGCATAAGCAAAATATAGAAATGCAGAAATGAACAAATCTGTCACAACATACTGATACTAATCCATAGTAATAGAAATGACAGAGGAAAGTAGAAGGAAATCAGAAATATGGGAAGAATAATCAGAGAAGACTTTTCCCAAAATCATGCTTACCTCCTTTCCTTGCTTCCTGACCCTTTATCCTGCATTTTCCCTTACCTTCAATGTGGACTCTCCAATTCGATTACTCCTACGTGGCATAAGAGGCATATCTTCTTTGGACCTGCTCTCCTTATTTGGACTGCTAGTAGCTTGGGCCTCTAATACTTCATTGTTTCTAGGCCCATACATAACAGTAGTCCCCCTATCAACCTTGACCTTATCCTCAAGTTCAAATGCTAGATAAAGAGATCGTAAGGAATCAAGATCTTCCAACGTAGGATTCTCTAACCATCCCATTGGCCCTGAATTTAAGTGACCCAAGTGTCTCGTCTCTTCACTATTTAAGTAAGCAAAAATTTAAGGGGCTGAAGAATAGGTCCAGAGTGATCAACGATAGCTGGTAAGGGTTGATAGGAGTTGGTAAGATCTCTATAACATTTCTTAAGTTGAGAAATATGGAAGACTGGGTGGATGCAAGCCTTAAGGAGTAATTACAACTGATAAGCAACTAAACCAATTCGTGCAATAGTAGGATAAGGACCAAAATACCTTAAAGAAATTTTAAGAGTAGAATGATCTCGTAAAGATTGCTGGCAATACGATTGTGTTAGATCCCATATATTTTGATGATAACAAAGATTGGATTAATATTACAAATTTTTTTAAATAAAAGGTTTGAACAAAGTAACTAAGTTCTTGGTGGTAGACAAAAGCATTACTCGAGTAGGTACTCAAGTAATGAAGATGAAGTGTAAGACAGAACACAGGAGAAAGTAACACTGTGAGATTTTTAAAGGTATTACTCGAGTATGCCCTTAGGTAGTGGTCTTCATTACTCAAGGGATCACTCATTTAATGTGTGAGAAATTGTTCCACAAAAGCTCTGTCAAAAATTGCATACCATTACTCGAGGGACCACTCGAGTAATCTGAAAAGTTATTTGAAACATTACTCGAGGGATCATTCGAGTAATCAAAGAAGAAATCATCCAGTAGCTCTCGGCTAAGAAATGACTGATATTACTCAAGGAATTACTCGAGTAAGTTGAAATGAAAAGATTGAATTACTTGAGGGATTACTTGAGTAATCAGGTAAGCAAAGAAGCAGGTACTCTCAGCCAAGATTTAGATGACATTACTCGAGGGTTTACTTGAGTAATCAGAAAGGAATTTGAAACTTTACTGGAGGGATTACTCGAGTAACAAGAGAAGAAAAGAGAGACTTACTCGAGGTGTCACTTGAGTAACCAGGTATACAAAAGTTTTTGTGAAGTAAATTACTCATTGGAGTACCCGAGTAATTTGGTCAGAGAACATTGACTTACTCTCTGCCTTATTTTTAATGAGATTACTCGAGGGGTTACTCGAGTAATGGTACTTGATTACCCGAGTAACCACTCGAGTAATCATGTCCAGAATCATGTTTTTGATTTGTTGCTCATTGATTTGTTATCTATATGATTAACTTTTTATTGTATTGGTTTTCTAAGTATATTTGCAGAGAAACAATAAAGAGATCATGCATTAAGTGAAAAGTCAAACAAAATGTCTGAATGCTCACCTACCACAAATGGATAGTTTTTAAATTTGAAGAACAGTTGAACTTAGCTGTGCGACTCTAACAGACAAATTGAAATTGTTCCAACGGCTATCACAACTCATCTATAAATATGGGAACATTTAACATAAAAAACAACAACTGAGAACATACGAACATACACTGATCAATACATTCTTAGTAATCTATTTCTTATATTCATTATTTGCACTTCAGTGATTATACATTTGCTCAGTGAGAGAGTTTTTCATTACAAAATCAATATTTGTTATTAGACAACTTAAGGTTGTGAAACTTTGAGTTGGGGATTGTTTTGCAACGTGTAAGAGGGAGCGAGTATCCAGTGAAGGCATTTGTTGTGTATTGAGGTGCTAAGAACCCACTGAATCTTAGAAGATATAGTGGAACTCTCAGAGAAGCTTTGAGAACTGGACTAGGTCAAAGTGGTTGTGGTCAAACCAGTATAACTCCCAGTGTACACTTCGGTGATATTTCTCCTAGCTCTTAACTGCTTTAAATTTACAGTCAATTTTTATATACGCAACAAATTTTTTGGTATCACCCAATTCACCCCCCTCTTGGGTGAAACGCTTACACTAACATTTGGTATCAGAGCGTAGGTCTTCTTGTTAAGGTATAACAACCTAAGAAGAATTCAATGACAAGCATGGGTAAGGAATTCTTCTCGATAGAGCTTCTATCACTAGACCTCCAGGTTTCAATGGCAAACACTTCTCTTTCTGGAAAGCCAAGTTCAGAGTATTCGTAATGGCTACGGAATATGGATTATGAGACGTGATTGAAAGCGGAAACTATCAACCTGTAAAAGTTGTAGATTCACAGAAAATTCTTAAAATGCTAGCGGAATATGATGAGAATGACAAGAAACTCATAACTCTTAACAGCAAGGCCATTCGGATGATCCAAAGTTCTTTGAGTCAAAATGAGTATTTCAAGATTTGCACGCTTTCAACAGTTAAGGAAATGTGGGAAGCCCTAGAAATAGCTCACGAAGGAACTTTGAGAATAAAGGAAAACCGGATCAACACTCTAGTTACTGAATTTGATTTACTTCGAATGAAATCAGGTGAGTCAATAGTTGAATTTGAATGTAGATATACTTATCTTGTTAATCAACTTGCAGCACTCGGGAAAGTCTATGATCAACATACCCAAGTACAAAAGATTTTGAATATTCTTTCTAAAGACTGGGAGGCCAAGGTCACTGCTATTGAGGAAGCAAAAGGGGAATCAATGTGATTGATTGCTTCTTTATTCGGAAGTATTTCTGAATATGAAAGTAAATTAAAGTTCAAATGAGAGCTAGAAGATATTGGTGACAAGAAGAAGAGAGGTCTAGCACTAAAAGCAAAAGAAGAAAATCAAGATGAAGATAAAGAGTTTGATGATGACGAAATGGGCCTAATGATAAAATGATTCAGAAAGTTTTACAAGAAAGGCCAAGGATTCAAAAACTTTCAAAAAGGAGGAACAAATAGTAAAGAACACATCATCTGCTATAAATGTGGAAAACTAGGACATTTCAAATCAAAATGTCAAGAACTGGCTCATAAGAATAAAGAAAAGAGAAAAGGTAAGTTCTACAACAAGAAGAAAGCCTTTGTATCTGTAATATGGGGAGACAGCTCATATGATGAAGATAGCAATGAAGATGAAGTAGCTAATATCTGTCTAGTTGCTCAAGAAGAAACAGAAGAAGAGGTAATTAATTTTGATCCTATATATGATGAATTACTTTCTGAGTATAATGTTTTACATTCTGAATTCATCAAAGTAGTTAAGGAATTAGTTGTTTTCAAAAAGAAAAATAAAAATCTTAAAGAAAAACTCAAAGATGGTTTAGAAAAGGATTGTGAAAATTGTTTATCTTTGAAAAAGAAAAACACTGATCTCACGAAAACTATTGAAAAATTCACCAAAGGAAGTGAGATGCTAAATGTAATTTTAAAAGCTCAACGATTTGTAAATGACCGATTTGGTGTTGGATATGATCTAAAATCAGATAAAAGGAAAGGAAGAAAGAAAGCAGGAGGTAAAACATACTTGAGTTATTTTTAGCATTCTATACATACATCAAATCCTTTCACATATTGCAATTACTGTAATAGAAAGGGTCATTATACTTCATAATGCATTCATAAAAAGAAAGGAAAAATAGGAACATACAAATGGGTACCTAAAGGTTCATATGTTTAGAAAATATTTTGTACTAACCCAAAAGGACCCAAAAAGATGGGGTACCTAAGACTTAATCGTATTTGATTTTAGACATGTCTTAAAGCATCCAAAAACAACAAGTGGTACATAGACAGTGGATGCTCCAGACATATGACCGGTGATTTTGAAAGTTTTACCATTATACAATCTAAAGGAAGTAGGCAGGTAAAATTTGGAGGAATTCAATTCAGAAAGATAGCAGGAATTGATGAAATAAAAAATGATAAGGCATACTAGTGAAAGACATATATTACATTGAAGGATTGTGCCATAATTTGCTAAACGCAAGTCAAAGTATAAATAAAGACAACTGGGTAATATTTGACTTAGAGGAATGTCTAATTGTAAACAAGAAAGACTTACAATTAGATAAAAAGAATCTCAAGGCAAAGCTCAGAGCAAAAAGGGAAGTAACTGCTATACTCTTGATATTAATAGAAATGATACTGAAAACTATTTTCTAAGTAATGCTCATAAAAGTTGGTTATGGCATAAGAGGCTAGCTCATGTCAACATGCATTAACTAAGCAAACTTCTCAAAAAGGATTTAGTACTTGGATTACCCAAAGTAAATTTAAAAAACGATTTGATTTGTGATGCATGTTAGAACGATAAACAAACTAAATCATCTTTCAAATTGAAAAATGAGATCACAACCAACAGACCACTTCAATTATTACACATGGATTTTTTTGGACCAGCAAGAGTTAAAAGTCCTGGTAGCAACTTATATTCATTGGTCATTGTTGATGATTTCTCTAGATTTATATGGACTATTTTTATATCATTGAAGGATGAAACCTTTGTAGAATTTATTGTTTTTGCCAAGAAAGTGCAAAATGAGAAAGATATGTCTATTACAAGTATCAGGACAGATCACGATAGAGAATTTGAAAATCAATCATTTGAAGAATATTGTGATACTATGGCATTGATCACAAATTCTCCGCTCTAAGGACACCTCAACAAAGTGGAGTCGTGGAATGAAAGAACAGAGTACTCACTGAAATGGCTAGTATAATGCTGAATGAAAAGAATGTGTCTCAAGTTTTCTGGGCTGATCCAATGAGCACAGCATGCTATATTTCAAACAGAGCCTACATCAGAACAAAACTTGGAAAGATACCATATGAACTATATAAAGGAAGGAAGCCAAACCTTGCTCACCTACATATCTTCGATTCTGAGTGTTTTATTCATAATAATGGTAAAGATAACTTAGGAAAATTTGATTCAAAAACAAATGAAGGAATTTTCCTAGGCTATTATAACCAGAGCAAAGCATATAGAGTTTTCAATAAACGAACATGCGTTGTTTAAGAATCAATTCATATTGTATTCAATGAATTTGAATCCTCTGACAAAACTATTGACGATGAGCAGGAAGTTGTATTAAATCAAGAAAATGGTCAACCTAATCCTAAATCTTTCATCCCAAAAGTTGATCAAACCAAAGAAGAAGATCAGTCACTAGGACAACCTAGAGCTTGGAAATACAATAAAAGTCATCCCCTAGAGCAAGTCATAAAGGATGTGAATGAAAGATTCAAAACTAGGAATAAAATTTTTAATGAAGTTAGTTTTTCTGCCTTTATTTCTGAGATTAAACCTTCTAACATTGACGAAGCCCTATCAGACAATGATTGGGTAATAGCAATGCAAGAAGAACTAAACCAATTTAAAAGAAATCAAGTTTGGGATTTGGTACCCCAACCTAAAGATCATCCGATCATTGGTACTAAATGGGTATTCAAGAACAAACTTGATGAATCCACAATCATTGTTAGAAATAAGGCAAGATTGGTGGCCAAAGGCTATAATCAGGAAGAAGGAATTGATTATAAGGGTATGCTCCAGTGGCTAGATTGGAAGCTATAAAAGTACTATTAGCCTTTTCATGTATCTAAGGATTCAAACTTTATCAAATGGATGTAAAAAGTGCATTTCTAAATGGCTACATCATGGAATAAGTGTATGTAGATCAACCTCCATGTTTTGAAGATGTAACCAAGCCTGACCATGTTTTGAAACTGAGAAAAGATTTATACAGTTTAAAACAAGCCCTTAGAGCATGGTACAAAAGGCTCAATAAATTTCTTATTAATCAAGGTTTTATAGGAGAAAAAGTTGATACAACACTTTTTATAAAACGTAAACGAGATGATATTTTAATTGTACAAATAAATATTGATGCTATAGTTTTTGGTGCTACTAATGAAACCTTGTATAAGCAATTTTCTGAGATAATGCAGGGGGAGTTTGAGATGTCAATGATAAGAGAATTGAATTTCTTTCTCGGTTTGCAAATCAAACAAAGAAATAATGAAATGTTCATATCTCAAACAAAGTATTTGAAAGAGCTATTGAAGAAGTATGGAATGGATGAAGCAAATGGAATGGACACGCCTATGAGCTCAACTATGTTGCTTGACCCTGATGTCAAGGGAAAATATTACAACATCACAAGATATAGAGGAATGATTGGATCATTACTCTATCTTACTGCAAGTAGATCTGACATCCAATTCAATATTGGTATGTGTGCAAGATATCAATCAGCACCAAATGAGTCACTCAAAGAACATCTTCAATTAACCCTTATTACCTAAGTAACACCTTGAAGTAATTGTATATATTACTCAAACAACCACTCGAGTAATGACCTGGAAAATATGACAATGAAGCATCAATTCAAAAGGAAATGGCATAATGGTTAGAAATGAACAGTCAGGAAATAAAGGGATAGATTACGCGAGGGAGCTCACAAGTAAACTATCAAAATTACTCAAGTAAGGCTTTGAGTAATCATGAGTGTAGATCTAAAATCAATCCAATTTTCATTCAAATCTTTCTTAAAAGGCCATCAAATGATCGAGGGAATATACATGAGTAATTACAATATTACTTATCACAGGTACCCATTTAAATTGCTTTAATTTAATTTTTCAAAAAGCTTTAATTGAGGGAGCCCTCGAGTGATGTCGGGTATCAGGGGTATATCACTGTGCATCACGTCATTTTCACAAAATTACTTCAAGTAATTCTCCAAGTAACCTTCTAGAAAATCTTTTCACAAACACCTCTCCACTCCATTTTTGACAAAACCCATTGAAAATCTCTGAGAAAAACCTCTTCAAATCGCTGAAAATTCTTTGCCCTAAACCTTCGACTTTCATGAGAAAATTTCAGAAAATCCTGTTCTCTCAATCAAAATGGTTAGAACCAAAACCACCCTTCCCGATACTCCTTCTAAATCTTCTAATCCTCAGTAATTGCATGAATCCACTCCATCTCCTCCAGCCAAAAGACAAAAAATCACCCCAGATCTAAAGCAAAATCCAAGTTGCAAGCCAAGCCTAAGGTCAAAGAATTCGTGATCAAGGAACCTATTGACAAAAGAGCTCAATCTAAGAAGGATATTCCTCCTGGTAGAAGCAAAAAGACCAAGGCTCCAACTCCTCCTACTTCAGACTCTAACACTTCCTCTTTCTCTGAGAAGCTATCCAAAAGGACAAAGTTTGATAAAAACCTTGCCAAAGCAATGGCAAACATGCTTGAGGAGGCCCTTCAATCAAATGGAGAAAAAAGGGGACAATCTTCAAAGGAACCAAAAGACAGGGAAGAAGAAATTACATTCCCTCTAAAGGGATTTAATGTTAAGAAGCTTGAGGAATCACAAAAATACATGGATCACTTTTCAAGAAGAAGAGTGTGCAAGATGCACTTTATTGATTCCAAGTTTCTTCAAGAGGTATTGAAATTCAACCTCATGCCTTATCTTGAATCTTATATGCCTTGGCTTTCAGTTAAACTTCCATTTTGCACCAAGATAGTTAGGTATTTCTATTGTAATTTAAAACCTGTCAATGATCCTCTTAGAAATTCCTTGGAAGAAGAAATGGTGTCTAAGATCAAAGGGCAAGAAATCCTAATCTCACCCTCCAAAATCAACACCTGTTAGGAATTGAGGACCCACCTGAAGATAACTATCCTAATTTTGACTCAAACCAATTATTTTCTATTCTAAGGCCTGGTGAGATAGTAGGACCCCTCGGTTTCAATTCAAGTGATATATGTGATCTTTACAGAGTCCTATGGTATATCTATTCTAAAGCCATAGTGAACAAAGAAAATAATTTCACTCATTGCATAGAAAGGGATTACAAGAAATTTGCGTCATTACTTCTCAAAGAGAAAAAGGACTTGGGTGAGTTCATTTTTGCTATGATTAAGAGATACAAATTTGAAGGAAAAATCACCACTCTTATGCCTTATCCTTAGCTTATATCCTTGTTTCTCAAAAAGAATAAGATTTGGTACTTAGAGAAGAATGAACCAATCGAGAGGCTAGTTCCAGTGGGAAGAAACCAAATTAGGAAGTTACATATTGCACTACCCCTCAAGAACCCACTTGAGTCAAGTCCCAAAAAGAAGAAAAAGACTGAGACTGCAACAAGTCGATTGGATGAGACATAGTCTTCTGCTCCAGCATCCACATCCCCTCCTTCATTTTTTGGTGCCACATTGCAGACATTTTTGGAGAATGTCTTGAAGGGTTTTCATATCGACGTTGCAAATACAAATGCTAAGCTGATAACCCATATGAATGTGAAGATGGGAGAGATTGTGGATGTAATACCCCGAATTTTGAGATTTGAGGCTAGAGAATAAGCCTAAAATAAGTGGATTGCTAAGCCCTGGTTTAGCATAAGCCAAAATTTATTCCCTAATGATTCTTATATCTTTGGGGTATTAAAGAAAGTAAAATGGCGATTTTAGAGTAATTGCCATAATCAGGCGCAAAATAGTAAAGTTGTCGGCCAATTGATCAGTTGCCAAAGTGGAAACTCATTGGTAACTTGAAGATCAATGGTTAGGATTGATTGTTGTGAGATCAAAAGGGGTGGAATCATGTGTATGTGCGCTTATGTGAGCTCATGGAAGATGGAGCAAGATGGTGACACTTGGCACAATGTGGACCCTTGGATCATGGTCAAGATTTCAACTCTTCCTTCTCTCCTATCTTCTCTTTTAGGTCGGTCAAGGAGCATTAAAGGGCATAAAATCTGATTCTTCTTTATGCTCTCTCTCTTGTCCTCCATTTTCGTTGAGCTTGAGAGGAGAGAGAAAGGAAAAAAAGGTGAGTTTTGGCTTGTGTGATGTTCTCTTTAGCTTAAATCATCTTCTATTAAGTTGTTTATAGTGATGAGAGTTTCATTACTATGGTTTTAGATTTGTGAAAGGTGTTTTGAAGCTTGAGTAAATTTGGAAGATGAAGAATCAAGGAACTAGCTTGGGAAAGAGGAAGAGGTGAGTATTTACTACCTTTTGATCTAAGTTTTGTAACTTTTGGTTAAGTTTTGTGAATTGTAGAATTTGCCCTGATTTTGGTATAATTGTGAAATGAATGAATTGGATAGAGTATTGTGTTAAAAATGGTGTCATGTTGTGTTTTGATGCCATTGGGATTGGTTTAAAACTTTGGAAGAAAGAATGTTGAACTTGGGTAATGTGGTGAGTAATACAAGAATTTCTATCTTCGATGTGATTTTGGATGTTTTGAGGATTCCAATAGGTTTCTTGTGTAAAATTATATGGGTATAGCTTTGGGTTAGAGTTTTAGGACCATTAGAAACATATGTTAGAAGTTAGGGAAATTCTGTCATCTGCTGCGTTTTGGCTTCTGATAAGCCTCACTTGAGTATAGCATCATGTTCCCTCTTTTTCCTTCAATTTTAGTTGCACTTGCAAGTGAGGGAAGCAAAAGTACAATTCCTCACCTACGACTGAAGTGCGTTATCACTCGAGTAGGAGGGTTCTTACTTGAGTGCATATGTGTTTTTGCACTATGAGCCTGCTTCTCAGGATTACACTCGCAGTCGGTTTGTCAAGAATGTAATTTAGCACTCGTGATTTTATGCCCTCACTCGAGTGACAGAGCTGGTGCTTGAGTGTACTTCTGGCTCTGGGCTTTCGGTTGCTCTCGGGTGGACACTTCCTATGCCGCACTTTGTGTTAGATATGATTAGTTTTGATGATGTCAAATATAGATATCAAATATTAAGAGCAAAAAGTTTGCATAATATACTTATCTTCTACATTGACTAACAATATTTAATGTTGTATATCTTGTAGATTAGTCATAAACCTGATGGTAGGTTGATGTTATAATCCCTCATATGTGGAGAATGATCATTAAGAAGAAAATCAAGAGGTAAGGGATTGAAGAAAGAAGGTATTGTAAGAACTAATGGGAATATCAAGCAAAGATTAAAGAAGATTGAAGATATTCAAGAAGACATCTAATTGGGCTATAAAGAATGATCATCAATTCAAGAAGATATCTAGTTGGATGATGAAGAATGATTATCAAGAGGAAAAACAAGAAGAAAGATATTAAAGAAAGAAGAAGAAAGATTGAAGAAAGAGATTGAAGAAATAAGAACTTGCAAGATCAAATAAGAATATCAAGATTCATGTTCTTAGAAGTGATACCGGAGGTTGGAATGGGTCAATACGAAGTTAAAATGATATATACGAAAGTTATGGCACCTCCATAGATGATTACTCGAGTAATCAATTGAGTAATATGGCACTGCCTCATTTTGGAGGTGATTACTCGAGGGCTTACTCTAGTAATCTGCAAAGTTACTTGAAAGATTACTCGAGGGCTCCCTCGAGTAATGACACTTTCTTTTCGCATAGCAAAAATAAAGGTTCAGTATTTTGGTGATATCTCTCTAACCACATGTCGGATTGAGCTAAAACCAGTGCATATGAAACTAGACTCCCAACACAAACTATATACACCAAGATCACATTAAAAGGAGTTCATGTGAGAGAGCTATGATTGTTGAAGTTGACATATGAATCAACATCTTTTACCAGAATAAGCTTTAGTAGTTTGGACATAACTCTCAAACTACACATCGGATTGAGACGAAATTGGTGCCATATGAAATTAGACTCAAAGAGCTTTCCATGGACATATAATTTGCCATATTTCAAGTTATATACTAAGAGCTATGTCTTCTGGAAGTTGATGTTCGTGGTTTCAAACTTTGTCTAAGTGCAGAAGATATTCTTTGGATGATAACTTTTTGTATACAACGAATTTGGAGCTGATTCTTATTGCATTGGAATGTAGACGATGAGGGCTTTCTGATGATATATAATTTGTCATGTTTTTAATCAACATGAAAAGATTACTTGAAGGGGCTACTCGAGTAATATGCAAAGTTATTTAAAATTTACTCGAGGGATCACTCGAGTAATGTGTGATAATTTGTTCCAGTAAGCTCTCTATCAAGAATTGAGTATGATTACCCAAGTAATCTGTAGAGTTATTTGAGACATTACTCGAGGGGCCACTCGAGTAATCAGAGAAGAAATCATCCAGTAGCTCTCGGTCAAGAAATGAGTAACATTACTCGAGGGAGTACTCGAGTAACATGAAATGAAAAGAAAGCATTACTCGAGGGATCACTCGAGTAATAAAGTTGGAAATGCTCTCGCCAGATTTTGAACGTGATTACTCAAGGGATCACTCGAGTAATGACCTAGACTTACTCGAGTAATGCTTCCTAGGAGAACAGAACAACGTACTGAAGCTTTCAAAAATCATGGGATTAATTATGAAACTCACTCTTCTTGCTTCCAATCATTCTTACATTTCATTGTATTAGTGTTTAATGTATTTCTCTAGGAATACAATGAAGATATGATGTGAAAAGTCAAAAGGTGACTTTACGGAAGCGGAGCGTCAACGTTCGTAACACCTAGTTTTCAAATTCAAGCAAATAGATGAAAGATCAACCGCTCTCTAATGGACAAGTTGAAATGCTCAAATGGTCATCAATCCTCATCAGTTATCATTTACCTTTGAGAGAGAGATTATTTGTATTGTACTTCAGTATTCATCTATTCACTTCTAAGAGAGAAGATTTATTGTAAGATTTCATCATCAAAGTTGTATCCTTATGGGGTGTGTAAGGGGGAGTAACTCAGTTGTAACCTTACGGTGTGTAAGGGGGAGTAACTCTGTAAAAGATTTGTAAAAGGCTTCACAAGAGCCCGGCTAAACTTGTGACTTGTAAAGACTATTCTTGTGCCTGGATTAAACAAGAAGATAGTGGATTTGAAAATCTCAGGAGGAGCTTGGGGACTGGACGTAGGCCATCGCGAATTAGACCGAACCAAGATAAATCACAGTTTGCATACTCTCTTCCGTAGGCTCTTATATTTCCATATATATTAACTGTTGATTTATAATTCATTATTTTCATATTTATTGCTTCCACTAAAATGCGAAATGATTTTTAAAGTTCTGAAGTTTTTATTTTACACCCAATTCACCCCCTTTTGGGTGTCAGCCGGTTATAAAACTTTGTAAGACTCAGTTGAGTGTGGGGGCATAACTCAAGTGTTGATCTTGGTGCTCGAGTGCTGTGATCACTTTCTGTCTCTGTCGGTGCTTTCAGTCAAGCACTCGCATGAGTGAGCCATCTTTACTTGGGTATGAGTCGTCCATCACTCGAGTGCTGAAGCTAAAAATGGGATTTTGAGGTTTCGAAAGATGGTCTTTGGTCAAATTTCTCTCAACCCTTTAAGCATGTGTCTAGGCTTTAAGTAGCCACCTAAAGGTCTTAAATGATAACCAACTCAATTATTTGAAAGTTAAGAAATTGTAAAAGGGATTAACCCTATGTCCTTGATTTTGGTTATAGGGTTGGATATTCGCCCTAGTCATGAGTTGCTGGTGCTGGAGCATACGTAGAAGGAACAAGTGTAGGGTACTTACCTCTCCTGCATGTATTTGATATCTGTGTTGGTGTTTAGATGCATGCTATTGCTTTGCATGATTATATGCAACATATATGAATGTTTGAAGCTATGTTTCAATATATGCTATGGCCATAAGTATGTTGTTTGAAGCATTTAGCTTGCAGATTTGTCATTGTGTGAGTATGAGTTATATGATGCAAGCATGTCATGCATTAAATATATATCGTACATACATATTGGTATTGCTTTTCTACTGAGATTCTCTCAAATCTCACCCTCTCTTGCTAATCATGTAGACAGGGCAAGAAGCTCGAGGAGGGGCAAGTAACTAAGGGTGATGGGGACTTCTTTTTGGGTTATTTGAGTTTGATAGTTGTTTATCATTGTAGTTGGGATAATTATATTCGATATGGATGTATATTTGATTAATGAATGGAACCCAAAATTGGTCGGGAATTATGTTGTGCACTCTGATATATATATATATAAATGTGATTTGTCTTCATGTGGTAATTGTATTCGAAATATGAATGTGACACCAGCTGTATTAGATTTCGAAAGGTATTTGTGAAAACCTTATCGTAAAGATGGGATATTAAATGAGTTTTGTTTAGCCATTGGTTTCTAATTCATTTTAATCGCGTATTTCAGATATAATTATGGTAGGGGGTTACAGTGGAGAAAATGGATAAGAGACATGAAGAGATGTTAGCAGAACAATGGGCCCAGGGTGAGCTTCTAAGATCACTCTATGCCAGACTTGATGCTATGGCATCTAGTGTAACCCTCTTCGATAATCAGGCCGGGATTAGTGTTTAATCACATTTAATAATCGAATGAGAAATCTGGAACAATTAAAAACTTTTTGTGGAAACTGTACAACTAGATCTCCATTCATTTTGTTCATTAAAACAAATGGCCTGTTTGGTCTGTTACATATACAATATCAGAGTATCAGCACAATTCCCGACGTTCACCCGGGATAATAACATTTAATCCAAAATATTGTTCAGGGTTTCATCGCCCATCTCAGAATCCATACCGGGGATTACACAAAACTATAGTACTATGATCTACACAATATATTTACATTGATCCAAAATGATAACCAATTCGATATACAACCAAAATATCTAACTAAGACTACTGTTGGAAGCCCTAATCGCCCTTATCCACTTGCTTGCTTTTCGATCCACTTGCCCTATCTAAAAATATTATTTGGAAAGAATGAGATTCTAGAGAATCCCAGTAGCAACAGTTTATTTATATGATGCATATATACAAAGCAAGTCACATATATCATAATGCAGCAATAATATTCGAGACCGGGCTTGCACCATGTTCCCTTCACTATATACGAGGTCGGGCTTACGCCACGCCCCCTTCACTTTATCTATATTCGAGTCCGGGCTTTCGCCACGTCCCCTTCACTTTCACTGTAATCGAGTCCGGGCTTTCGCCACGTCCCCTTCACTTTCACTGTAATCGATGACTAATGCAAACAAGCAATGCAATACACATGATATAGGATAAAGTGTTACAATCTTGTTCTTTTCGTTCTTGCTCAGGCGTATGCCTTCTATGTTCCGGGAAAATATCAAATCCTATAATCATTAAGGACGATAGGTTATTACTTATTCCAATACTTAAATGACTTCAAAACACTTAGTAAAGTCCCTTAAGTAGCTATGAAAGTCTCTAACAATCGCCTAAAAGGATTGGGAAACACCGGGTTGGAAACCACTTTTCAAAATCCCAAGGTGCTAAAAACAGGGGGTTGGCTGCAGCCAACTCTGGCTGCGGCCAAAACAAGCACAGAAGGTTTCTGGCTACGGCCAAAACACGCACAGAGACTTTTGTGCTGCAGCCAAGACTTTTCTAATGCAGCCAAGGCAACTTCAAAAATTCATAAATAATTATAGAAAAATCTAAATGAGGTGATCCCAAAGCCAATTGTAATCTATTTTAGTCCTCTTCATAGGAAAAATATGAACCAATACTGGAAATCACCATACAAATCCCAGAATTACACAAAACACATCATTACCCCAAAACAGAGTTCTGTTTCAATCCCAAACTTTGGACAACCATAACTCACAGAATACTAAACGAAATGACATAAAATATATGTTTATTTTGAATCTTGGGATGTGAACTTTAATACTGGAAAGTTTCACAATTTTCTGAAATCATTTGGTCATTCAAAACGCCAATACAAACAGACTGCCCAGAATAGACTTTCAATGGCAGCATTTCCAATTTTCTACCAAAGTGACCAATGGCTCCAAAATCAACAATCAAGCCTATTCCTTACACTTAAACACTCAAGGAATCCAATAAAACCATTTAAACAACCTAATTTCCACTACATTAGTATGCTTTGGCCCATGGCCACACTAAACACTAACTTTTCAAACCTTCCAATCTCACTCATTTCTTTCCCAATCAATCCTATCTATCCATACACATTCCAAATATACCATTTCTATACCTTTAACATGCCAAATGACCAATGACACTCATTTTCAAAAATGGCCAATAAATCCCAGAAATTCAAAGCTACATCAAATGGCACAAAACTTAGATGGGTAGATAGGTTTCACTTACCTCTTTAACTTTCTCAAAGTGACTTTTCAATTCTCCAACTTTCACAATCTCTTGAGGTCACAAACTAACACCAATGAACACATTACAACCATCACAATGAAGCTCTTCATTCAAGGATCAATATTAGAGAAGGAAGTTTGAGCATTTGGAGACATTTCCCTTACCTTTTTGAAGCTTTTCTTCCTTCCCTTTGGCCTTCAATGGCTGACGAAAATGAGGAGAGAAGAGAGAGAGATGAGAGTGATAGAGTGAAGAGGAGTGAAGAAGAAGAGAAATGATGATCCAATCCCTCCCCCCATACCATGTCCAGTGCACAAAGAGGGAAGAGAGGAGAGAGAAACACTAAAATATTCACTTTGACTTTACTCCCTTCACACACACCCACAACCTTGACACATGTCATTCTCCTATTGGCTCTCCCACACTTAGTCACCATTTAACTTATCTAATCCTTCCATTAGCAATTTAATCCCACTTCTCATTTTTCTCTTAGTTAGTAATTAATTTCCCATTATCACCAACTTAAACCAATAATTCCATTCTTTAAATTTTCCATCAATTATGACATATAAATTAATATTGTCACCAATATACATTAATTCCACTTTAATATGATAATCATCCTCAATAATTATCATTAGGCCTTAATCGAAAATTGGGGCGTTACATCTAGCCCCTCTACTCTTAGTCCTTCTGTGCCTTCTTTTATTCTTGAGCTAATACCAGCTTCTAAGCCTAGACCTTCTGAGCCTGAACCCTCATCCATCCCTCCTCCTACCATACTTATATCTATTCTAAGCAATCTCTTATTCACTATGCCTGACCCATCATCTATTTTTGAGCACATATTGTAATATCCCGATTTGTAATTAGGGCTAATGACTCTGATAATTATCGTAATTAGCGTGATTAAGCACTTTTGGAATTTATGTAATATGAATTTGGTGTACATACATGTGGTATTTAAGATCAAGGGTTGAGATTCATTTTTGATGGGTCAGAATCCTATGCTTTATGTCTATGTGAGCTCATAGTGGAAGTGGATGAGATGGTGACATGTGGCATAGTGGAGACCTTTGGATGAGGCACATGAAGACAAAATAGCACTTTTTCTCTCCTCTCTCTCTTTTCGGTTGTGTGTGTGTGGCTAGAGGAGGAAGAGACATTTCATCATCATCATCTCACATTTTCTCTCTTCTCTCTCTCCATTTTCGCTGGATCAAGCAAGAAAGAGAAGGATAAAGCTTTGATTTTGGGTAAGTAATGATGCTCCTTTGCTCAAATCCTCTTTTCTAATGTGGTGTGTCTCATTGAGAGCTCCATTGTGGTTATTGTAGAATCTTGAGAAGTGTTGATTGAGTGTTGATTCGAAATTGAAAGTTTGAAAATCGAGATTCTGGATTGGGCAAAGTGAAGAGGTAGGCATTTAGAGCATTTTGATATGTTGCTTGTGATTTTTGGACAAGTTTGGTAAAAATCTGGAAATTTGCCCTAATTTGTACCAAATATGGATTTTAGGAATTTCATTGTGTTTGATATTGGAAATGGTTTAATGTGGAGTTATTTGATTGTTGGATATAATCTGGAATGTGGGAATTAAGTTGAATGAAATTTAGATATTGTGTATCATGGAGACCTTAGTGTTTGATTGTGGTCAAAATGGTTTTTGGAGTGTTTTTGGAGTTGCCAATGTGTTCCTTAGTTATTACTAAGAGTGCATGAGCTTTGGGAGGGAGTTTGGGAACCATTGGGTATGATTTTGACCATCTGGGATTTTCTGGTTTTTGCTATGTTTTTGGTCTCTGATGCACAACACTCGAGCAGAGGAAGATAGTGCTCAAGTGCTGCGTGAGTTTTTCCCTTTATGCTTTGAGTTTGGATTGGAATCTTTGAATGAGTCTCGAGTGCACTTCTTTGTTCTCGAGTGAGGGAAGATGATGCTCGAGTGAGCTTGGATTTGCTCGAGTGATAGTGGGAGTCCAGTGTTGAGGTTGTTCTCGGGTCCTCACTCGCTGGTTAATGCCAAGAGTGTGCTCTGACACTCGCAAGCACAGCCATCTCACCCGAGCACTGAGGGTGTGCTCGAGTGAGCTTTTGCCTCTGGTATGGTTGGTGCTCTCGGGTTGTCACTCATGGGGTAGCACTTTCAGGGACTTGAGCATAATTTGGGTCATCACCCGAGTGCAAAGCTTGGTGCTCGAGTGATGTGAGCACTTCCTGGCTGTGAAGGTTGCTCTCTGGCAAGCACTCGCGGGTGAGAGTTGTCTCACTCGAGCACAAGTCTCTCATCACTCGAGTGAGGTCGTCTTCACTCGAGTGAGGCTGTCAAAAATCAGTGTTTTGCCTTCGAATAAGGGGTCTTTTGGGTAGTGTCTTCCAACCCTTTAGGCATATGTTTAGGCCTCTAGTAGTCACCTAAATAGTCCTAAATGATAACCAACTAAGTATATTATAAAATTAAGAACTTGGAAAAGAGATTGATTGGTTGTCCCTAATTTGGTATAGGATTTGACATATGTCGCCCTCGTGAGGCCACGGTACTGGAGCCAGTCAGGAAAGATACAGGTAGTGACTCTTTCTTTATACCTTATGTGATACATTATATGTGTGTTATATCATTGTGATGAGATGGATTTTGTATGCTGCAAGTTTTATGAAAATTGTGTGAACTACCGCTAGACCAATAGTCCCTGAGTCGCTAACAACGGTTCGGGTAAGGGCTGTGTGCCTTCTCGGTGGTAAAAGGGGATGAGGTTAGGGTCTGTTATATGTGATTATGTGGGCCGAAAGGCTAATTGTGAGCCAAAAGGCTATTTGTGAAGGCCGACGGGCCATTTGTGAAAGCCGAAAGGCTATATGTGAGCCGTAAGGCTATTCGTATGCACTGCCACACCAATAGTCCCTGAGTCGCTAACAACGGTTCGGGTTAGGACGGTGTGCCTTCCCGGCGGTAAAAGGGGATGAGGGTGGAGTGTGATTTGTGTTGCTGCTGTTATGAGATGATTTGTTTACATATTATGTGATTGCGTGTGGTATGAATAAGTTGTTACTACTAGGATTCCTTAGAATCTCACTCTTTCCAAATGACTAACCTTTTCAGACAGGGCGAGTGGTTCGAAAGGGAAGCGGACAACTAGGAGTAGTTAGTGGTACTCTGAGACTTAGTGGTAGTTGGTTATCTTCGTTTTAGTTTTGGGATTTCCAAGTGTATATAAGATGTAAATGAATATTTTGGACATGTAATCCCCATTGTTGGGAAACCTTAAACCCATGTTATATATGTAAGTAACCCGGGGTTTGCTAGGATTTTAGTTTCACACTCTGATATTTATTATGTGATTGGATTTCTCAAGTAATTATATCCACATGTGAATGTGAGACCAAGATTAATTATATTTTGAATTGATTTTTGAAATACCCCATCTTGTGGTGAGGGATTAATAGTTGTTAAATTCATTTTATTGGTCTCTATTTCACTTAAATTTCGTAATCCGGATGTAATTACGGTGAGGGGGTTACACATACATATCATAACCGATGATCCTATTCAGCCAACTTAGCCTATACCAACACCCATTACATCCCTAACAGGCACTGAGGAGGTGGTTGTCTCCTCTAGTAATCATCAATCACCTAAAAGAACAGTGGAAGTGGAAATTTCTTCTCAGGTCCCAATCCCACAAAGTCCTCCAAAGGATCTTATTGTGGTTCCTCCTCTGGTACTTCCTGACCCTGAACCTTCTACATCTTCTTATGATTCTTTAAGTCCAGATGACTCACATGGCTCTGGCTTCACACCTCTTCATGTCACTCCTATCTCTATAGTAAAGCCATCTAGTCCTACCCCTTCTCTTGATTGATCCTACCCTTGTGATGAAGACAAAAAGGGGGAGAAGAACTTTATGATTTTGTGAAAAATGATGTGATGTGATTTTGTAAAAGAATGCATGTGGATATGGGTATATAGGGTTTAAGGGAGCTTTATTAGCTTTATTAGTTTTTGTTTGAAGTTTGATTATGTTGGTATCATGAACTCATCCTATAATTTCAATTGAAGTTATATTACATTGTGGACTAATGAATTTTTGATTATGTATGCAAGGTGAACAAATTAGAACATATTTACAAAATTATGAGCTTTTGATTTTAATAGCATTAAAATTAGATTCAAAAGATTTTAAATACTAAATTTCTCAAAATAATTAGATTTGGATTCAAAATGATCTTCCCAAAGTCATTTCGAAAGAGTTTTCAAATTGAACAAAAGATTTCACATGAAAAGTTATTAAGTAGCATATGATTGAAAACTCAATTTCAAAAACTTTGTTTAAAATCACCGAGTTTTGTCATCATCAAAAAGGGGGAGAATGTTAGAACCCATATGTTTTGATGATAACAAAGATTGGATTAATATTACAAAATTTTTTAAATAAAAGGTTTGAACAAAGTAACTAAGTTCTTGTTGGCAGACAAAAGCATTACTCGAGTAGGTACTCAAGTAATGAAGATGAAGTGAAAGACAGAACAAAGGAGAAAGTAACACTGTGAGATTTTTAAAGGTATTACTCGAGTAAGCCCTCGGGTAGTGGTCTTCATTACTCAAGGGATCACTCATGTAATGTGTGAGAAATTGTTCCACAAAAGCTCTCTGTCAAAAATTGCATACCATTACTCGAGGGACCACTCGAGTAATCTGAAACGTTATTTGAAACATTACTCGAGGGATCACTTGAGTAATCAGAGAAGAAATCATCTAGTAGCTCTCGGCCAAGAAATGACCGATATTACTCAAGGAATTACTCGAGTAAGTTGAAATGAAAAGATTGAATTACTTGAGGGATTACTTGAATAATCAGGTAAGCAAAGAAGCAGGTACTCTTAGCCAAGATTTAGATGACATTACTCGAGGGTTTACTCGAGTAATCAGAAAGGAATTTGAAAGTTTACTCGAGGGATCACTCGAGTAACAAGAGAAGAAAAGAGAGACTTACTCGAGGGATCACTTGAGTAACCAGGTACACAAAAGTTTTTGTGAAGTAAATTACTCTTTGGAGTACCCGAGTAATCTGGTCAGAGAACATTGACTTACTCTCTGCCTTATTTTTAATGAGATTACTCAAGGGGTTACTCGAGTAATGGTACTTGATTACCCGAGTAACCACTCAAGTAATCATGTTTAGAATCATGTTTTTGATTTGTTGCTCATTGATTTGTTATTTATATGATTAAACTTTCATTGTATTAGTTTTCTAAGTATATTTGCATAGGAATAATAAAGAGATCATGCATTACGTGAAAAGTCAAACGAAATGTCTGAATGCTCACCTACCACAAACGAATAGTTTTCAAATTTGAAGAACAGTCAAACATAACTGCGCGACTCTAATGGACAAGTTGAAATTGTTCCAACGGCTATCACAACTCATCTATAAATATGGGAACATTCAACATGGAACAACAACAACTGAGAACATTTGAACATACACCGATCAAGACATTCTTAGTACTTTGTTTCTTATATTCATTATTTGTACTTCAGTGATATACATTTGCTCTGTGAGAGAGTTTTTCATTACAAACTCAACATTTATTATTGAGACAACTTAAGGTTGTGGAACCTTGAATTGGGGGATTGGTTTGCAACGTGTAAGGGGGAGTGAGTGTCAAGAGAAAGAACTTGATGTGTACTACGGTGCCAAGAATCCACTTAATCTTGGGTGATATAGTGAAACTCTTAGAGAAGCTCTAAGGACTGGACATAGGTCAAAGTGGTTGTGGCCGAACCAGTATAACTCCCGATGTACACTTCGGTGATATTTCTCCTAGCTCTTAACTACTTTAAATTTATAGTGAAACTTTATATACGTAACAAATTTTGCTAGTATCACCTAATTAACCTCCCTCTTGGGTAAAACACTTGTAATAAGTGGTTGGAGCTTGACAAATACATAGCCACCCACTGCAGAGGCCATCTCAGTCTAATTTTTATCAGCATAAAACTTCATGCAATTCTAAGCTTTCATCAAATTGTTTTTGTAACTGGACAAGTAAAGCATCTTGCTCAGCAAGCTATTCCGGTACTAACATAGGAACATCCATCAATTGGTCCAACTGAATGAGTTTAGGGGCTTCTCCACCAAACAAGACTTTGTAGGGAGTTAAGCCAATTCAAGAATGGAAGGAGATATTATAGCATAATTGAGCTTAGGGTTAAAATTTAGCCCATAAATAAGGGTGATGATAAACATAACACCTCAAATACATCTCCAAGCAGTGATTCAAGGCCTCAATTTATCTATTACTTTAAGGGTGATAAGATGAACTCATACATAGGGAAGTACCCTGACACTTAAATAAGTGTTTCCAGAAAGAACTAGTAAAGATCCGATCACGATCAGAAACAATAGAGCGATGTATCCCATGTAAACCAACAATATGATGAATAAAAAATTTCAGCAATAGTTTCAATAGTATATTGGATTTTAAGGATAGAAAATATGCAAATTTAGACAATCGTTCAACTACCACAAAGATAATAGTATACCCTGTAGAATTGAGTAACCCAGTTATAAAATCCATAGCAATATCTTCCCAAACCTGAGAAGGAAGAGGAAGAGGTTGCAGGAGCCTATATGATGATTGCTGAATCAATCTAGCCTGCTGACAAATATTACAGCGTTGAATGAACTACTTAATATCATGCCACATGCCTTGGCACCAAAATTCAGTAGCAATTTGACCATGAGTGCATATTGTACCTTCATGTCCCTTAATTTTGGAACAATAAAACTCAAATAAAATAACATGTAGAAGCTCCTTATTCTCATGAGGCAAAACTAAGCCCTGTTTAAAAAATAACCATCCTTGATGAATACTGTAGTTCAGATAATTAGTAGGATTCAGTTTTACTTTATCCTATAGTTCCAATAAATTTGTAGAGGCATTAATAGCTTCTTGAATCTGATCAAAGAAAGCATTTGTGACAAAATTAATAGCCATAAATGAATGGGAAAGAGCATTAGCTGTGATGTTAGATTTGCCAGACTTATATTCAATTCAAAAGTTATAACCAAGTAATTTTGGTAACCATGCCTCCTGTTCTGGGGTTTGAATGACTTAGTCAGGTAGGTGACGTAGACTCTACAGGTCAGTTCATATAGTAAAAGGGTGGCCCACCAAATAATCTCAAAATTTTGAAACAGCCTCAGTTAAGGCATATAACTCACGGACATATTGGAGATAATTTCTTGGAGAAATAAGCAATGGGGTGATGATTTTGACGTACAACAACCCTAAAACTAGAACCAGAAGCATAAACTTCTATAATAAACGGCTGAGAAAAATTTCGCATAGAAAAAATAGGGGTAGTCCTTAAAGCTTGTTTAAAATTTGTAAAAGCTACTTGAGCAGTAAGAGACTATAAGAAAGCATCCTTCTGCAATAAGTTAGTCAAAGGTGTGGCAATAGTGGCATAATTCTTGATGAATCCTCTATAGTACCCTGTCAAACCCAAGAAGTCATGCAATTGTGACATCGAGGTTGGTGTAGGCCAATTGTTGATGGCAGTTAGTCTAATAGGATCTATTTCCACACCATTAACAAATACTATATGTCCTAAGTATTCAATTCTATCAGCAACAAAAGAATACATGGAAAGTTTAGCATAAAGATGATAATGCAACAAACAATTCAATACCAATTGTAATTGATGTAAATGTAATGACCAATTCATACTATAAATAAGGATATAATCAAAAAATACTAGCACGAATTTTTGGAGGAAAAGGACAGAAAATGTCATTCCTTAAAACTTGAAATGTTGTTGGTGTATTGGTAAGGCCAAATGTCATGACCAACCATTCATAGGGTCTATGGTGGGTCTTGAAAGTTGTCTTATGACGATCTTTAGATTTAACCAAGATTTGATGATACCCTAAACAAAGATCAGGTTTTGTAAAGAACTTGGCACCCTTTAATTCATCTAGTAACTCATCAATAGTAGGAATAGGATAAGAGTCCTTGACAGCCACCGGATTAAGTTCACAATAATCAGTATAGAATCGCCATGTGCCATTTTTCTTTCAAACCAACAATACAGGACCTGAAAAGGAACTAGTACTGGGCTAGATTACTCCTTGTTCTAACATATCGTTCACCGTAGTTTCAATAATAGTTTTCTGACTAAATGGATATATGTAAGGTCATACCTTGACTACCTATACACTATCCTATAAGGGAATGGCATGATCATGAGATCGAAAAGGAGGAGGTAAACCTGTAGGTTCAATGAACACAACTTCAAATTGTTTGAGCAACTGTAATAAATCATCTGGCAAATACAAAGGAAAATTTATTTTAGGGGAAGATTCAGTAGGAACACAAATTAAAGTAAATAATTCTTGTACTGCATTTGTAGCTTGGATTCGTTTGAAATGATGATACTGTAAGGGTCCGTTGGCAGAAGACCGATTCCCAATCAAAGTAATGAAAGACCTATTCAAACAAAACTTCATAGAGCTTGTACTATAATCAGCTATATGAGGACCCAAAGTTGCTAACCAAGAAGATCCCATCACAAAGTCAAAGCCCACAATAGCCAAAACATAAGGCGAGAGAGTAATATTATGGCCCTGAATATTAATAAAAAAAAATCTTGCATCTTATCTTCTCTACATATAAACTGACTATTACCCATTATCACGTGATCAGTAGAAGAATGGAGAGGCAATTTAAGGTGTGACACAATTCTTGGATGAATGAAATTGTCAAAACTGCCACCATCCAATAAAATCTGAATAGTAGTGCCATGAATAGAACCATAAACGTGAATAGTGGAATGATTAGAAGACCCATGAAATATATGAAATGTGACATAAGGTATACTGGAGTCGAACAATACAGAAGGTCGGGATTCGGCCGGTGTGAGATTTGTAGAAGGTAGGGCTTCTTGGCATGGATCTTCATCATTAACTTGGAGCAAAAGAAAATGACGATTAGGGCACTTATGATTCCAAGAGAATTTCTCATCACAATTTTAGCAAATCTCTTTATCCCTTCGTAGCTGTATCTCAAATATTGTGAGCTTCTTAATCGGCGCCATTGGTCGGAAGATGGGTAATAGTCCATCTGAGGATTTTGGACCTGCTGAAGGCAAAGTAGGAGAAATCAAATTAGACGAGCCTGAAGAAGCAGATGGTGAAACCAAGCTAATCAAAGCTTTAGAGCTTGACCCGATTATGGGAGGCCATTCATAAAAAAGGCAGGCTAAAAAGGCAGCCTGTTGCTATGTTAATGGCTCTTGGGCTAAAACTTCACTTTGAAGGTCTTGTTTGAGGCCACTTAAAAAATAGTTCCTTAAGGCATCCTCAGATAGGCCTTCAACTCTATTCACCATTACCATGAACTCAGTATGGTAATCGAGGGCAGAGCCCATTTGTGCCAATTTGAACAGCTTGATTTGTGGATTGTCAAAATGAGAAGGCGCAAATTGATGTTCGATTGCCATAGGAAGAGCACGCCAAGTCAAAATATGGGAGGTGTGTTGCAACAACTGAAACCATGAAACCACAAGACCAATGAAATATACCAACGCGACTATAATACAATGATCATTTGGAATTTGATAGAATTAAAAATGTTGCTCTGCACGAAAGAACCAGTTGAGAGTGTAAGTGCTATCAAACCTAGGTAAATCGAGTTTAATTTGTTTCGCAAAAGGCAAGGAACCACTAGAAGAAGCAATAGATCCCATCGACTGGGATGGAGTGTCGGGATGAGTCATTTAAGTCTAAGATAGAAAAACCCTGGTAACAACATCAACTGATTGAGACAAAGTGGCTAAAGAATGCTCCAAGCTCTGCTTACGAGTATTATTAGCAGTTAAAGTGGATTCAAAGGTCGTCATACGTGTGTTAGTAGCCTCAGCTAATTTCTTATGCTCTGCTTGGATTGAGGGAAAATGAGAGAGGAAAGAAAAGTGGGATAGAAAATGGAGGAGAGAGAAAATTTTTCCTTGCTTGAATATGGAAGAAAATGAGGGAGAGAGGAAAAGTAGGATAGAAAATGGGGTGGTCCCACGTCATTTTTTCCTCCCAAAGTTTCTCTCCAAAAGTTGAGAGATTTGGAGAGAAAAAATGGTTCCCCAAATTACCCTTTGGATTTTATTCTTTTTTTTTTTTCCATCTAAGCCTCTATTGCAACAATGCTCTTTGTTTTTTTTTTTGTTTTCACACCTTGCATCGCAGGAGCTCCATCAAAACCCCTTATTCCCCAAAAAAAAAAAGTCCTTCTCACCTACAAGGCTACACCACACATATCTACAAAAATAAATAAATAAAATTTAAAAAATCTGTTTTATTAACTTCTGTTAAAATATTTTTTTTTGGGAAAAAGTGTTTAAATTTTTATATTACACTTTAACCCTTTCATTTTTATATTATTTTCACCAATCTTTGATAATCTGTGTATAATTTATTTATTTGATTTTATTATATTTAATTTAAAGAAGTATCCACTTTTTATTTCTTACCTTAAAAAATAACATTTTATTTTGTTTCATTAAAATAAATATTTATTATTTTAAATTATTTGATGATGTTAATATTAAAATGATTTTGTCATTGTGATATTTAATTAAATTTTAAATATGATCTTCTTAATATATGGGTAAGGGTATTTTAGTCATCAAACATTTTTTCATTTTCTCTACTACCAGTTTTCTCTCACTCATCCAAGCAAGAAGAGTGATAATACTTTCTTTCTATTTTTCTCTTCTCCTCATTTTCTCTCCTTCTATTTTCTTTCCTCCCAACTTTTCCTCCCATCCAAGCAGAGGGTTAATCTCAGCATCCATAGCCTGAAAACATGTACTCTCAGCCATGGAATCAGAATGAAAGCACTAATAAGATAAACCAGAATTTGTATATGCAATCTATCTCTGTAATTTTATTGCAAATCCTCTAAATATCTAATACAAAGAATCATTAATTGCATAAGCAAGATACAGAAATGCAGAAAGGAACAAATTTGGCACAACAGATAGATACTAATCCAAAATAATAGAAATGACAGAGGAAAGTAGAAGGAAATCAGAAATACAAGAAGAATAATCAGAGAGAACTTTTCCCAAAATCATGCTTGCCCTCCTCTCCTTGATTCCCGACCCTTTATGCTGCATTTCCCCTCACCTTCCATGTGGACCTGCCAATTCAGTTACTCCTACGTGGCATCAAAGGCATACCTTCTTTGGACTTACTTTCCTTGTTTGGACTACCAGTAGCTTGGGCCTATAATACTTCATCGTTTTTAAGCCCATTCATAACATACAATCACAAAGTAAAATTGGAAAAAGTAATAACATGTTTTTTTGTAGTGTATGTGTGCGTGCGTGATCTATATTTTTAACAAACAATGTGCCAATTTAAAATAGTGTGCGTGTTTTGAGATTCAAAGAAAAGATTTACATTAATAATGTAATTATATAACGACCGCACCACACTATCTTAATTTGTTATTGAGGCAGGCTACATTTAAATGTTTGTAATTGTACACTTCAATATAGTTGTTTCTTTTTTTAAAAAATAAATTATAAGTTCTAATAGTATATAGCATATAATCAGTATAAACCCTGAAAATAAATTTTAATAATATTCAATATATTTAATATACGATATAATACAAAATCTATAATTAACAAGTTTGTTAATATATACATATATAGCAATCTACATATTGTTCATAAGTAGTGAATAATAAATGGCCAAAAAAAGCGGTGAATAATATAACCTATCATTTTCTTATGTAATTATTTTCATCAACTAACTAATATAATGGGATGTATTATAATTACCTTGTCGCCAAAAAAGTCAAGTTGGCAGCCAAAATCACCATTTATAAGACGCTTTCCTGAGACCACGTTGAATATTGAGAGGGCCATTTGAAAAAGGTTATATGCAAACCCAATCACAATTGTGGCGATCATGTATCTGCAATGTAATTACTACAAAACCGATTAAGAATTTAATTAATTAATTAATGCTTGTCCATTACAATGAGTATCAGTTATGAAATATTAAATGTGATTCTGAACGTAAGAAGTTGAAAAGCCGCTTAGCTAGAGTGTTATCTCTTTTAATTAATTAATTCTTGTTCGTTACAATGAGTAACATATAAGGAAAAGTTAACTAATGAACCATATATATACGTCTCTTACTTTTCAAGTAATAATAACCAGTATTAAATAGTCATTGATAACTTCAAATTCTCTTGATGGAGACATGTTTTTCCTTAAGTTACAGACTTACAGCAACGATTTGAAAAGCAATCCTAATCTTTTTTTGTTTGGGCTAGCGAAGGTCGATCCACCATAATAGATATAATAAAATAATTGAGCTTTCATTCTGATTATTAACAATCAAATTGGATTTGGGCAACATATATAAATTGCTATCTTATTTAACATGGAATATAGTTTTTTGTAAATGATACTATATATAGCTAGGCCAATAATATTAACTCTCATGTACAGTTTGGCGTCCAAGTGAGCAAACCGCTTTCAAATTTACTTCTCCTCCAGTCCTAAATTTCTAAATAGGACTAAGTTTGGAGGTAAATTTTAGTCCTAAATACAAAATTTTGGTCCTAAATTTCAAATTAACTCTCATGTACAGTTTGGCGTCCAAGTGAGCAAACCGATTTCAAATGTACTCCTCCTCCAGTCCTAAATTTCTAAATAGGACTAAGTTTGGAGGTAAATTTTGGTCCTAAATACAAAATATTTATATTCTTTATCTCTTATATGTATTTTTTATTTTTTTCTAAATTAATTTGCCTAACCTTTCAACTAATATATAAGCTTATGTTACACAGAAATATTTTAAAGAGATTATGTCGTATGTTATAATTAAATAATTTATTAAGCTTCTTTAATTTTCTCAAATTAGATACAATCTTATGTTAAGGACGGGAGAAGCATTAAGTTTGGATGACATGAGAAAAAAGGGTAAACATTCAAATGCTTTAAAAAATAAATTGCAAAAACTTTTTATTTTAAGGTTTATTCAATTTTTCAAAGTTTCACCAGCCCGTATAAGAGAGCTGGCAAACATGTCTGATATTCTGTATTAAGTGTATATAATTTCAACAAAATTCCTAAAAGTTTCATGTATTTTAATCTTTAAAATAAAAATACTAAACTAATAGAGACTGATTCTTTTTATAAAAAAATTTAATATCTAATAAGAACTAAGAACAAAAGTAACAGTTCATTGATTGGTCAATATTCAATATAAATTAAAGAAAAAGGATATACAAGGACCTCTGAAATATGTAATCCCAAAATGACTCCTCGAAATTTCTTAATTGCTATAAAATCTCTAAAGATCACTATTACGATATTAATTATTTTTGTGAAATATTCTAATTGCCCAAACATAAAAAAGAAAAAATTGGTGAAAAATTTATGTTTGAAAATTTTATTGGCATGAATGATTTACTATGTTTTTATAAATATAAAGTACCGTACTTAACAAGATTTCATGCAAAAAAGATATTGACACTCGAATTTAAGTTTTTTTGGTCAATAAAATTTTTAAATCGAGAATTTTCACCCATTTCACTTGAAAAAATTAATTATACGTACCGAAAGGTGTGAAGATCAGTGAACTTGATTTTTAAACGATCTCCATTTTATTTATAAGCCAACTGATGCTTAGGCCATCGTTAACTTTGGTTAAATATAATAAAACAAGTCAACAGAGACAAGTGGATCTGTATTATAAGATTGCCTGGTAAAATAATACAATTTCATACTTTGGGATGCATGGTTTACTTGGGTCTGTTTGTTTGGTAAGAGGGATTGGGAGGGGAGGGGAAGAGACTGTATGTAATATTTTTATGAATTGGATTTAAGAAAATTAGAGAAATGAGGCTACAAAATTTTAATTTAGAGAGATATAAGATAAAATTGTAGGAAAAAATAATTAAAAACTTTATACCCCATACCTCTCATTTTTTTTAAATCTATCAAAATTTTTTTCCCTCCACTAACTTTTCCTCCCTCCGCTCATACCAAACAAGCCCAGAAATTGTTCCATCACAAAATGCTCACCTAGTTAGTTTGCTTGACCCCTAATTTGTGGTCGAGTCAAGATTTTATAATTAAAAGTTTACTATCTTTCAACCTATGCGGGTCTAGATTCTCAATCTCTTTGTTTCATCTCAATTCGAATGAAAAATTTAAAGGATGAAATTTAACATTTTTTTAATGAAATTATTATTATTAGTTTACAATTGTCAACTATATAAATTAAATTTTAATAGTTTTAATTTATTTTTTGTGATGTAATATTATAATAATAGTTTTATAAGATATCAAATCTCAATCTACCAATACAGAGTTAGTCTAGTGGTGCAAGGCCTTACTAGATCCCTCTGACCTCAGATTTGAGTCCCAAAGGAAATGATTGTGGTAAGAAGGGCATACGAACCATAAACTGGATGCCAGATAATAATGTAAAAGAATCTAAATCTTGACTTTTTTTTTTGGTAATCAATTAGTTGAATTTGTAGCCTAAAAGCAAAAATGCAATGGAGAGAAGAAAAGAAAACAAATAATGAGGAGATTGTTTAAATCTAAAAGATTATTATCTGTTGAGTCTTTGTGGGTCTTAAAAGTTAAAACATAACGTCTAGATTTAAAAGTTATTCATTGGATTTGGATGTACAGACGAAGAGAAAGGAGGCAATTGTTTTGTAAGATATTTAAAATATTTTCTTAAAATTAAATAACTTTTTATATAAAAAAAATTTAGGTAAGTTGGGCCATGGGAGTTCACCAGGCCTAGATATGCATCCTGATTCAAAGAAAGCGTTTACATAATTACTTACATATCGCCTACCAATAAGATCCTTACATTAATAACGGGATTTAATCTTACCACCTTTTCAATTATTATGAGCCAATTTCTTGACCACCTTTTGTTTTGTTGGCTCTTAAAATTAAAACATGATACAACCTGTTTTGAGGTGAGCTGCAAGTTAGTGGATTGGGTTAGAAAGAGCCACCTCAAAACGAGTTGGCATTATCACCAATCCAACTCGTCACTTTTAGACGGTCCAAAAAAAAAAACCAAAAAACAGAAAACTCGTCACTTTTAGAGCATATTGGAGGAGTGAGATTGTGAGCTCAACCCATACTATTACTTTTAAATAAAATAATGGGCTTTTCTCTGGGAATGGAAAGGAAAATTGGCCCAAAGTGCTTCAAACAAAATATAGTGGATTCACCAGTTGACTTTTTATTATAGTTAATGCCATTAATGAATTGGCATGTCATTTAACCGTGGAAACTGTTTCTTTTACAAATCGGTCGGTTTAGCGATAATGTAAGAATTTTGAATGTAACTGGAATCTGACTGACTTGCTGAAGTACCCATATAAAACTGAACACCGATATAGACCCCGATCATATTACACAGTAAATATACCAAAGAGAGGAAGAGAAGAGAAAGCTCATATAAGAGAAACTTTTAGAGAGGATTATGTGTTATATTCTGACCCGTTATTTCCTCAATCTCACATCCTTTATTTAGTATTCATACATATGGTTATATAAGAATAAATATAATTTTTAAACCTTAAAGGAAAAACTCTCTCTTTGACCCATATTTCTTTCATATTTATATAATTGTCCAAATTTGTATTGGGTTTGGAGCCTAATTCACCCATGGTGGGCTAGTACATTCTAACAAATATTTTTGATATAAATATTTTATTCATTTTCAGGAAGTTCTTTATCAAACCAGGGACAAATAAAGAGCAATAAAACAAAAAGGGAAAAATAAAGAGAAAACGATTTCAAAAGATGAAATGATAATTTAACGAGGGAAAAAAAAAATAGTCCAACAATAACAATAGTTTAATTTAACTATACTAATACATATGCCAACTCATCAGTTATTAGTTGACAAATCATTTGTTGTATTATTTAAGGAATCTATGCTATTTAAACATTAAACAATATGATTAAAGGATCAGTTCCAATATGATTATTAGCTGTCATTTGTTGTCCATTATTTCTGAACGAATATAAAATCTGAAATGTATTTGATAAATGCAACCTTGATCGCACAATTAAACTATATATCCTTAATTACTTGCGTGACCATGATAATTAAGTGTCTATATGGATTAGCAATAGAAGCTACTTTTACAGCATGATTTATAGTGTACGAAATATATATGTGAGATGAGTTTTATCTTGATCTGTGTGAACATGTTTCTGAAACACTATCTCACACCAATTATCAAACTAGAAAAATGAAGATTTGTCATTATCAACCTCTTTACCAAGGGCACTTCTAAATGAACTCCAAACTTTGCATATACCTTTCCAAGTGTAGGAAGCATTTTGCTTTATAGTTACCTTTGGCAAATCCAAAAGGTGCCACTTGGTGCAATTAAAACATAAATATCATACAAAGCTAAACTTGGGGGCAAGAGGAAAAGGCTTACACACAGGACTTGGAGGCAAAAATAAAAGAATGGTTGTAAGAGGGGGAAGCTACTGCTCCGGTACTATCGGAAGATTAGAAGAAGCTATTGGAGAGTCTGCCAAAGTTGAATATGTCAAACGATATATTGAAGGAATTATGTAGGCCATGGAAAGATGCCTTAATTGTCACCTTGCTGGTAGAAAATACAAACTTGATAACGATGAAACATCGCATCCAATAGTTTATTTAGTCAGGGATTTTTGAACTAATATACCTACTGAATAACTACTATGTCTTTTGGTTGGAAGACTTGGAGTTGTGCATGAGGTTAATATATGATGGCCTATGGCTTATTCAGGGGCATTACTTGGTGGAGCAATGTTAGAGCCCAAATTTTAATCCTTATTGCAACAAGGTCAGGAAGGTAGCAATGTGGATTAGAGTTCCTACTTTACTAACGTACAACTACTCGAAGATTGTATGTTTTAGTTAGGAAAAATGATAGGTAAGACCTTGAAAGTAGATATTAACACTCTTTCTCAATATAAAGACAATAAATCTATAGAGAGAGGTAAATTTGCGAGGGTAAGTGTAGAAGTTGATTTAAAAAAGGAATTACAGTCAAGAATTGCTATCATACAAACAATTTATTTAGTGGAGTATGAGGGATTGAAAGTCATATGTTTCAAGTGTGGTGTCTATGGGCACAATCAAGATGAATGCCCACTCAATGCTCAACCTAAGATGAACTAGTTAGAGAAGTAGCAAGCAAAGGAAAATCCCAGTAACCCAGCATCTTGTCCAGCAGAAAAACATAATTTCTTTGGGATGCCAGGTGTCAATTCTGATGAAGCGTATGACTCCGGGATGAAGGTGAAGAAAACCTTTAGAAAAAGATCTATTATTATTGATCCTGAGAGGAAAGTAGAGCAAAAAGGGGCTGGTGAGAACAAATCTACAAGAAAAGAGAAAAAAAGGCAAATTTGGGATAAGGTTCGATGTTCTCAAAGAAATGGACATACTTGTCAAATCTTTAAACAAAGCAGGCACATACACGGCTAAGGCATTTGTGAAGCAATGGAGAAGGAAAGAGGATACAGAAGGCCGCCCAAAAGTCATCTATGATCTTGGTACTTGCTAGGTGTAAAAAGGTTGATGGTGTAAAGATAAAAGGAGAAAAGTTGAAAACGTCAGAACCTCAGAGAAACCAAAGCGAGAGTGTGAAAGAGAAAGATGAAGATGGCCTTGAGACATAAAAAAGTGCAGGGGAGGCGCAAAATAAAATAAATGAAAAGATGGAGCAACTAAACCCTAGTAACTTGCAAGAAGGCCCAATTCCAATAGACTACCTAACACAAGTAAATAAGGAAAGGGACTTGTGGAAGGAAAATGGGCCGACTAACTAGGCCCAAAATTGTTTCTCCTTTATAAAGAAGCAGGCAAATCATGGGCACAATTTAATATTTAGTTTAATCAAAAGTTTGGGTAGAGTAAGTCAAGACCAAGGAAAAACTGAAAGCTTAAACCTCCAGAAAAAGTGTAACCCCCTCACGGCAATTATATCCGAATTATGAAATTTAAGTGAAATAGAGACCAATAAGACAAAAATCACATTTATGATCACTTATCTCCAAGAGATAAACAAAAATTTTAAAAAAAGAATTCATCTGGTCTCACATTTACTTTCGAATACAATTACCTGTGCAGTCATATCACATAATAAATATCAGAGTGCGTAACTAAAATCCTGGTAACTCTGGGTTACTTGTATATATACAATGGGTTTGAAGTTTCCCAAAATGGGGATTACATATCCAAAAATTTATATTTACAATCTATATATACGTAATCCCAAAATCTAACTAGATAACCAACAATCCCAAAATCCAAAATGTCCCTACTAGCCCTAACCACTCCTGGTTGGCCGCTTCCCTTTCGAGCCACTTGCCCTTTCTGAAAATGTTAGTTATTGCAAAGAGTGAGATTCTAAAGAATCCCAGTAGTAACAAATCACTCATACAATATATAAACACAAGGCATGTATGTTAATCATGTTCAGCAACAACACTATGAGTCATAGCTCACGCCACAACCGATAGCACTCACGGCTGTATCACAATGCACTATGCCCTCTTTTACGGTAATCACAATGTTAGCATTTGCTGTAATCACTATGCCAGCTCTCGCTGTAATCTCAATGCCCGCTTTCACGGTAAACACTATGCAGCAGCATCACAAGGCACAAAGCATCACAAAGCTCCACAAAGCATCTCAAGGCACCACATATCACAAGGCACAAAGCTCCACAAGGTATCTCAATGCATCTCAAAGCAGCAGCAACAACACACAATGCATGATAGACAAACATACAATACATTTACACAAAGTATAAGAGAGAAGTCACTACCTGTATCTTTCCTGACGTTCTTCGGCACAGTAGGCTCACGTGTCTGACATATATAAAATCCTATACCAATTTAAGGACAATTGATTAATATCCTTCCCAAAAACTTATTTCCATAATACTTTAAGTTGGTTATCATTTATGACTCTTTAGGTGACTATTAGAGGCCTACACATATGCCACAAGAGTTAGGAGAAACTACCTTAAAGACCCCTTTTTCGAAGGCAAAACACATATTTTTAGCTGACTCACTCGAGTGAAGATGACCTCACTCGAGTGATAAGAGCCTTGCACTCGAGTGAGACTAGCTCTCACTCGCGAGTGTTTCACAATGAGCAACAACCATGACCAGAAAGTGTTCACAACACTTGAGCAAGGGGTTTTGCACTCGAGTGATAACTCCAAAATCACTCGATTTCTCGAAAATGTAACACAAGAAGTGACAACCCGAGAGCACAGACAACATCAGAGGGAAAAGCTCACTCGAGCATACCCCCCAGCACTCGGGTGAGAAGGTTTCACTTACGAGTGTTAGAACACACTCTTGAACATCAACCAGCGAGTGACAACCCGAGAGCAACCCTAACCAAGAACTCACACCATCACTCGAGTGATCCCATTCTCACTCGAGTGATCACCAACATCACTCGCGGTTACAAAAGTGTACTCGAGCTTTACTCATAAAACCCAGGAAAAACACAAAGCAGAAAGAGAAAATGCACGCAGCACTTGAGTGTGATCTTTCCTCACTCGAGTGATGCTATCAAATTACCCAGATCGCAGCAAGTGACAGAAATTCCCGGATTGGCCAAAATCACACCCAATGGTTTCTAAACTCCACACAAAGCTCATACTCACTCAAAATGACATAGAGAACCCATTGGTAACCTCCAAAACATTCAAAAATCATTTTAATCACAATCTAACTCTTGGGTCTCTATATCACACACAACACCCAATTTCAATCAATATACCTCCCAAAATTCAAAACCATATCAAATACTCAAAGAACTTCACAATGAACTAATCCCAACATCATCCACTATGAAATTCATACATTCCAAAATGGGCATTCCAGATTTTCCCAACTCATCCAAAAATCACAATAAATATATCAAAAATCATCAAATGCTTACCTCTTTACTTTGCCAAAACTATAACTTTGATTCTCCAACTTTCAAATTACTCCAACACTCAAACCACCACTATTCAAAATTCTGAAACAACCAAAATGGAGCTCTTACACTATGAACAAATTTAAGGAAGAGGATTTGAGCATTAGAGGACCATTACCTACCCAAAATCAAAGCTTTCTCTTTTCTCTTTCCTTGCTTGGTCCACCAGAAATGGAAAAAGGAAGAAAGAGAAATGGTGAGATATAGAGGTGATGATGATGAGTGTTTCTCTTCGCTTGCCTATACACAAAATCGAATAAAAGAGAGAAGAGAGAGAAAAAGTAAATTTTTGTCTTTTGTGACACATCCAATGGTCCACCAAATGCCACTTGGCAACATCTTCTCACTTCCACCATGAGCTCACACAAATGCAAGGCATAGGATTCCGACCCATGGTCAATAAATCTCAACCATTGATCTTTAATCACCAATGAGTTTTCTCTTTGGTAACTGACCAATTGGTCGGTAAATTTCCAATTTTACCATTTTGCCCTTAGTTTCACTATGATTATTAAATCATCACTATGAACATTTATTTCAAATTCGCATCACATTTATCCAAAAGTGTTTAATTACACTAATTACAATCAACATCAGAGTTATTAGCCCTTAATATGAAATTGGGTCATTACAAAAATTAAGCAGGAAAACTCAATTAGACGAGAGATCAAGGAAGGTGAACACACATAGTCACCATGACAAGAACACTTGAAGAGAAATTGGTACAAACATGCAAGAAGCCACCAAAACCTTTAACTATTAATGATGTTCTTCTCAAGAACCAGACGCAAATGAAACCACTGATATGTGATTCAAAATGCAAGATAAAGTTAGATAGTAGGAAAGAGGTGATAATGAGAAGATGCAAGATGTTGATATCTCTAAGCTTCTACAGTAAGACATTTTTGCAGGAGTATGTCTTTGCCCTTTTAATTGTTAATTATGGATATCATTTATTGGAATTTTTGTGCGATTGCTTCTAAATATTTCTAAGGACAGTCAGAGATGTGATCAAGGGAAAGTGGTTAACATTATTATTCTGCTTGAAACACTAGTTAGTGGATTCAAAGTTAATCAGATTATGCATAAACTGGGTAGCTAATCTCAATACCATGAACTAGTAATCATTCCCAAGGTTGATAAGACATAAACAATAAAGGATTGTAGGCCAATTTTCCTTTGTAATGTGAGTTGTAAGATTTTTATTAAGATTATTCTCAGCAGGCTCAAACAAATCATGGCAAAATTGGTTGCACATCACCAATGTAGTTTTATTGTGGGTAGAGAAAGTAGTGACATTATCATTATAGTGTAAGAAGTAATTCACTCAATAAGAACCAAGAAGGGAAGTGAAGGGTGGCTAGCTGTGAAAGAGGATCTTTAAAAGGTTTACGACATTGGAATGGCCTGTCATCTGGGATACCCTTAAGATAGTGAGCATTAGTGACAAACTCACTTAAGGGATTATGTCTTGCATCTCAAATTCTTCATTCCGTGTACTATGGAATAAAGAGCCTACCAAAAGCTTCTCTCTATCTCATGGTTTAAGACAAGGTGATCACATATCCCTATACACCTTTACTTTTTGCATAGAGATAATGAACCATATGATTCAAGATAGTATTAAGGAGGGCTCTTGGTCTCCAATTCTTCCGAACACAATTGGTCCCCTAATCTCCCACTTATTCTTTGCTAATGATATAATTCTTTTTGGGGAAGTTTTGATAATGTATGTAAAATTTCTGTGATGCTTCTAGTAAGATTATGAACAAAACCGAAACAAAGATTTGCTTATCTAATAATGTTCATGTCTCTAGGGTTATGGAGATGAGTCAACAGATGGGTGTTGGCTTGACTAATGATATAAGGAAGTACCATAGGATTCCCTTTCTTCACAAGAGGGCATCTTATATAACGTTTGCATCGATCCTTAAGAAAACTCAGAATAGGATGTCAAGTTCGAAGAAGAAATATTTAAATTTAGCAAGGAGAGCTACTTTAATTTGCTCTATGTTATCATCTTTACCTATATATTGTATGTAGACAATGCTGCTTTTTAAAGGACTTATTCAAGATTTGGAAAAGCAAAGTCGAGATTTCTTATAGGGAGATATGAGCAAAGTTGGGATATGTAGCCATAATTTCTTATGGTGTGAAGCTAGCTCGATTATTGTGGCGGTTATTTTGTAGTGGTTAGTAACAAAGTAACTACTACAAAATGCAAAGAGCCGTATTTTTGTAGTAGTGAAGGTTAACCGCTATAAAGTATAATGCAAACTTGTAGTAGGTATAGCTTATAACCGCTATAGAATGTAGAGGGTTTGTAGATTTGTAGTGGTTACATAACTGTTCATGTTATCTAAGGTAGGGTTTGTGGATTTTTAGAGGTTTTTGTTGAAACCCCTAGAAATCCAAGCCCTATAAAAGCGCCCTGAACCCTCCAATTCCTCATTTTTCCATGTTGATTTATCACGCTCCCTTTGAGATTTTCCTTGAGATTTGAGGTTCTGCTGAAGCTTTTGATAGAGTTTGCTACTCGAGGTTAGTAAAGTTAAGTGGTTTATTTCCTTTTTTGGCTATTATTTATAATTTTGATATAACCTATGCTAATATTTTTTTTTGCAGTTATATGTATTATGACTTCTGAGTGAGACAAGGGAAAGGGAAAAAAGGTTGAACTTCCCCACAAACCTATTTTGTGGGGGAGCAGTAGTAAAGGGGGTAGTGGAAGAGGCAGTAAAGGGTAGTGTGGAGGGAGGCATGTCCCCATGCCGTCGCAAGGGGTGACCATGCCGCAACAGCCATAAGACGTGGCCCCACCATAGCAGCCCTTCCAGGAGATTGGCCCAGAGTAGACGGGCCCACAACAGACGACCCTACAGGAGGCGACCACTCCAGAGCTGAATGTTGAGCTGGAGGGGGAGATTAGTTTTAGCGATCTAAACGAGAATGAGGAATTTGACATCCAAATTCCTATATTGAGATGGAGCGGTTCCTAGATGAGGAGGAGGATAGGGACTAGAACAACCCACGGTGGTCATCTACCTTGTCAACGGGGTTTAAGGTACAAATTCAAGGTAAATTTAATTATTTTTTTAATAAATTTAATATTGAAATTATAAATATATTTTAAAATTTAATAACGTATGTGTTAAATTGTGTAGATGAGCAGGGGAACATTTCCATAACGAGGCTAGATGTGGCCGATCTCAATAGCATGGACTGGAGCCTAGCATGGTAGTTTCATGGAATGATGCCATGGACCAGCCTATCGAGAATGGTAGTCACCTCTTCAACCGCTACCTGAATAAGCTGGGCTCAAATTGGATGTGGTTCCCTATCCACTCCAAGATGTGGAGGAACATTCCTAAGAGGCCGAAGGATTTGACGTGGGATGAGGCCATGAAAGTAATTAATAGTATTTGATTATATTATATATTTTTTAATTAATTGTATTTAATTAATATTTATTAATTGTATCATTTGTAAGTAAATGTATTTAATTATTTTTTATTCAATTGTGTTACAGCTTAGGATTGTCGTCCAGGACAATCGGAAAAGATACACACTGATGAAGATGGGAGATGACTGAAGGATCAAGAGGAATTGTCTCTTCCACAGCATGAATAAAGATGAGATGATACCTCTATAGCAGCTGATCAAGAACGTCTCGGACAGTGTCCCACCAAACAACTGGGCGAGTTTTGTCTAGTATAGAAGGAGCGCAGAGGGGCAAGTAATTTATTTATAATTTTAATTTTAATATAATTTTCAAAATTTTTATGTTTTTAATAATTATAATTGTTTTATATTTTTTAATAATTTTAATATTGTTTATTTTATGCTGGCTCTTTCTTAGAGGAATACCACGTAACGAGGGCAGTAGAGGATCCACTACACGGCAAGATCAAAGATATTTGCTATCACATACAGCGAGCTAGTAATTTATTTATAATTATAATTTTAATATAATTTTTATGTTTTTAATAATTATAATTGTTCATAATAGTAATTTATTTTTTTAATTTTTTTAGAAGAGGAAGGCTCTGTAGGAGAACCAATAGACGGACTATATGGAGTTATTCACTATCACCCATAGACAACGTGACGAGACTCCAACCTCTCAGCAGGCAGAGGAGGCCATTGTAAGTTAATTTATTATTGTATAATAATAATAATTTATTGTTATATTTTTTTTTATAAAACTACTTTATTGTGAATAATAATAATAATACTTTATTATTTCATAAAATGGTAGAAGCAGATGCAGCAGTCATGGCTGAGTTGCGAGAGACCCAAACCCAGAAGTCATAGGGTCTGCAGACCCCACTGCACTATTGAAAGCTAGTCTGGGTCTAGTTGAGCACCTTGGATGCGTGAGGGGTATGGGGATAGGCGCCAAAACTAGTATGATTTATGGTAAGAGCGGCGCCTCTGAGGCTAGCAACTCTAGAGCACAAACGTCTGGGGTCAGATATCCGAGGAATGACTTTGTTGACAAGCTCTGTTTGGAGGTTCCAGGACATATGCTGTGATGGCCCATCAGATGCAGTTGCAGACCGATTTCTACTTGCTCAGCATGGTAGTGGTAGGATATCACGAACTACATGTTGTGGTCGTGGAGTTGCCTGTTCCCTAATGAGGAGCATCCACAGGTACCCCTTATCCCTAGGTTCGTCATCTAGCTGCATCCTACTACCAATGATAATGGTACGGTTCACTTTGCTCAGCTCTATGCATCCGCCCCCTTAAGGGAGGACCTGATGATCAACGCTGTGATTCTGCCCCTTTGAATAGTTAGTTTATGCTTTAGTTAGCTTTAGGACAATTATATTTTTTTCTAACATCTATACAAAAATTTGGATATTTATATTTTCATTAATGTTAAATTCTTCTTTCATTTAGAACTCACAAACAAAATTGGAAAAAAAATAAATAAAAAATCTATTTGTAGTGGTTTTCGTATAATAAATGCTACAAACTATACAAAATATAAAGATTTGTAGTGGTTATACCTATTAAATCACTACAAATAGAAAATACATAATACTGTGTAGTGGTTCCGGGTTATAACCGCTACAAATTATAATGAATCTTTGTAGTGGTTGTATCAACAAGAACAACTATAAAATGCATAAATAAAAAATTTGAAATATAACCAATGGTCATGATACTTTGTAGCGGTTTTCACAACTACAAACGCTACAAACTTTCAATTCAAAATTTGAATATTTTAAATCCCACCCATGAACATTTGTAGTGGTTTACCAGCATAACTGTTACAAAGTGACTTGCATATTGGTAGCAGTTTCTTAACAGGAATTGCTACAAATTGAAATTTTGAAATTTGAATGTGCTAATTCCCACCAATGGTCATAAACATTTGTAGTGGTTGTATTGATGTAACTATTACAAAGTGTCAAACATTTGAAAATTGAATTTCATGTCCTGCCAACAGTCGTGATTGTTTGTTGCAGTTTCTTGAACTATAATTGTTACAAACTTATACTTAGTAGCGGTTATGGTAGTGGTTTTGTAACCGCTACAAATTGTTAAACATTGGAGGATTTGAATATAAGTTTCCAAGCACCTGTCATTCTGTATTCACTCATCTTCTTTGCTAAATTTTTCACTAGCTATGGATAAGTCATGGATCATGATGCCACGCAATTCTCCAGAATATTTGTACGGATTAAATAATTTCTTGGATTTGGCATACTCTTGTGCCAGCTGTAATGGTGAGATCATCTGTCCATGTCGAATATGCAAGTTCAAGAAATGGCATGCATGACAAGTTGTTAAAGAACATTTGCTTGTGAAGTCTTTCCCAAAAGACTATACGTTCTGGGGAGTTCATGGTGAGAAGCCCGGTATGAGATATGATGCTGCTCTTTCAAAGTTCACAAATAGGAGTTCAAGTAGATGAAGATAATCCTATTAATGATACTGTGCATGATGCATTTGGTTTTCAAGATGACAACTTCAACGAAGAAGTACAGGGTTCAGAGCCAGTATTCTTGAGGAATGAAGTAGCTCAGGATTTTTTCAGATTAATGGACGAAGCAGATCTTCCTTTATATCAAAGTTGTTGAAAATACCCTAAATTATCTTTCTTGATCAAGTTGTATCATATCAAGTGCTCGTGTGGAATCACAGATAAAGGAATGTCAATATTGCTAGAATTATTACAAGATGCATTCCCCGACGTAGAGATTCCCATAATGTTCTACGAGGCTAAGAAGATTATTAATAAATTAGGCTTGAACTAACAAAAAATCAATGTATGCCCCAATGATTGTATGCTGTTTTGGGGAGATGATGCTAGCAGGGAGACTTGTAAGCAATATCACACATAGAGGTAGGTACAAGACAATTTGAAAGAGGAAAAAGCAAAAGAACAAACCTATAAAGATTCTTAGGTACTTTTCTTTAAAGCCGTGGTTACAAAGATTGTTTATGTCATCCAAAACGGAGGAGCACATGAGGTGGCATGACGTTTATAAGAATAAAGATTGTAAATTAAGACATCCTTGGGACGCAGACACCTAGCAAACGTCCAACAAAGACTTTTCATCTTTCACGACTAATCCCAGAAATGTTCGACTTGCTTTGGCAACTGACAGTTTCAATCCATATGGGAATCTTATCATAGGTTACAGTATTTAGCCAATAGTCTTAGTTTCCTACAACTTACTCTTTGGATGTGTATAAAACAAAGCTCATTCATTTTATCTATGATCATTCCAGGCAAAAATTCACCGAGTAATTACATCGATGTGTATCTCTAACCGCTTATTGTTGAATTGCTTGACTTGTGGAATGTCAACATCGAGAAATATAACGTAGTAGAAGAAATTGTTCAACTTGCATGCAACCTTGATGTGGACTATTAGTGACTTTTTGGGCTAGGAACATTATCCAGGTGGATTCTACATACTGGGTTGTTGTGTCTAGCTTGCAATTTTGACTCTGATGCAATGCAACTTCCCCAAAACTGAAAGTGGTGCTTCAAGGGGTATCAGAGGTTTCTCAATGGAAAGCAAAAGTTTAGATTACATTGGAATCATTTCAATGGGAAACCAGAAAAAAGAGGACTACCTCAAACTTTATCCAATGTAGATATCTTATAGCAACTTGAGGACGTTGAATTCAAGTTTGAAAAAAGAAACAATATAGCAAAAGGAGGGTGAAAGATGAGTAGGACTTCTTCTTTTATGCCTCGCAATAAAGGAAGAAAAACATTTTTTGACTCTTCCATATTGAAAATCTAATTACTTTGCTATAGTCTTGATGTCATGCACATTGAAAAAAATGTATATGATAATGTGCTATATATGCTGCTTACGAACCTAGCAAGTCAAAAGATCATCTTCAAGAAAGGAAAGATTTATGTGCCATGGGAGTTTGTAAAGATGTGTGGCCAGATGAACATAACAAATTTCAACCGACAAAGTCCACCCTCACAAAACCAAACAAGGGAGTCTTCCTCACAACATTGAAGAAAATAAAAGTTCCTTTTAGGTATTCATGCAACATTTCATGATGTATTGACATGCAGGCTCGAAAGGTTGCTGGCCTGAAGAGTCATGACTCACATGTTCTTATGCAACAGTTACTTCCACTGGCTATAATGAATGAACTTTCCCCTGATGTGTATATCATTTTGGTAGAGCTTTGTTCTTTTTTTCAAAAGTTGTGTTCTAAGGTTTTGATCATTGAGGATCTCGATTAGCTACAGTCCAAAATCATTCTTACACTTTGTCATTTAGAGATGATATCTCCTTCGTCATTTTTCACTGTGATAGTTTACTTTACAGTCCACCTTGTTCATGAAACAAAGATCGCTGCCCAATTCAATATCGATGGATGTATCTGATGGAGAGGTACTCATTTTACACATGTTTGTCATTATTAGTTCCTATATTTACTAGTCACCCTTTTTAGCATTAGTATCATTTTTCCTTCTTTACTTTGTAGGTTTCTTAGGAAATTGAAATTTTATGTAAGGAATAAGGCATAGCCAGAACGTTCCATAGATAAATGTTATATAAGGGATAAGGTCTTATATTTCTATCAAGGTACTTTGATGACATTGAGACGGCATTCAACCAACCACCTCGTGTAGACAATTATCCTGAACCTACGCCAATATCAAGAGAGTTGTTTATCCCTCGTGCTGGTAAACCAGTTAGAGGAACTAAGAACTTCAAACTAACGGTGACTATGAAGTTGCAAGCATATAGATATGTCGTGATTAATTACACTCAAGTTGAACCCTTCCTTTAATAAGAATTGTACATTCATATGTTATTTAATATCTATCCTTACATTTCATGATCGCTATTACGAGTGTAAATGGTCTACCAGAAAGTGCAAGTGTACACTGTTGTAGACAAGTAATATGAAGTGTTGTAAAGTATCGTTCCCTCGAGGATTGATCACTAAGTACCAAAATAAGTAATTTTACCTCTATTTAGTCGATCGATTAGTTGGTGATTGAGAGTACAAAATAAAAGATGAGTAAATATGAATGCAAATGGTATGAAACAACTATGAGAAAAAGTCCTAGGGATCAGATTTCACTTAACAAATTCTGGATTGAATTACTTATCTATTCTAGCCCAATTTATTCCACATGATTGATAGTTGAGTTTCCTTAATTTAATTACTAGCCTCTTCTAAGGTCAAGCAATTCTATAATTAACTTCTAATCCAACATATTCCTATATGAATTTAAGCAAATAATTATGCATTAAGATTCATGGAACTCATTAAGACTATACAACTCATATGAATATATTCCCATTTCATATGGAAGTCATAATTTTAATTATAGGATCTATACACATGCATCTCCTTCCGGTCTCAACATGCATATTTAAATCATTCAAAAGATGGCCAGTCAATCAAAAGCATTAAGAATAATAATTAAAACTGAATCATGAAGGAGAAATTCAAACTAGATTTAATAAGTTAAGATTCAATCCATCATTAGTAAGCTATGTCATCACCCTAGAAAAATGGAAATTTAGCTCATGATGAAATTAAAAACAACAATAAAATAAATTGAGAACTTCATAAACATTACAATAGACTTAATTATTGAATAAACAATACAATCACAAGATGCATGAAAATAGAAAAATCTTGCCTTCCATGTAGGAGGCATGCAAGAAACAAATACAATGCATGAAATTAAGTCTCAGATTATGGTATGTAAGTAGAGAGGAGAGGAGAGTAATGAAATGGTGTGTAAGTGGAGAAGAGAGAAGAGTAATGGAAATGAAATGGGGTGTTTGGAGAGGAGATGAGACTAATGGATATGAATTGGTGTGTAAAATGTGAAGGAGAGGGTGGCTATATATAGGGAAGTATAGAGTAGGGTAGATGAAGTGATAGATGAAATGTGGTAGATGAAGTTGTAGATAGAATGTGATAGATAAAGTAGTAGGTGAAAAGGAAGATGAAGTGGTAGATGAAATGGCTGGTAGAATGGTAGATGATTCCTGCTCTCAACTTCCAAGCAAAATTTGAAACCCTTGGAGATAAAACTGGATTTTGGTCTCAACATAAAAGTTGTAGAGCTCTTTCTTAGCTTTTTATCCATATTAAGAACATCTCAATCCGACATCTAGAGCTCAAGATAAATTTGAAATCCTTGGAGATAGAATTGGATTTTGGTCTCAACATAAAAGTTGTAGAGCTCTTTCTTAGCTTTTTATCCATATTAAGAACATCCCAATCTGACATCTAGAGCTCTAGATATTGCCTGAAAACTAGAAGAGGGTCTAATTTTGTATTTTTCAAGAAATTCTATTTTATGCCAAAATCATTATTTATTTATTAATTACACCCAAATTTATTAAATTGAGCTCAAATATCATCCATAAAATCGTCATATAAGGGAAAATTAATATGCAAATATTTCACTTATCAAATTCCCCCACACTTAGCTCTTTGACGTCCTCGGACAAGGAGTGACCATTAATGCTTCAAACAAAATTAGAAGTGTCAAGTCATAAGCAAGAACACAATTGAAAAATAAAGATATCATAGTATTCAAGAATCAACGAAAATATTAACTAGTAACTTTATTTCAAAATGAATAAACTGAGTTCGTAATTACTAGTCATTCTCTCAATCTCTCAAGTGTTTAGGGTAAGTGTTTCCCTCAAATTCAAGCAAAAAAATTGCACTACTATAGACTTGCTAAAAATCTTAATCTCCACTACCTAATTCACATGCATAAGTCAAATTAAAAGGACTTATTAAGGGTTGTAACAGGGTTAAGGTAAAAGGAATGTAAAACGTGATATGAAGGGCTAAATTTAAGAAATTAATAGAATAATTGAAAAATGGGCCAGCTTCTGAATAAATCTATTTCATCACAACAACCCACAATTCGAATACTCAAAATATTTTTTTTCTTTTTCATCTTTTTTCTTGCAACTCTAAAGTTGATGATATATACACCCCTACACTTGTCAAAAGCCCATTTCACAAAAATCTGAAATGCTCTGCTAATTTTTCGAATTAGGTAAAAGCACTTGATATATCATTAAAGCATATGTTAATGGGTTGAGAACAAAGAAAGAGTCAATTAGGCTCAAAGGGGCTTATCAACAGTATAATTGGAAGGTTGGCTATTTGGCTCTGGCTAAACAAAATGGATGCCTTTATCATCTTTGAATGTGCATGTGAAATGTAATCTCAACCAGATTTAAAGTAAGTTCTAGAATGACAACTTAATAAGTGAATATTACACACAAGAGAAGTGATCAATATAGGCTCAAAAGCTCACGGTTAGGGGCTTTCAAACTCAGCTCATTCAATCTCAAAATTTATCACCAATTGCAACAATCAGTTGTTCATTCATGCTATGAAATCTCTAAATTCAATTGATCCATACTCAAAACTTATATACTTCTTAAGATCATTACAAAGCACTTAAATAGGATGATTTTGTTTTACTTTTACTCTTTTTTTTAAGAAGGAACAAAAACATGCAACTAATAAAATTCATCTCAGGAGTTAAGAATAACTCCTTACTTTGCCATTTTTTTGTCACACCCTATGCATCTAATGGTTTTACTAACTAACTAAAAAAAAAAATTTTCTCCTCCCCTAACCTAAATCATACATTGTCCCCAATGTCTTCTAGAGCTCAAAGGAAGTGTTTTTTTTAAACATAAACACACAATAAAGTAAAACCAAGAAGATTAAGAAAAGTTACAACTAAGAGTGGTATCTGGGTTCTGCTTCTCACTGCTATTAGAAGATTGCCCACCTATTTGCTTGACGAGTAGATTTGGTTTAGGTCATAGGTTTGCAGTTGATCGAGCAGCTGATCAGTAGTTGGTGCAACAATTATGGAGTGGCGAGTCGCTTAGGGTATGAATCCTATTTCCACAGCATGATAAAAAAACATAGCAAATCATCATAAAAACCATTAACATTTAACAATCCTAATGGGGTTTTGTGATAGTTCAACTTAGTGCAATATACAACTCTAGAGATCCCATCTAACGTCTCTAAACCACTGGGTAGAGCAATAAAAGCTTGAGCATGATAGAACATTTGTCTCATACATTCAGGCAAGCTTGAAACCTACAACTCTTGTCCAAAGGAAAAGATATGGTCTTCAACCTCCTTCATCGTTGCACTCAAACCCTTTTTTCCATTCATAGATGCAGAAATGGCCACACTTACCTTTATGCCCTGGATGCCTCCCCCGTATACAAAATTGATCTTTCTAGCAACTAAAGCACTTCCAAGTTCATTTGCTGCTATTATAAACTCTCCATCCTTACCCATATGAGTTTCACAAAAAATGTAGATAGATGTAAATCTACATCTTTGTATGATACCCTTTTTCGTTTCTTTTCTCTCTAACAATTTGTACTTACAAGTAGAAGACTGCATATTTACAAGTGGAAGTGTGCATATTTACAAATGAAAGAGTACATATATATAACATTAAAGCAGCAACAACAAAATCATACAAATCACACATTTTTCAAAAATTTTTGAAAAACTTCTAACACGAATGACCAGCGTAATTTGCGTAAAGAAAAAGGGGAAAGAAAGTCAAAAGTTACTGAGAAGATAAGACATATTAGACAAAAGCTTTTGAAAAGATAAGATAGATTAGACAAAAACTACAGAAAAGATAAGAAGAGTAGACAAAAGCATGATTATGTATAGTAGTTGTGATTTTGGCTCACATCTTCCTCTGGTTTTACGTCCAGTAACGGCTTAAATGCTTTCTATGAATGAGGATTTGCTTCCCATACAATTTTCTTATAAATTGGCAAACAAGGTCTTTTAACGTCAGATTCCCAAGACAATAGCACTCTTTTTCTCTGTTGAATATGTCCGCTAAATCAAGAAGAATACGATGAATATTACCACTTAGATGCGTCTCAAGAGTTTGAATGATATCATCCAGTGACTTCTTACTTAGTCCATCCTTTATAAATTTAATTTTATCTTCTCGATTTATAGAAACCATACCTTTACTCCTAGAACGCTGATCACAATTCCACCTTGTACATTTAGGGCAGACATTCATTTTTTTTAGCTCTTCTCTTTTTAGAGTAAGAACTTCTTCCCATTTCTGGGAAAGGTTTAACAAATGTTTTATGAATCTTACCTGCTAAACATACCTTAGCTTCAATGATCCAGCGTATGTCCATAGGAAAGCCCAAACACTTGAATATCTTCATCCTTTCAAGTCAACCGTTATAGATCTTCTTGAGCACATCTTTGGGAAGAGTAGGGAACCTATTCTTAAGCTTTACAAGAGATTCCTCCAAGGTAACTTAAAATGAAACTGATGAAAACTAAAATTCTCAACCCAGTATAGTGTGTTTCGGTGAGTAGGAAAGAAAAATGAGAGAGTATGAAAGAAGTTTGAGAGAGTAGGAAAGAGATGGGTGAGTAGGAAAGAAGTTTTGGGTTGCCTCCTAAATAACCACCCTCTTTAACATCTTTAGCTAGAAAAAGACCAAACCAAAAATTTTTTTACTTTTTTTATTATTAAAAAATTTACTAGATTGAGGACTTACCTGTTGGTTCCTCAAACGTGATGACATATTTCAAAGTGTTGAGTGCACCTTCATTGTATTCTTTGAGCCTTTGCCCATTCACTTTGAATTTTTGATCACCATCTTGAATCTCCACAGTTCCATATGGCCACACTTGAATCACAGTAAAAGGACTTGACCACCTTGATCTCAGCTTTCCTGGAAAGAGCTTTAACCTTGAGTTGTATAAAAGCATTTTTTCCCAGTGTGAACTCTCTCCTCAAAATTCTTCTGTTATGCCATATTTTTGTCTTCTCCTTGTATAACTTGGCATTTTCATAAGCTTGTTGTCTGAATCCTTCAAGCTTATTGAGTTGGAGAAGCCTTTTCTAACCAACTGCCTTTAAGTCAAAATTTAAGGCATTTATTGCCCAATATGCTTTGTGCTCCATTTCTACTGGAAGATGGCATGCTTTTCCGTAGACCAATTGATATAGGGATGTACCAATTGATGTCTTCAAGGCAGTTCTATAAGCCTAAAGTGCTTCTTCTAATTTCTGTGCTCAGTCCTTCTGATTGGAATTCACCATCTTCTCTAAGATCCACTTAAGTTCTTCGTTTGAGATTTCCACCTGCCTAATAGTTTGTGGATGATATGGAGTTGCAACCTTATGAGTCACTCCATATTTAGCTAATACCTGTTAGATCCCATAAGTTTTGATGATAACAAAGATTGGACTAATGATAAAAGAGGATATGATAACAAATGAATTTGAACAAAGTAAATGGTAGACAAAGCATTACTTAAAGTAAACACTGGAGTAATAAAGAAGATCTGAGGGAAAGAGCAAAGGAAGAACATCACTGGCAGTTTTTGTCTATGTTTACTCGAGTGACCACTCGAGTAAGGAACACTGTTACTCTAGTGGGCACTCGAGTAATGTTGAAAGAAAATGTTTTCGGAGGCACTGCCAAAATTTGGAAGAAGTTACTCGAGTAGCCACTCGAGTAATATACAAATTTATATGAACCATTACTCGAGTAACACATGAGAAAAGGCATTACTCGAGTAGCCACTCGAGTAACCAGGTCAAAAATCTTCCAGTAGCTCTTGGCCAAGAAATGCAACAATTTACTTGAGCAGCCACTCAAGTAACCATGAGAGAAAAATGCATTACTCGAGGGAGCACTCTAGTAATCTGTAGAGTTATTTGAAGCATTACTCGAAGGGTCACTCGAGTCATCAGGTAGGCAAACTCTCAGCCAAGATTTGAATGACATTACTTGAGGGAGTAATCGAGTAGTCTGTAAACTTATTTGAAATTTACTCGAGGAGTCATTCGAGTAACTTGTGAAGAAAAGACATGCCCACTCGAGTAATCAACTTACTGAAGGGAGCACCCGAGTAACTTGCGAGGAAAAGACATGGCCACTCGAGTAATCTGGTATTTCCAAGTTTTGTGAGTTATCTTACTCCATGTCTTACCTGAGTAATATCTTATGAAAATTGTTGAATTACTCACTGCCATATTTTTGATAAGTTTACTCGAGGGACTACTCGAGTAACAAGCATGATCACTCGAGTAGCCACTCGAGTAATAAAGTCCATAAATCATGTTCTTAATCTAATGATTATTGATTTATTATGTATATGATTAATCTCTTTATTACACTAGTATTTTGAGTACATTTGCAGAGAAATAATGAAGGGATCATGCCTGAAGTGAAAAGTCAAATAAAAGTCCGAACGTTCACCTACCGCCACCTACCGCAAACGGATAGTTTTAAAATTTAAAGAATGGTCAACCGTTGTTGTGCGACTCTAACGGACATGTTTGAATTGCTTCTAACAGATACTATAAATCATCTATATATATGGAGCATTCAAAGAGCATACAACATCAACTGAGAATAAGCAATCACATATCAATCAACATACTCTTTGTTCTTTAGTTTCTTATACTCATTCATTGTACGTCAGTGATTATATATTTGGTCTGTGAGAGAGTGTTTCATTACAAACTTAATATTTATTATTGAGACAACTTAAGGTTGTGGAACCTTGAGTTGGGGATCTGATTGCAACGTGTAATAAGGAGCGAGTGTCTAGGTGAAGGAACTTGTTGTGTATTGAGGTGCCAAGAACCCACTGAATTTTGGAGAACATAGTGAAACTCTCAAAGATTCTCTAAGGACTGGACGTAGATCAAAGTGGTTGTGGCCGAACCAGTATAACTCCCGGTGTACACTTCGGTGATATTTCTCTTTGCTCTCAACTGCTTTAAATATTTTGTCAATTTTCTTAATACGCAATGAAATTTCTTGTATCACCTAACTCAGCCCCCTCTTGGGTGAACACTTGCACTAATACTTGGTATCAGAGCGTAGGTCTTTTATTTAAGGTTTAACAGCCTAAGAAGGATCCAATGGCAAGCATAGGTGAAGGCATTCTTCCGAACGAAGCTTCTATCATGAGACCTCTGGGTTTCAATGGCGAATACTTCTCATTCTAGAAAGCAAAGTTCAAAGTCTTCTTAATGGCTACTAAATATGGGCTATGGGATGTGATTGAGAGTGGAAACTACAAACCTGAAAAGATTGTAGATTCACAGAGAGTTCCCAAGACACCACCAGAATATGATGAGAATGACAAGAAACTCATCATACTCAATAAGGCAATTCTAATGATTCGAAGTGCCTTGAGTCAAAATGAGTACTTTAGAATCTGCACACTCCCAACAGTTAAAGAAATGTGGGAAGCCTTGGTAATAGCTCACGAAGGAACTTCAGGAATAAAAGAAAACCAAATCAATACTCTGGTTACTGAGTTTGATTTACTTCGAATGAAATCAGGTGAGTCGATAGCTGAATTTGAACTTAGATATACTCACCTTGTTAATCAACTTGCAGTACTTGGAAAATTCTATGATCAATATACCCAAGTACGAAAGATTTTAAATATTCTTTCTAAAGACTAGGAGGCAAAAGTCACTGCAATTGATGAAGCAAAAGGTGAATCAATGCGATAGGTTGCTTTTCTATTCAGAAGCCTTTCTGAATATGAGAGTAAGTTAAAGTTCAAACGAGAACTAGATGATATTGGTGACAAGAAGAAAAGAGGTTTAGCACTGAAAGCAAAAGAAGAAGAACAAGATGAAGATGAAGAACTTGACGATGACGAAATAGGCCTAATCATAAAACGATTCAGAAAGTTTTACAAGAAAGGCCAAGGATTCAAAAACTTTCAGAAAGGAGGAACAAGCAATAAAGAACACATCATCTACTATGAATGTGGAAAGCCAGGACATTTCAAATCAGAATGTCAAGAACTGATTCAGAAGAATAAAGAAAAGAGAAAAGGAAAATTCTACAACAAGAAGAAAGCCTTTGTATATGCCATGTGGGGAGATAGCTCTTCTGATGAAGAAAGCGATGAAGAGGAAGTAGCCAATATCTGTCTAGTTGCTTAAGAAGAAATAGAAGAAGAGGTAACTAATTCTGATCCTACCTATGATGAATTATTTTCTGAATATAATGCTTTACATTCTGAATTCATTAAAGTAGTTAAAGAACTAGTTGTTTTCAAAAGGAAAAACAAATTGAAATAGAACTAAAAGAGAATTTAGAGAAAGATTGTGAAAACTGTTCTTCTTTGAAAAAGAAAAACATTGATCTCACAAAAACTCTTGAAAAATTCACTACAGGAAGTGAGATGCTAAATATGATTCTAAAAGCTCAACGTTTTGTAAATGATCAATTTGGTCTTGGGTATGATCCAAAATCATATAGAAGAAAAGGAAGAAAGAAAGCAGGAGGTAAGTCATATTTGAATTATTTTCAGCATTCTGTACATACATAAAATCCTTTTGCATATTGTATTTATTGTAATAGAAAAGGTCATTATACATCATCATGCATTCATAAGAAGAAAGGAAAGATAGGAACCTACAAATGGGTACCTAAAGGTTCATATGGTTAGCAAGTCATTTGTACTAACCTATAAGGACCCAAAAAGATGTGGGTACCTAAGACTTAATCATATTTGATTGCAGATATGTCTTAAAGCATCCAAAAACAACAAATGGTACATAGACAGTGGGTGCTCTAGATATATGACCGGTGATTTCGAAAGTTTTACCATATTGTAACCCAAGGAAGGTGAAAAGGTAAAATTTGAAGGAAATCAATCCGAAAAGATAGCAGGAATTGGTGTAATAAAAAACGACAAAGGAATACAAGTAAAAGATGTATATTACATTGAAGGCTTATGTCATAATTTGCTGAGCGTAAGTCAAAGTGTAGATAAAGACAACTGGGTAATATTTGATTCAGAGGAATGTCTAATTATCAACAAGAAAGACTTACAACTTGATAAGAAAAACATCAAGGCAAAGCTCAAAGCAAAAAGGGAAAGTAACTGCTATACTCTTGATATCAATAGAAGTGATTCTGAAAATTGTTTTCTGAGTAATGCTGAGGAAAGTTGGTTAAGGCATAAGAGACTAGCTTATGTGAACATGCACCAACTAGGCAAACTACTCAAAAAGGATTTAGTTCTTGGATTACTCAAAAACGATCTGATTTGTGATGCATGTCAAAAGGGTAAACAAACTAAATCTTCTTTCAAATTGAAAAATGAGATATCAACCAATAGACCACTTCAATTATTACACATGGATTTAGTTGGACCAGCAAGAGTTAAGAGTCTTGGTGGCAACTTATATTCATTGGTCATTGTTGATGATTTCTCTAGATTTACATGGACTATCTTTCTATCATCAAAGGATGAAACTTTTACAGAATTCATTATTTTTTCCAAGAAAGTGCAAAATGAGAAAGGTATGTCCATTGCAGGTATCAGGACAGATCACGGTGGAGAGTTCAAAAATCAAGCCTTTGAAGAATATTGTGATACTAATGGCATTGATCACAATTTCTCTACTCCAAGGGCATCTCAACAAAACGGAGTCGTGGAACGTAAGAAGAGAGTGCTCACTGAAATGGCTAGAGCAATGTTGAATGAAAAGAACGTGTCTCAAGTTTTCTGGGCCGATGCAATGAGCACAACATGCTATATTTCAAATAGAGCCTACATTAGAACAAAACTTGGAAAGACACTATACGAGCTATATAAAGGAAGGAAACCAAACCTTGCTCATTTACACATATTCGATTGTAAGTGGTTCATTCATTATAATGGTAAAGATAACTTAGGAAAATTTGATTCTAGAATAGATGAAGGAATTTTCCTAGACAATTCTAACCGAAGTAAAGCATACAGAATTTTCAATAAAAGAACATGTGTTTTTGAAGAATCAATTCATGTTGTATTTGATGAATTTGAATCCTCTGACAAAACCATTGATGATGAGCAAGAAGTTTTTTTAAATCAAGAAAATGGTCAATCTATTTCTAAATCTCTTATTCCAGAAGTTGATCAAACCAAGGAAGAAGATCAGTTACTAGGACAACCTAAAGCCTGGAAATACAATAGAAGTCATCCCCTAGATCAAGTTATAGGAGATGTGAATGAAAGAGTCAAAACTAGAAATAGAATTTTCAATGAAGTTAGTTTTTCTTTATTCATTTATGAGATTGAACCTTCTAACATTGACGAAGCCTTATCAGACAATGATTAGGTTATAGCAATGCAAGAAGAACTGAACCAATTTGAAAGAAATCAAGTTTGGGATTTGGTACCTCGACCTAAGGATCATCCGATCATTGGCACTAAATGGGTATTCAAGAACAAACTTGATGAATCCATAATAATTGTCAGAAATAAGGTAAGATTGGTGGCCAAAGGCTATAATCATGAAGAATAAATTGATTATGAGGAAACGTATGCTCCAGTGGCTAGATTGGAAGCTATACAAGTACTATTAGCCTTTACATGCATCAAAGGATTCAACTCTATCAAATGGATATAAAGAGTGCATTTCTAATGGCTACATCATAGAAAAAGTATATGTTGACCAACCTCCAGGTTTCGAAGATGTAACCAAACCTGACCATGTTTCAAACTCAAAAAGGCTTTATATTGTTTAAAACAAGCTCCTAGAGCATGGTACGAAAGGCTCAATAAATTTCTTATTAATTAAGGTTTTGTACGAGGACAAATTGATACAACACTTTTTACAAAACAAAAATGTGATGATATCTTAATTGTGCAAATATATGTTGATGATATAGTTTTCAGTGCTACTAACGAAACTATGTGCAAAGAATTTTCTGAGATAATACAGGGGGAGTTTGAGATGTCAATGATGGGAGAATTGAATTTCTTTCTCAGTTTGTAAATCAAACAAAGAAAGAATGAAATTTTCAAATCTCAAACAAAGTATCTGAAAGAGCTATTGAAGAAGTATGGATTGGATGAAGCAAATGGAATGGACACACCCATGAGCTCAACCACATTGGTTGATGCGAATGTCAGGGGAAAAGATTACAACATCACAAAATATAGAGGAATGATTGGATCATTACTCTATCTCACTACAAGCAGGCCTAATATCTAATTCAGTGTGGGTATGTGTGCAAGATATCAATCAGCACCAAGAGTCACATGCTGAAACCTTCAAACGTATCTTCCGATATCTTGCTAACATGGCAGAATTGGGTCTCTGGTATCCCAAAGGAAGAAGTGAATATCTAGTTGCATAATCAAACTCTGATCATGGAGGATACAAGACAGACAGAAAGAGTACCAGTAGACAAAGTCAGTTTCTTGGAGGCTCACTTGTGTCATGGTTTAGAAAGAAACAAACAAAAGTGTCTCTTTCTTCAACGGAAGATGAGTATGTTGCAGCATCAAGTTGTTGTGCACAAGTAATGTGGCTAAAGCAACAACTCCAGGATCTTAGTATTTATTTGAAAGAGATACCAATATACTGTGAGAACACTAGCACGATAAGCTTAGCAAAGAATTATGTTCAATATTCCAGAACCAAGCATATTGATGTCAGACATCACTTCATCAGAGATCATATCCAAAAGAAAGATGTCAAAGTTATATTCATTCCAACTCATCTTCAACTAGCTGATATCTTCATAAAACCTCTTACAAAAGATCAATTTTTGTATATTAGAAGACAATTGGGAATGGTAAATCCCAATGAATTGTAAGTTATTTAGTGTCTACAAAATGTTAGATAATATTATTTATTTATGTTTTGATGTTACTAACTTAGGCATAAGAGTTTCTAGCGATTTGTTTTGCAGGATCATGATATTCTGTTTAGGATTATGAAAAGCATAGGTTAACAGAGGACAACATTACTAGAGGGACAACTTCAAGTAACCACCATTACTGGAGTGACACCTTAAAGTAATTAATGAATTACTCGAGTAGTCACTCGAGTAATGAACTTGAAAATGTGGCAGTGAAGCATTGATTTCAAATAAAATAGCATAACGTTTGGAAATAAACAGTCAAAAGGTGAAGAGACAGATTACCCGAGGGAAGCCTCAAGTAAACTTCAAACGTTACTTGAGTAAGGACTCAAGTGAACCTGGGTACAGATCTCAAATTTGCTGAGTTTCAGCTCAAATTTGTCCTAAAAAGCCATCAAATGATTGAGGGAATATACATGGGTCATTACAATATTATTCATGCCAGGTATGCACTTGAATTCACTGCAATTTAAAATTTTTGGTATGATCACTTGAGTAGCTACTCAAGTGAAGTTGATGATCACTCGAGTAAGCCCTCGAGTAATGTCGGGATTTAGGGTTATTTCAGTCGACACTCGGTCATTTCTCACAAAATCGCCTCGAGTGATTCTCCTAATGCTCTCATAAAAAATTTTCACAATCATTTTCCATTCTCATTTCCGTCAAAACCCTTTGTTTTTTAACTTCTAAAAACTCCTAGATTGCTCAGAAACTCATGCCCTATATTCGTGACTCACGGTCCCTGTTTTTCAGAAATATTTGTTTCTCACAAATCAAAATGGTAAGGACTAAATCTCCTAATCTTAGAACTCCTTTTGAGTCCTTTGAACCATATCAACCCTCTGATTCTCTTTCATCTCTTCCTACCAAGAAAAGAAAAATCTCTCCCAAACCTAAAGCCAAAGCTAAGCCACAAACCAAGCCAAAGGTAAAAGGGGTTGTGATTAAGGAGCCCATTGCCATAAGAGCTCAAACCAAGAAGAGTTCACCTCCAAGAAGAGGCAAAGCAACAAAAGAGCCATCTCTTCCTCCTTCTGACTCATCCGACACACCTACTTTTTCTCCAAAACCTCTGAAAAAGCCCAAGATTGATGAGAAAATTTCTAAAGTCATGGTAGGCATGCTTGAAGAAGCTTTTCAATCTAAGGAAGCAAAGAAAGGGCAATTTTCAAGGCAACCAGAAGAGAGGGATAAAGAAATCATATTTCCTCCAAAGGGATTCAATGTGAGCAAGCTTGAGGAATCTCAGAAGTATCTGAGTCACTTTGTAAGAAGAAATGTGTGCAAGATGCACTACATTGACTACAAGGTTCTTCAAGAGGTATTGAAATTTGACCTGAGTCCCTATCTTGATTCTTATATGCCCTAGCTATCTGTTAAACTCCCATTTTGCACAAAAATTGTGAGGCATTTTTACTGTAACCTTGAACCTATAAATGATCCTATTAGGAAGACTGTGGAAGAAAAATGACTTCTAAGGTCAGAGGACAAAGAATTCTAATCTCACCTTCCAGAATCAATACCTGGTTAGGAATAGAGAACCATCCTGATGATGATTATCCTAATTATGATTCAAACCAGTTGTTTTCTATCCTAAGACTTGGTGAGATAGTGGGATCTCTCAATTTCAATCCTAGTGATATGAGTGATTTTCATCGAGTCCTATGGTATATCTATTCTAGAGCCATGGTAAACAAATCCAACAACTCACATGTCATTGAGAGGGATTTCAGAAAATTTGTCTCATTGATTCTCAAAGAACAAAAGGACTTGGGAGAATATATCTTTGCTGAGATCAAGAGATATAGGTATGAAGGAAAACCTACTACTCCAATGCCTTATCCTCAACTTATTTCCTTGTTCCTAAAAAAGAATATGATTTGGTACTTGGAGAGTAACGAGCTGATTGAGAGGATAACACCAGTTGGGAGGAATCAAATTGGAAAGTTGAACATTGAGATTCCTCTCACGACTCCTCTAGAAGCAAGTCCCAAGAAGAAGAAGACTGACACTACAACTAGTCGAATGGATGACACACAATCTTCTACTCCAGCCAACACATCTTCTCCATCTTTCTTTGGTACCATAGTACAAACATTCATGGAGAACATTCTGAAGAGTTTTCATATCGACATTGCGAATACCAATGCAGAGTTGGTAACACATATAAATGAGAAGATGGGATAACTTGTGGAGAGAATGGATAAGAGGCATGAAGAGTTGTTAGCTTAACAAGGTGTCTAAGGTGAGCTTATGAGATCTATTATTGTGAGACTTGATGCTATGACATCTGGCTCTCCTATTCCTGGCCCTTCTGTTATTCCTGAGCCAGTACCTATCTCTGAACCTGAACCTAGACCTTCTACTGAGCATAGACCCTCTGAGATTGGACCCAATAATATCTTGTTCTCTATGCCTGACCCTGACACATCTGAGCCAATCCATATCACTACTAATGATCCACCTCAGCCTGTTCAGCCAAAGCCCATTCTACTCCTATTGCCTCACCTACAAGCACTGAGGAGGTGCTTGTATCTTCACCGGTTGCTATAGAGGAAGTAGAAATTACTTCTCTGGTTCCTTACCCTTCATCTCCAGTGAATCCTCTAGAGGATCTTCAGACACCCCCAGTGAACCTTCCTCACCCTGAACCATCATCTTCAGATCCTTCAAGTTCAGATGGTTCATATAAATCTTTGGCATTTCTTGTCACCTTTGTGATTTAATAGCCAAGCCACCTACTCCTCATCATGATTCATTCCACCTTTGTGATGAAGACAAAAAAGGGGAGAAGAGCCTGAGTGATTTTGTGATCAATGGCTGAATAAATGCTTTAGGGATATGGGTGTACGAGGCTTTAGGGTGCTATTAATTTTGAATTCTAAAGTTTGATTATGTAATGAATTCTTCTTTATGCAATTTGTTTCTTTATGCTATTAAAGTTAAATTTCATTGAAGCTATATTGCTTTGTGGGACTAATGAGTTTTTGATTGTGTATGCAAGGTGAACAAGTAAATAAGAACAAAAACTTTGAAAAGATATTTAATAAGCTATTTTAAAAAAAAATCAAGTTTAAATTGAACAAAAGATTTCATATGAAAAGTATTTAAGAAGCATATGTTTCAAAACTCAATTTCAAAAACTTTGTTCAAAATCACCAAGTTTTGTCATCATCAAAAAAGGGGAGAATGTTAGATCCCATATGTTTTGATGATAACAAAGATTGGACTAATGATAAATGAGGATATGATAACAAATGAATTTGAACAAAGTAAATGGTAGACAAAGCATTACCTAAAGTAAGCACTGGAGTAATAAAGAAGATCTGAGAGAAAGAGCAAAGGAAGAACATCACTGGCATTTTTTGTCTATGTTTACTCGAGTGACGACTCGAGTAAGGAACACTGTTACTCCAGTGGGCACTCGAGTAATGTTGAAAGAAAATGTTTTTAGAGGCACTGCCAAAATTTGGAAGAAGTTACTTAAGTAGCCACACGAGTAATCTGCAAAGTTATATGAACCATTACACGAGTAACACATGAGAAAAGGCATTACTCGAGTAGCCACTCGAGTAACCAGGTCAAAAATCTTCCAGTAGCTCTTGGCCAAGAAATGCAACAATTTACTAGAGTAGCCACTCGAGTAACCATGGGAGAAAAAGGCATTACTCGAGGGAGCACTCTAGTAATCTGCAGAGTTATTTGAAGCATTACTCGAGGGGTCACTTGAGTAATCAGGTAGGCAAACTCTCAACCAAGATTTGAATGACATTACTCGAGGGAGTAATCGAGTAGTCTATAAACTTATTTGAAATTTACTCAAGGAGTCATTCGAGTAACTTGTGAAGAAAAGACATGCCCACTCGAGTAATCAACTTACTGAAAGGAGCACCCGAGTAACTTGCGAGGAAAAGACATGGCCACTCGAGTAGCCACTCGAGTAATCTGGTATTTCCAAGTTTTGTGAGTTATCTTACTCCATGTCTTACCCGAGTAATATCTTATGAAAATTGTTGAATTACTCACTGCCATATTTTTGATAAGTTTACTCGAGGGACTACTCGAGTAACAAGCATGATCACTCGAGTAGCCACTCGAGTAGTGAAGTCCAGAAATAATGTTCTTAATCGAATGATTATTGATTTATTATGTATATGATTAATCTCTTCATTGCACTAGTATTCTAAGTACATTTGCAGAGAAACAATGAAGGGACCATGCCTGAAGTAAAAAGTCAAATAAAAGTCCGAATGTTCACCTACCGCCACCTACCGCAAATGAATAGTTTTAAAATTTAAAGAATGGTCAACCGTTGCTATGCGACTTTAACGGACATGTTTGAATTGCTTCCAACGGACACTACAAATTATCTATAATATGGAGCATTCAAAGAGCATACAACATCAACTGAGAATAAGCAATCACACATCGATCAACATACTCTTTGTTCTTTGGTTTCTTATACTCATTCATTGTACTTCAGTGATTATATATTTGCTCTGTGAGAGAGTTTTTCATTACAAACTCAATATTTGTTATTGAGACAACTTAAGGTTATGGAACCTTGAGTTTGGGATCTGATTGCAACGTGTAATGGGGAGCGAGTGTCCAGGTGAAGGAACTTGTTGTGGACTGAGGTGCCAAGAACCCACTCATTCTTGGAGAACAGAGTGAAACTCTCAGAGACGCTCTGAGAACTGGACGTAGGTCAAAGTGGTTGTGGTCGAACCAGTATAACTCCCAGTGTACACTTCAGTGATATTTCTCTTTGCTCTCAACTGCTTTAAATATTCTGTCAATTTTCTTAATACGCAACGAAATTTCTAGTATCACCCAATTCACCCCCTCTTGGGTGAAACGCTTGTACTCACAATACCGATTGAATCTACTGATTGCAAAATTGCCTTCCTCCATTACTGATAATAGCTTTAGGTACTCCAAATCTTATAAAAATATTCTTCCTCAAGAACTTCACAACCACTTAAGAATCATTTGTAGGAAAGGCAGCTGCTTCAACCCACTTGGAGACATAGTCAAGAGCTACTAAAATGAATTGGTTCCTAAATGAGGATGGAAAAGGCCCCAAAAAATCAATCCCCCATACATCAAAGAGCTCAACTTCTAAGATGTTAGTTAAAGGGGCTTCATGTCTCCTTGAGATATTTCCTGTTCTTTGACATCTACTACAAGTTGCCATAATTCTGTAAGCGTCCTTAAAGAGCGTAGGCCAGTAAAATCATGATTGAAGGACTTTGGTACCTATTCTATTTGCTCTAAAATAACCACCATATGGGGATGAATGGCAATGATTTAAGATGATATCCATTTCTTCTTTAGGAACACATCGCCTGATAATTTGATCTCGCCATTATTTGTATAAGAACGGATCCTCCCAAAAGTAATGCCTTACATCAATCAGAAACTTCTTCTTTTGGTTTTCAGAAAGTTCATAAGGCATTACTCCGCTTTCCAAATAATTCACAAAATTAGCATACTATCGGGTAGGTTGTAACTGCATGATGAAAAGTTGCTCATCTAGGAAATTCTCCTAAATTGGTGATTCTCTCTTTCGTTCAGGTGGTTCTAATCGAGAAAGATGATCTGCAATGAGATTCTCGGTACCCTTTTTGTCTTTGATCTGCAAGTCAAATTCTTGTAACAGAAGCACTCATCTGATCAGTCTAGGCTTAGCGTTTTTCTTCTCAATCAAGTATTTGATTGCTGAGTGGTCCGTCCAGACAATGACCTTTAAGCCAATCAAGTAGGCTCTGAATTTGTCCAATGTAAACAAAACTGCTAATAGCTCCTTTTCTGTTGATGCATAATTCAGCTGTGCATCTGAGAGTGTCCTGCTAGCATAATAGATGGCATGAAAGACCTTATCTTTTCTTTGTCCTAAAACAGCTCCAACTGCATAATCACTTGCATCACACATCATTTTGAATAGAAGGTTCCAATCTGGAGCTATGATGACTGGTGTAAAAGTCAAGGCACTTTTCAAAGTTTGGAAGGCTGATAAGCACTCTTCATTAAACACAAAGGGAGTGTTTTTCTCTAACAGCACGTAAAGTAGCTTTGTGATTTTTGAGAAGTCCTTGATGAATCTTCTATAAAAGCTGGCATGTCTCAAAAAACTCTGAATACCCTTGATTGAGGAAGGAGGTGGTAGCTTTTCTATTGTTTCAATCTTAGCTTGGTCCACTTCAATACCTCAATCAGATACCTTATGACCTAGCACGATTCCTTCTTTCACCATGAGATGGCATTTCTCCCAATTTAGAACTAAATTTGTCTCTACACAACATTGTAAGACTTTTGCCAAATTTGAAAGACAATGATCAAATGATTCTCCAAAACTGAAAAATCATCCATGAACACCTCAATGAACCTTTCCACTATGTCTGAGAAGATCGATATCATACTCCTTTGAAATGTTGCATTACATAGACCAAATGACATCTTTCTAAAGGCAAAGGTACCATATGAACATGTAAAAGTTGTTTTCTCTTGATCATCTGGTGCAATTGTAATTTGATTATATCCTGTGTACCCATCCAAGAAACAATAATAGGCTTTTCCAGCTAGTTTGTTAAGCATATGGTCTATAAATGGCAGAGGGAAGTGATCTTTTCTGGTGGCTTTATTGAGCTTCCTGTAGTCAATGCATACTCTCCATCCAATCACCATTCATTGTGGAATCAATTCATTGTTCTCATTAGGCACCACTGTCATTCCGCCTTTCTTTAGCACAACTTGAACTGGACTTACCTATTGACTATCAGAGATTGGGTAAATTATATCAGCATCTAGCCACTTTATTACCTCCTTTCTCACTAGCTCCTTCATATTCGGATTGAGTCTTCTCTGGTGCTCAATTATTGCTTGTAGTTGTCCTCCATCAAGATCTTATGCATACAAATTGAAGGACTAATCCCTCTTATATCAGCTGTTGACCATCCAAATATTGTTTTATGCTCCCTTATAACTCTTAATAACTTTTCTTCTTCATCAGGAGTAAGATCTGTTGAGACGATTACTGGTAGTGTTGAATTTCCTCCCAGATAAGCATACTTCAAGTGGGATGGCAATACTTTTAACTCCAGTACTAGTGGTTTCTCTGTTGATAGCACTGACTTACTTGGCCTTTCCCCCAAATCTTCAAATAGTTTCCTGATAAAAATTGGGGAATTTGCTTCCAGGTACCTAATCTGCTCCAAGACTTCAGGATTAGTAGATTTTGAAACATCTACCATTCCTATTGCTAATGGTTAATCCATGCAAATTTCATCCATCACGTCGTTTGTATAGCTGGTTAATGTATCTACTCTGTAACAGGTGTTACCTTTTCCTGGAAAGGACAAAGCGTTAAAGATGTTGAAGTAGACTTGATTATCTTGAACTCGCAAAGTTAACTTCCCTGTTGTACGTCTATTAACGTTCTCCCAGTTGCAAGAAATGGCCTCCTAAGAATGATAGGAATTTCTTGGTCATCTTCCATGTCAAGTATTATGAAATCAGATGGGAATATAAGTTTGTCCACCTTCACCAGAACATCTTCTAAGATACTTCTCGGATGTTTTATTGATCGGTCAGCCAAAAGTAATGAAACTTTTGTCGGCTTCACCTCTATAAGACTGAGTTTATTGTAAATAGATAGAGGCATGGGGTTTACACTTTCTTTAAGGTCATAAAGTGCTCTTTCAAAGTGACATTGACTTATAGTGCAAGGTATGCAAAAACTTCCTAGATCTTTCAGCTTTGGTGGTAATTTCTTTTGGAGAATAGCACTGCACTCCTCAATAAGTACAACTGTTTCAAATTCCTCAAGCTTACGCTTATTTGAAAGAATATCCTTCATGAATTTTACATACCTGGGAATTTGGGCAAGAGCTTCTGCAAAAGGAATGTTGATATGTAGCTTTTTAAAGACCTCCAGAAACTTGCCAAACTGCTTGTCTAACTTTGCTTTTATGAGTCTCTGAGGGTATGGAACTTTTGGTACATATGGAGGAGGATTATCTAGAAAGCTGATTCTTCCTGGTATTACATCATCCTCCTTCTATTCTTCTCTATTTTCTTTCTTTTCTCCGTCTTCCTTCTTCTAATTACAGGAACTTTCAATTTTTTATCACTTCTTAGTGTAACAGCCTTCACATTTCTCTTGGGTTTCTTTCAGTGTTACTTGGTAAAGTTCCTTATTGCCTGGAATTCAACATATTTGCAATTTGGCCCATCTGGATCTCCAAGTTCTTTATTCAGGCGTCTTGGCTTTTGAGTGTTGTATCAGTCCTAGCTATGAATTGAGCTAGTGCATCTTCCACATTTACTTTTTGTTGTGGTGGATTTGGTTGTTAAAGAGCTTGTAGCTGGTAGTTCCCTTGGGCTTGAATACATTTTGATTATTCCTCCAACTAAAGTTTGGATGATTTTGCCAACTTGGATTGTAGGTGTTTGAGAATGGGTCATTCCTTTCATTTCTGATGAAATGAGCTTGCTCCGGCATGAATGAGTGTTCTTCTTGACATTACGTGCTTACATGAGGTCCTCCACATTGATCACAAGCTTCAGTAGGAGTGCTGATTACATTTTCTTGGGTTGTCAATGATCGTACTTGCTTGGATATAGATGCAACTTGAGAAGACAAAGTTGTAAGGACATCCAGCTCGTGCACTCCAAGTACTTTCTTTGAATTGCTACGTTCAGAAGGCCATTGATATGTATCAGCTTCCATATCCTCAAGTAAATTGTAAGCATCATCTATATTTTTTCCCATTAAAGATCCTCCAGCTGCAGCATCTACAAGAATTCTAGAGATATATGTCATCCCATTATAGAAAGTTTGCAGTTACCACCAATTTGGTAACCCATGATGAGGACATCTCCTTAGCAACTCCTTGTATCTTTCCCATGCTTCATAGAGGCTTTCTTGTTCATGTTGGGTCAATGAGGCAATTTCATTCCTCAATTTAGCAGCTTTTGCTAAAGGAAAGTATTTCTCCAAAAAATTTTGCACCATGAGATCCCATGTAGTTATGCTTCCCACTGGTAGTGATTGTAACCAGCTCTTAGCCTTATCCCTATGTTAGAAAGGGAAAATTCTAAGTCTAATGGCATTATCATTAACACCATTATGCTTGAATGTGTCACAGATTTCTAGGAAGTTGGCTATATGTGCATTAGGATCTTCTGTTAGTAAACCACCAAACTGATTTGCTTGCATTATCTGAATAATTGCAGGCTTGATTTCAAAGTTGTTAGCTACTACTAGTGGTCTTTTGATTCCAGAGTTTGTCCCCATGACTGTTAGTATTGCATAGTCAATGAGTGTGTTTTGGTATATGTTGTTTCTCCTCCCGGATTAGCCATCGGATTGCTTAGGATTGAAGTAGACTGCTTTCAAACTTTTTGATTTCTTCGACAACTTCTTTCAATCTCAGAATCAAGAGGCTATAGTTCAGTATCCTTTGATTTGGTCATACACTGAGAAAAAGCCTGAAAAGAAACATAAAACACCAAAAAGAAAAAAAAATATAATATAAAGACCAAAATGAGTAATTTTAACTCTATTTAATCGATCGATTAGTTGGTGATTGAGAGTACGAAATAAAAGATGAGTAAATATGAATGCAAATGATATGAAACAACTAGGAGAAAAAGTCCTAGGGGTCAGATTTCACTTAACAAATTTAGGATCAAATCACTTATCTATTCTAGCCCAATTTATTCCACATGATTGATAGTCGAGTTTCCCTAATTTAATTACTAGCCTCTTTTAAGGTCAAGCAATTCTATAATTAATTGATAATCTAACATATTCCTATATGAATTTAAGCAATTAATTATGCATTAAGATTCATGGAACTCAAAAGATGGCTAGTCAATCGAAAGCATTAAGAATAATAATTAAAACTGAATCATGAAGGAGAAATTCAAACTAGATTTAATAAGTTAAGATTCAATCTGGTATTCGTAAGCTACATCATCACCCTAGGAAAATAAAAATTTAGCTCATGATGAAATTAAAAAAAACAATAAAATAAATTGAGAACTTCATAAACATTACAATAGACTTAATTATTCAATAAAAATACAACCACAAGATGCATGAAAATAGAAAAATCTAGCCTTCCATGTAGTAGGTAAAACCTTCTATGTATGAGGCATGCAAGAAACAAATACAATGCATGAAATTAAGTCTCAGATGATGGTATGTAAGTAGAGAAGAGAGGAGAGTAATGAAATGGTGTGTAAGTAGAGAAGAGAGGAGAGTAATGAAAATGAAATGGTGTGTGTGGAGAGGAGATGAGATTAATGGATATGAATTGGTGTGTAAAATGTGAAGGAGAGGGTGGCTTTATATAGGGAAGAATGGAGTAGGGTAGATGAAGTGGTAGATGAAGTAGTAGATAGAATGTGGTAGATTAAGTAGTGGATGAAGTAGTAGATAGAATGTAGTAGATGAAGTAGTAGGTGAAAAGAAAGATGAAGTGGTAGATGAAATGACTAGTAGAATAGTAGATGATTCATACTCTCAACTTCCAAGCAAAATTTGAAACCCTTAGAGATAGAACTGGATTTTGGTCTCAACATAAAAGTTGTAGAGCTCGTTCTTAGCTTTTTATCCATATTAAGAACATCCCAATCCGACATCTAGAGCTCTAGATATTGCCTAAAAACTGGAAAAGGGTCTAATTTTGTATTTTTCAAGAAATTCTATTTTATGCCAAAATCATTATTTATTTATTAATTACACCCAAATTTATTAAATTGAGCTCAAATATCTTCCACAAAATCATCATATAAGGGAAAATTAATATGCAAATATTTCACTTATCAAATTCCCCCACACTTAGCTATTTGACGTCCTCGGACAAGGAGTGACCATTAATGCTTCAAACAAAATTAGAAGTGTCAAGTCATAAGCAAGAACACAATTGAAAAATAAAGATATCATAGTATTCAAGAATCAACGAAAATATAAACTAGTCACTTTATTTCAAAATGAATAAACCGAGTTTGTAATTACTAGTCATTCTCTCAATCTCTCAAGTGTTTAGGGTAAGTGTTTCCCTCAAATTCAACAAAAAAAATTGCACTACCATAGGCTTGCTAAAAATCTCAATCTCCACTACCTAATTCACATGCATAAGTCAAATCAAAAGGACTTATTAAGGGTTGTAACGGGGTTAAGGTAAAAGGAATGTAGAACGTGATATGAAGGGCTAAATTTAAGAAATTAATAGAATAATTGAAAAATGGGCCCACTTCTGAATAAATCTATTTTATCACAACAACCCACAATTCGAATACTCAAAATTTTTTTTTTTCTTTTTCATCTTTTTTTTGCAACTCTAATGTTGATTATATATACACCCGAACACTTGTCAAAAGCCTATTTCACAAAAATCTCAAATGCTCTGCTAATTTTCTGAATTAGGTAAAAGCACTTGATATATCATTAAAGCATATGTTAATGGGTTGAGAACAAAGAAACAGTCAATTAGGCTCAAAGGGGCTTATCAACGGTATAATTGGAAGGTTGGCTATTTGGCTTTGGCTAAACAAAATGAATGCCTTTATAATCTTTTAATGTGCTATTAGAAATTGTGCCTAAATGGCCAATCATTGTACTTTGAACATTATTAATTTAATGAAATTTCTCCATTTTGTTATCATATTATTTTCATGTTAACTGTGATAATTGTATCCTTAGATAAATCATAAAAATTATCCTAAAATGTCCCTGGTCGGTCCTCTATGCGGAAGTAAAGATGAAACAAGACCAGTATGACTTTGATAAGATATGGAGATACAAATCAAAGTCTTAGGCACTTTTAAGAGTACAGGGTGCTGGACCGAGCCATTATGAGAAAGCTACATGGATCAAGTCATAAGCTTTTCTCATGTATAACCACATCACAATGCCCTTAGACCTGAGGTCATCATGGATTCCTACATGAAAGTTGCTAAGCTTTGAACTAGTCAAAAGTCACTTTTGACTGGGTGATGATAAAGGCTACGATCGGGCTTGGTGGTTTTTCATGCAGAGGAATATGAATGATCAAGATGGAATTTTTCCCTCACATTAGTAGAGAGATATTACTGGGACCCTCGATGAGTGAGTCTGAGAAATGTATGGCCATACTACGATGGAAAGGAGTTTCCATTTCTATTGTCAGGCTACTCAGGAATCGAGAAAGTAATGGTCAGGAACAAGAGGATGACATTATCCATGCCTTATCCTTGACCAATATATCATATGACAAAAGGGATGTGACATAGTTGTATGACAAGTTGCATCGTGTTAATGATCCTCATATGAATTGGATAGTCGTAATGTCTTACTAGAGGCCGCTTACAACTTTTGGGTTAGTACAATTATTGGCCCACTGCCAACTTCATATGGGCCTACAGGGTTGCACACAAGAATGATCCAATCGAGATAATGTTTAATTTAGGGTGGACAAATTTTATATTTATATCTATATAATATAAAATTTGTTAATAATATTATATAGATATATATTTTCAAAATACATATCTTATATGAGTGTGTGTGTGTGTGTGTGTGTGTATTATATGATATTATTATATTGTGTTAGTTTTAAATTTAATCTATTAAGATATATTAAATTTAATAACTAACATGATACAGATATAGTATCTCAGATTTAATTTATGAAGATAACTTAAATCTAATGGCTCTTTATTTGGATTAAATAAATAGGTTAAATTAAAACTGTTGGACAGATTTAATATAAACTGAATTTATTTAATTAGCTCATCAAGATAATTAATTTTTAATTAATTTCAAAATTAATGAAGATTAATTTTGAAATTCGAATATAGCCCTCATAGGTTATAAACTTGATAGAGCAAATATACTCATACACGCATGAGAATTCAGAGTTACAAGGGAAACCCTGGGAGACATTTGGAGGCGCTAGCACACAGTCTCTGTTGGCAAGCATTCGTGTGGATACCAGTAGAGGGAGCGGACCTGAGGTGTTGGCTCTTAGAGATCGTGAAAACCCTAAGTTAAAACAAAAGGTACGAATCTTTCTAACTCGGTTTAAACGTCGTTGATAGATCCTCGATTAAGATCGACGAAAATTTTTTAAATTCTTCCGTTGTGCCTGCTGGTCCTAACATGTGCATGTGAAATATAATCTCAATTAGATTTTGAGCAAGTTCTAGAGTGACAACTTAATAGATGAATATCACACACAAGAGAAATAATCATTATAGGCTCAAAAGCTCACGGTTAGGGGCTTTCAAACTCAGCTCATTCAATCTCAAAATTCATCACCAATTGCAACAATCAGTTGTTCATTCATGCTATGAAATCTCTCAATTCAATTGATCCATACTCAAAACTTATATACTTCTTAAGATCATTACAAAGCATTTAAATAGGATGATTTTTTTCACTTTTATTCTTTTTTTTAAGAAGGAACAAAAACATACAACTAATAAAATGTGTCTCAGGAGTTAAGAATAACTCCTTACTTTGCCATATCTTTGCCACACCTCATGCATCTAATGGTTTTACTAACTAACTAAAAAAAATTTCTCCTCCCCCAACCCAAATCAGACATTGTCCTCAATGTCTTCTAGAGCTCAGAGGAAGTGTTTTTTTAAACATAAACACACAATAAAGTAAAACCAAGAGATTAAGGAAAGTTACAACCGAAGAATGGTATCTGGGTTATGCTTCTGACTGCTATTAGAAGATTGCCCACCTATTTGCTTGACGAGTAGATTTGGTTTAGGTCATAGGTTTGCAGTTGATCGAGCAGCAAATCAGCAGTTGGTGCAGCAATTATGGAGTGGCGAGTCGCTTAGGGTATGAATCCTGTTTCCACAGCATGATAAAAAAAACATAACAAATCATCATAAAAACCATTAGCATTTAATAATCCTAATGGCGTTTTGTGATAGTTCAACTTAGCCCAATATGCAACGCTAGAGATCCCATCCAGGTGTTTATGGCACCTTTGGGACAAGGAGTTATACAAGTAGCAGTGACGCCAACATGCAATTCAGAGGTGTCCCTTACTATGGAAAGCTTTGTGATGTCGTTGAACTAAATTACCAAGGCAGTTTCACCATGACATTGTTTAAGTGTATGTGGGCAAATATCAGTACTTCTTGGGGACTCACATTTGACAACTTAGGCATCACATCGGTAAATTTCTCTCGGCCAATTCACACTGGTCAAATATGAAAATGATAAGCCATATATTCTTGACTCAGAGGCACATAAGGTTTATTATGTTGAGGACGAGAGAAATAGGCATTGGAATATGGTAGTTCAATTAAAGCCTGGAAACCTTTACGACATGGGTGATGGTAATAACATCGCCTACGAGAGTGAGCCATTTCAGCCCGCCAATTTTGAAAACTTCTTCCTTGAAGACGATGACAATTTGTCTATAGTTCAATACATTTTTTTTAAGTTCACATCATTTAAATTTAATTTTTGTAAAAAAGAACACCCCACAAACATTTTAATCACACAATTTTTGTAGGGATGGCGATGAAGAATGATTAAACAAATTATGATTTTGTTCTTATAAACCTTAATGTATATTTTTTTTAAAAAAATTCAAAACAATTTTGTGGCGGTTTTAAAACCGTGACAAAATCAACTTAAACCGCTATAAAGAACGTCACAATAACTACCATAAAAGTCAACCGCTACAACATCTATCACATTAACAGCTACAAGTGCTAGCAGATCCCAATAAATATCCCCATGATATCTTATTTCAAATACTCCTTTGTATTTTTCAACTCTTCCTCTCTTTCGTTTTCTCTCATTTAGAATTTTTTTAAGGGCTAAGAAGCTAAATAAGATGATCAAATATGGTAAAAAAAATTTTAATTCTTTCATTTCAATATGTTTTTCCCTCGCATAATACTTATTTTCATTAGTTTCCTTTTTTGCATAAATTAAAGGAAATTTCCTCATAGTTTTCAGTATTCCTTCCATAATAATAACCACACAGTAGACAACATAATAATTTCTTATTAGCTACATATCCTCGATAATATTACCTATATAAAGTTTATACTTATCCAATTTAATTTAATCATTCTTTTTAAATAATATCTACTATCACCTAAATTACTTAAATAATAAGCTATTCAATTAAATATTAAAAAAATCGAGACAAATAATTGTATATTTTTTTTATTTTCACAAAATTTTGTAGCGAATTTAAGAACACACAACCGCTACAAATTTAAAAACAAAATTGGATTAAATTTTCGACACTAATTTTGAAATTTCTTATGATATTAGTAGCAGTTTAGAAACTGCTACTAATTTTCGGTGCCATATTTTAAAAATTACCATTTCAATTTTTTAGCGGTTACAAAAATAGAGCAAAATTTTCATTTTTCATTTTCCGCCACGCGAATTTGTGGCACCAACATTTGTAGTAGTTTTATTTTTACAGATAATGGGTTATCAACATAATAATATTGTAGCGGTTTTAATATAGTAGCAGTTTTTTATTTGAATAGTGGTTTTTTATAACAACTACAAATTAGTTTGCACTAGTGGATTTTGTAGCGATTAAAACCACTACAAATACACCTTTTTAACCACTACTAAACAGCATTTTTTGTAGTAAAGGAAGCTGCATCTCATAGCTTAGGATAAGTTTGTTAGTTCAAGCCTTTCACATAAAGGGGGTGAATTGTGTGATATTAAAAGTTTTAAACTTAAAAGCAAACTTAATGAAGATAATAGAGTTAGAAGAATATCATAGTAGCAATACACAAAGGATTTATACTAATTCGGTCTAAACCACTTAACCTAGCTCCAGTCATCAAAATAATTTTTGAGAGTTCTACTATCATTCTAAGATACACAGGGCTTTTGGCACCTCAGCACAATCAAGTTCCTCTTCAAAGGACACATACTTCCCATTTCATTTTGTACTTAATACCCACACTCAAGGTTCCACTACCTTATGTAACTCCCTTTAATGGTAATAAATTAACTTTTAGAAGCTCTCTCAAAGAGTAAATGCAATAAACACCAAAGTACATAGAATATCAGAAAAAACAAAGCACAAGAGTTTGTTGCAACAGTGAAAGTTTGTTATAGGTTGTTGGCTTAAAGTTCTCCGAGTAAAATATAAGTGCAGAAGTCCTCCATACTTTAAAATAACCAATATATATGTCTTTTTGAGAGATCTTTCCATGAATATTCATTAAGAAAACATATTGTATTGAAGATTCATAATAGTTTGATTAGCGACAGCCCAAAAGGAATAAGAATATTTCCACATCCCAAATTTGAACCAAACATGAAAGTTCCATTAAGTTTTCATTCACAAATGCACATGACAGACTAGTAAAATTCCATTAGCACAATACTTGTAAAGATCAATAGTGCTTGGGATTCAACTATGACAACTTTAAAAATGAAGCAAAACCAAAAATACCCCAATCAATTGATGCAAAAATGCAAGAAGAGTACCAAGCATAAATAGCTTAACATGAAATTTCACCATTAGATGATAACACATCCATACTAGGCTTAAAGAGTTCATAAAGATAATAAAAAATCATGGTTTATACAACATACACAAGCATAGAACTCACTCTAGCAATTTCATCAGCCATACATAAGACAGTGAGACCATCATTGTGCTTGATATGGAGAAAATGCTGAGGTGATCAATGATGATTCAATCATTTAAGATTTTAGGTTAGGGTTGTTATCTTTCTATGAGGAGGAAGACCAGAATGGTAACATTGTGAGGGTTTATGTAGATGAAGTAAGAAGATAAAGTTGGGAATGGCGATTAGATTGAGAGAGAGGTAAAGAATTACGTGGATCTGGAGGGAGATCTCACAGAAGATGAATTCATTGATTCAGATATGTAAAGTTGAAAAAAAAACAAGTTACTGAATAAAATGAAGCATGTTGATGGTAGTACGTGGATGCTGGTAGAGAATCATCAACCCCATTGATGGAGCATGTTGTCATCAACATGTTGGTAGAGGAGGTTGCCATCAGCATTTGAGAATAAAATGAAAGTGAATCAAAAAATAGTGTGACCGATTGATGATGGAGAAAAGGGAGAAATTGGACAATCGGTAACCCTCTATTGTTGTACTCGAGCAATGTTGAGATAAAAAAGCACCTATTTGATTTTTGCTTCATCAAAAGAGATGCTTTCACCTTTTTTATTTTCTCCAATTATTCAGGTAGGGTGCATTTTTTTAAAAAAAAAATCCTTATTTATAAATCTAACTTAGAAAAAAATGAAGTGGATGATTCATGGACTTATCAGATAGGCATATTTTGCCAACTAATAGGTAAACTTTACTTGAATAATGGCTGAGATGAAATTGCTATGATTTAAAACTTTTCGAGGCAACATAACTCTTGAATGAAAACTTCTGAAGCAACTTTGCACCTAAACCCAAAACAAAAATGATAAGGAGGTCATGTAGATAGCCAACTCAGTATATTTGGTCAACTAAAGATTACATTTAACCTGGATAACATCTGCCGTGAAATTGCTACGATTTGGTAACCTTTGAGGTGATATTGCTCCAACAAAAAACTTATTCTGGGGAAAATTGAAATTTTTTTGACAACTTCTAGGGTAAAAATGGAACTTAACCCAAAAGCATACTGTGTTGGATGCACTTTGGGGGTAAAACGCTCATGGATATTTTTGCATTTTAACCTATAATTAAAAAATGAATATATAAACACTATAAAATATTAAATTTTCAAAAAATAGATATAAACAATTCAAATTTATTATATAGTTAATGTAACATCCCTAATTTCGGTCACTAAAGTTTCTTAAAATAGTGAATCAAAGAGCACATGAAATGACAAAAATAAGGCAATTAGTGGTCACACACAACATGATTAAGCTTGGAACATAAATTGTAAATATTTGAATTTGCTGCCAGTAAGTTTCCGTGTGTAGCAGTCTTATTGTGTGACATTCTTAATAGCAAAAGATGTTCAATGCCTATAAAAGTTTTCAGAATAAAAGTATATAGAGCTTTAATTTGATAGGTAGTTTGTAATTTTTGGACAAGTACATTAAAAGATATGAATTTTTAAAGTTATGCCCTATTTCTGGAGAGAAATCTGGAACAACTTATGTTTGGTGAAGTTATGGGAATATTATGAGTCCAGTCATCAGATTTGGGTATTTTTCTATGAAAACACATTTGAAAAGCATCATTTGGGCTTTGGAATCACTCAATTTGGAATTTCCTAAAATTAAATATGATTTCCAAAGTAAACTGAAAATCTGCCAGTTTTCCAGAAAACAGTGAAACTGCACTGTGCAGAATTATACTATGCAGAAATTGTTGAAACTGTGATAAATAATAAAAAAAAAATGAGTTTAAAAGAGTTTAGACTAGTACATGAATAGGTCTTGACTCAATTCTTATACATTTGGAATTTTTAGAATAAGCAAGAGATTAGGGAAGGGTGATTAAGGTAGTGAACTTACCTTTCCTGCATGTATTTGGTATTCGTGCTTGTGTATTGATGCATGTGACTGCTTTGCTTGATTATGTGAAATATATATGAATGATGGAAGCTCTATTTCTATTTGTGCTATGGCCATGAGTATGTTGTTTGAAACATTGAGCTTGCAGATATGTCATTGTGTAAGCATGAGTTTATGTAAGGCAAACATGTCATGCATTAAGCACTTATCCTGCATGCATATTGGTATTGTTTGCTACTGAGATTCCCTCGAATCTCACCCTTTCCATAAATGTAAAAAGTTTACAACAATAGATAGCGGTTCTGAGGGCAGAATCGTAGATACTGTCAACGAAAGGTTCTGGACCAGGATAAGAGGAGAAGTTGGTTATCTGAAGACCTTTTATTATTTTTAAGGTCTATAATTTATTGTTCAATACCCTGTATGGGAATTTTGTATACAATCAAATGTATTGTATCAATAATATCAGTATATTTATCTATTCCTATTGTGCCCACTGAACTACGCATTAATATTCCGCTGTAAGTTAAAATAGTGAGGGTATTACAGTTAAACGGTACTATAAGGAAAGAGTGAAAAGAACACTGTGCAATATATTAAATTTACACTAGAATTTTCAAATTCCTCTCCATAAATAAGTTTAGTAATCAATTACAATATCATTGGACTCACCATTATAAAGGGAGACGAGCATTTCATCAAAGACATTCCCTTTTTCTTTGGAAGGAAAAATGAAAAAGAAAATAGTTAAGGGGCAAATATGCCTATATACTTTTCTCAAATGAGCATCTGGCACCATATACTTTCCTTGAATGTAAAAGAGCCTAATTTATAAAATGGAGCAAAAATGCCATTTCCATTAGTTGAAGAAAATGGCAATTACTTCTTGTGATAGTGAGCCCTATCATATAATTTTTAAATGAGTTTTTAAAAAACCACCTCACATCTCTCTCACTCCCCTTCTTTTCGGTCATACACGCATATCCCCCCTCTCTCCATCTCCATGGCCAGAGTACCACATATTGACATCCTCTCACTGGCCACATCCTTTCTCATGCCACTTTTGGAAGAGTACTATCAACTTCTTCTTTTTTGCTTCTTTTATTATAAATTCACCTTATTTGCTTAATTTATTATAGTTATACATGTAAAGAACGATCATCATGATGAATCCTATGATGGATTTCGATCATCATTTATCAACACTTTAAATTTATTTTCTGTAAAGAAGTTTTTGTTAGTATTTGTGGAACACTAAATTGTATTGAAATGCTTTAAATTCATTTTCTCTACTTTTACTATTTATATCTATTCATATGAATAGTACCGGCTCCGTTAACAATGTTGCTTGTGCATGTGGCTCCATGCGTACATTTTCCTTCAAGATGATCTCAAATTTTGAAAATCCCTCCAATTGAAATTCCTTTCCTTATCTTATTTCTTATCATCTATCTTAATTTATAAAGAAGCTTCTCTCTTAGTAATAAATAAAGAAGGCTCATTCTCTCCCCCTGGTCTTACTTTTCTATCCTTATATCTTACCTCTCCCCTATACCTTTTTCTCATCTTTGTATCCTCTATTTCGTCTCCCTTCAAAACCCACTCCTTCAACCTCACTAATATGTGTTGTTGAAGATCTTACCTTTGTTGTTCATAAAAAAAAGATCTTACCTTTCTTATTTATCTGCTGATTTAGTCTGTGCTTATTCATATCTTCATTCATCTCAATGGGGGTATGCCAAGGCGATGGTGAAGGATAAGAGGAAGGAATTGATGGTAGCGGTGGAGGTGCGTTTTCGACGACGGTGATGACGACGGGGATTTCTGAGTGGCGAAGGGGATAAAGTGGAGAATAGAAGGTGAGAGGAACTATGGAGATGATCTAGCGCTCTGATGATTATTCTATCCCGGTAAATGAAATTGATATTGTGATGGTGGTGAGGATGGAGGAAGGGAGACGATTTATGATGTTGAAGTGCGGTGATAATGATGATAGAAGCTTCCTTTTTTTATCATGGTTATCAGCTATTTCTCTCCTTCCATCAAGCATCCAACTCTAATCCTCAAACTTTAAGTTTCCAATTTCATATAGGTCATTATCTAGTACTTTTTGAAATAATGTTAGTCTTTCTCTAGTATTTTATAGGTCTCTTACAAGTTTGATGATAGACTAGGAAAAACTGAAATAGGTTTGTGTTTGAGATTTACTAAACCCCTTCTCATTTCTGCTTTTGAATCTTCTAAATGGTGCTTGCACTGAAGTAACTTTCCTTTCTCTTCCTTTTGTTCTCTTACTCCTTATTTTCTAACTTTCTTAGCTACAGAAAGCATAAAACACTGTACAAGATCATATCCGTGTATTTCACACTCTTTTCTTAACGCAAAAAACAAATTAATTTAAAAACACTAATTATTATTGAGAAACAATATTAATTTATTTTTTAATTATAAAAGGAAGGAAGTGATTTCCAATAGTTTTAAAATGTCATTTACCAGTGGAAAAAAAAGATATAAAAACTCCCATGAGAATTTTTTTGCAAAATGAATAGGACACTAATGAGACGTAGAGGATAAGTTTTCACTAAAACAATGGACCCATACTATATGGCGTTGTAAGTACACCATGTCACAGTTCAATGTTGTTGGGTGGTGAGCCTTTTACTGGGGAATGAGAAAGCAAAAGCAAAAGTTAATGAAAGCCCTCTCAAGCTTTAGAAGCAACATATGGGCATGTTTGGGATAGCGGTGGGAAAATTGGCTTATTTTCAATTTGACATATGTAATTTTAAGATTGGGAAAAAGTAAGATTGGGGTAAAATGATTAATATTTGGATTGACGATTGGATAAGTGCTTTTATGAAAATGAAAAGGTGTTTGGTTTGGCTTTTGCATAAGTGGCTTTTGTGATATTTAAAACAAAAAATTTTAAAAATTATGAGAAATGAAAAAATTAATTTTGAAAATTTAGCAATGGTAAAATACGTAATAAAATTACAATAAAAATGAAAATAAATTAGAAATTATACAAACTTAAAGTTTCTGATAAAGTAAAAATAACAGAACTAATCAGATCAAAGGTCCTGTATAATTTAGTCCCTGATAGTGTCATGAACATGATTCATTTGGGATAAAGATATCCGAGCATCATTTGTTAACGATGGCTCTTGATCTTGACTATTATCTACATCAACTATATTCTCATTTTCTGCTTCCCTAAAGTCCACATCAGTTTAGGAATTTCTTCTAATGAAATTATGTATAGCCATTGTTGCACAGACAATGCGAACTTGCGTGTCGAAGCTGTACTTGCTCATATGTTGTAATATTTCTTGTACTAGCCTATTTCCTATTTTGTATCCAATAGTGAGCAAGAACATCGCAACCATTTCTTTGACACTTATGTTCTTAGAATCTCTTAACCCATGCTCACCCAACTTATTGCATAAACTGTAGAATAAATGTTTTTCCATTCTAAAAATCTAATGACATTTTGAACCTTCAATTGCCAACATTTCTTGTACCCAATAGTGACATGTTTGCTTAATCGTTCCACGCAGTTGTTTGCACACATATGGCACCAAATATTGATAAAGCAACACGCATAATTATTCATATTAATCTAACTCAGCCTCAATAATTGAGGCATCATCACTATCTTTATCTTCCTCCATCCCCTGCAACCTGTTTTGGTTGTTACGATTTGCCATTGATGTACCTGTGATTATATTGTGGTGAAATTGTGGTGTGAGCAGGATGACTAAGAAACATAACATATGATACAAATATCAACAGGATAAAACCGTTCTAAACGACGGGTCAATTAAACCAAAATGAAAAAAAATGAAAAATGTCTTAATTCAAGTGTCCAAACATTAAATGTAATTGGAGCTACTACTCCCCTAAGATAAAACGCAACCATGTCATCAAGTACTCGGGTCTCCTTTTAATGACAAAAACATTTCTTGACATGCCTTGGTCTCTAGAGCCTGCATGCATTAGACTCCAAAGGCTTTGTCACACTTTACGTCCTCTAGGAAAAGCAGAGATTTCATAACCTTAGGGATGCTAGTTTCTTTATTTCCCATTAAAGCCGCTGCTCTATCCATAGATACATTAGCAATAACACTTAAAGCATTAGCTATTTGCTTTGTAACTGGAACTTTCTGGTTTTTGCTTTTACTAGACCCTTCACCTCTCTTCCTTTTCTGTTGGCTTCTAGATGCACTAGGACTAGTGTCTGATGGTGTTGATGTTATTAATCCAACGATTGCCATTTCATTTGTCACTTATGCACTAATTGCAGGGTCATCACTGAAATGCTCATCCTCGCTATCCCTAGAGCATTCTTCTTCATCCATCACAGGTCTGTACACATCGTCCTCATCTACCTCATTTGTCTGAGGTTGTGTACAAGAGGTTGAGAAAATGTGCTCTCACGTTGCCATGACATCCTTGAATATTATTCTTAACTCCCTTTCATGCTTTAGGCATGAGTACCTAAACTTCTTATATCTGGGATTCTTCTAGATGCATACAAATAAAATGAATCAAAATGAATATTTAAATGAATTACATACCTATTATCAAGTAGGCACACAAAAAAGCGAACTAATAAAACTTGTAAGTTGCATTGAAAATTTTTACCTTTAATTTCTCCTGCCACCACTTACTCGATGCAACAACATTATTCGTTAGAGGGTCTCTGCCCACACCGATCTCTTTGATTAAGGAATCCCAAATCTTCATATCTTTCCTTAAGATATCTAATATATTCTTTAATTGTTTTTTCCCATATTGTTTCCAATTCTTTTCATAGAATGTGGAAATAATATTCTTCCATCCCTTTGGTGTAAATGTCTGCCCTTTGCGTTCTTTTTTATATATTTGTTCTACGTATGTGCTGATAAATATATCTATTGACTAAAATCCCACACAGCTTTTGTGTCCATATTTCTATACCAAAAATGTCACATAACACACACCAGGCATAACAAAAATCCAGAATGCACATGGATACAGTGGAAATCAGACCCAAAAATCATTCAATTATTACAACATATACATATGTGTGTGTATATAGAGAGAGTGACAGACACACACATATAGAGACAGACACACACCAGTGATATAACACAACTACCTGAAAATGATCAACTCCAGCAACTATTTTGGAGAAATGCTGGAATCAAATTAATATTTATTCTATTAAAAATAAAAAACTATTATGTTTATAGTTGAAAACTATTCTCGAAAACTGACGCTAGTAAAAATAAGAAAAGTCACCATTTTTGTGCTCTTTTTTCTTCTTCCTTGGATCCCATAATATCTTATTAAAACATTTTTTTTGTAAATTTTACTTTACTAGGAAAACAACATCTCTGGCGGATCAAATGAGGAGCAAAGCACCATGTCGGACACTAGAGATGAGAAAGTAAAGAGCATAACCAAAGTTTAGCTACCAAACTCACCCAAAGAACCTCTGATGTATAGATCGGCAACCCTTAGAGTTAGAAGCTTGCCACCAAACTCCAAAAGACACTGGTTGACAATTGTCCCAACTTGACAGGCTTGAATAGCAACTTAGAGACACGCCTGATTTTCTGCTAGCCATAGCAAGCAACGCCCCAGAACCAGACCTCGTACAAGACACATCTGAAGGGAAGGATAAATTTGTGCTCCAATGCTATTAAGGTGGCCAACAACGGAGGGACAAACAATGACGAGCATGAAGAGAGGATCTCGTTCAAACTTCAGACAGAAGAGAAGGGAAGAGAGATAAAAGGAATATATGATGATGAGATGTCTGATAGCGTATTAAATGACCCATAGCCAACGAGGTTTGGCACAGTTGGTTAAGGTCTTGCCACCTCGATCATAAGGGAGTGTGTTCGAACCCTCTGACCAATGGGGAGACCTCGTTTGTAGGCGATCTCGTAAGTCCCTTGTAAGCGCTCGAAGAGCCCTAAGGCCATGCCCTGGCCTTGGTAGGGGACTAGTGCCGAACCTACCTAAAATTCTCAGTATAAAAAAGAAATGACCAATAACGGTAATAAATTCCAATCGCTGGATCATTAAGCATCAATTCTCAGCTTTTCAAATAAGTAGCTTATTTTTCACAAGCCAAATGAACCAAACGCTCAACCAAAAATCACTTTAACACCACCCAGCTTTTCAATCGGGCTTATGAAGGCCCAAACGCCCAAATAAACATGATGTATATCACCCCTAAATAGTGTTTTGGGGTCTAACGTGTCTATATGTCTAATGTGAGGAATACTAGTTGAGCAAAGAGAAAAGAGAGAGGAGAGAGATTAGGGTCAAAAGACAAAGCAAAGCCAACCCAAATAGAAACAAGATGGTGGCACATTGGATCAAATCAATCACTTGAATGAAATTTGCAAGACAAGTGAAATCAGTGTTTTAAAGTTTGGGTTGGATATCGAACCAGAAAGATTAACGGGTCATGGTTCAAATGGTCAAAACAATCTGGCAGTTTGGTCAAACAGCTGACATAATAATTAAATTAATAATAATATTATATATCTATATAATAATATATGTGCAAAAAATAAAATATCAAATTATTAAACAAATTTCAGAAAATTAAATAGTATAAATATATGCAAATTTAACTTTATATTTTCCCCAACAGATTTAACTTTATAATAGCATTGCTATATTTTGGCAAAAATAGGAGTATCATTTTATATAAAGATATTAAATGAATGTAATCTAACAATTAAATTAAAAATATAAAAGATAATTGATGAAAAACGAAAAAATATTATAAATGAAAGAGAAGATTAAGTGTCTTTTCATTTGTCAGCCTTCACATTTTACTAGAAGCAAAAGTGAGGTAAATTTTGAATGTTACTTCATCCTTTCTAATGAGTGTTTCATAATGTTGGAAAAGAAAAAGAAAGGAGTGAATAAAAAACTTTGCTTTATTTGCTTGTAGAATCATCTTTCCCTGCACCTTTCGCTTAACTTCTCACTATTAGACTCTTAACTTCTCACCAAGGTATTAAAACTCGGACCGATGAGTGAACCGGATGAGGCAATGGTTTAAAGATCAATCGGTTAGATCGGAGTCAGATCGGAGTCAAACCATTGATAATTAAAATATTATAATTTACTTAAAATAGGTAAAAAATATTCAAATTTCAAATATAAAAACATTTAAATAAAACTTACATCTAAAAGTATTCCGCTGGCAAAAAAAAATCTAAAAGTATTTCATTATACAACAAAACTAATACACATATATATTATATATTATAATAATCAATAAATGAATTGTAATATTATATTGCGCTTTCTTCAAGGGCATCATGTGATCTGGCTTCTCACACCTTCCATTATGTCACATCATAGGGAGGAGAGACCTTCTTCTTCCTTCTCACCATTTTGAATTTGAGCAATAGTCATTCTCTCTCTGTTTTCCGATCACATCTCTCATGGCTCCTTCTTCTGTGCTCCAATCACATGTCTCATGGCTCTTTGCAATTTTTGTTCTAAAAGGTTTCTTGCCTCTACTTTGTTACCATGATTTCATAGGATTTCATGTAAGTATTTTATAATACATCATTATCTATTATTTCCTCACTCGTCCTCTCCTTTCTTCTTCTTATTTCTAGAGCGTAGTAATTTCCAGGCAAGTATAGAAGTTACCTAGGCAACTATGAGAGAAAGAGAAGAGGTGAGGGCATGAAGCAACTGAGTCTGGCTTCTTTTTCAATTATCAAAACAAAAAAGAAAGCAGTGTCATTTCATTCGCTAGAGAGTTAAAAAAATTAAACTCGGCCGACCCGCACAACTCGGCGAGTCAGCCGAGTCAGTACCGGGTCATTCTGGCTCATACCGGGTCGGAACAGTAATGGTTACCTAGTTGAACCAGACCGGAGGGATGGCCGGTTCATCTGGTTCCAGTCTGAACCGGCCGGTCCGGTCCGGGTTCATGAACCATGCTTCTCACTATTAGACTCTGGAACATGTTTTCTTTAATCAGTGTTTTTGCAACCTCTCAAATGAACCAAAGTTACAGCAACTAGCAATTATGAACAAAAGTAGAAGAAAATGTGGTTTGTATATGGTTTGTTTGTCATAGTTCTTTATTTTCCTCCTTCATCTTTGTTATTTTCTCCCTCCCCTATTTTTCTTCTTCATTGTTCCTTGTGCAAGTGTGGGATAGGAGGGCCAAGCAGAAGAATTTTTTTCAAATAAAAACTTTTCAAATCTATCAATTTCACTCTGAGTTCTAGCTTGACTCATAATTTCGGCTTAAATACCGATTCAAGGAAGCTCAAAATGGATCAACCCTTCAAACGGCCTAAACTTGAGAAAAGAGCCAGCAAAGTGAACAGGCACCGGCCAGACGGGTCCAAATATCCGGTTTAGTCCGGCTTTTAAATCCTTGAGTGAAATAATCACAACTCAACAATATATAGTACATATATATACCATCAATGTCAACCATCAAAAAAGGACGGATGAGAAAGAAGGCCATGTGTCCTCTAACTATATTGCATCCCCAACCCATTTTTCATTTATTAATGGGTTAAGGTGCAAATTTAACAACAAAATTTTGTTTGAAAGGCGTCTAGCACAATTATGTTTTGGAAGGAGCAAAAATAACAATGGACAATTAAAAAGGGTTTAAATTTAACAAAACTATTAAATTTGATCTAACGCCGTTAGGAGTTTTCTTCTCTTATAATTTAACATCGTTAGGTCAAATTTAACGGTTTTATTAAATTTGTACTCTTTTTAATTGTTTGTTGTTATTTTTGCCCCTTCTAAAATATAATTGTGCCAGACGCCCATCAGACAAAACTTCATTGTTAAATTTGCACCTTAACCCTTTATTAATACCCTTTCATTTCAATGCATGCAAACTCCTCTTTTCAGAATGTCTCATTTTCCCTCATTTTAATTTCTCTTCATTTATTTTCACCATCTTTCCAGATTCTTTGACTTTCCTTTATTCAACTGTAGTTTAACCTTTCCTTCTTAATCCACATTTCTATATCTCTCCTAGCAATTTTGGTTCACAAAATGCAAAAAGAGAAAAGAGGAAGAGGAAGCAGAGAAAAAAGGGAGGAGAGGAAAGTGATAAAAACTTTGAAGGCATAAACATATTTAGAATTTTGTAATTTATTTTATAATAAAATATTATATATATTATATTATTTAAATTTTTAAGTATGAAGTTTAACGTGAGTTTGAAGGAGCCATTTAAGAGAAAATGTGTGGATTGAAATTTTGATTGACATATTTGGTAGAGTGTTTTGTCCTGTTACTCTCACTTTTCACTAGCATATGTGTAATACCCGAATTTTGAGATTTGAGGCCAGAGAATAAGTCTGAAATAATTGGACTTCTAAGCCCCAGTTTAGCAGGAGCCCAAATTTATTCTTTAATGATTCCTATATCTTTGGAGGATTAAAGAAAGTAAAATGGTGAATTTTGGAGAAAATAATTATGTATTTTGGTGAAATCGCCTATGAGGTAGTACCTTGTCATGAGTTTTTGGAAGATCAAATGATGAGAAAAAATTATGAGATTTTACAGGATGAAAGTAGACATCCTAAGCTTTAATTTGATAAGTTATATGACTCAATTAGAGCTATATATAAAAATTTATGAATTTTTGAATTCAGCACAGAAAAACTGAAATTTTTGGAACAGTATGCAAAGATTGAAATTATGGGAATCTTGTGATTCCAGCTAGTAAAAGTCTATATTTTTTCTTGAAATTAGACTCAATAAGGGTTCTATAGACTTTAGAATCACTCCAATTCAATTTTTTTTTATAATTAGTTATAATTTTTCAAAGTTTGGGCAGAAATCTGCTAGAATTGTCACTAATCCGAAAATGAGGAAAAATTGAGGTGGCAATTTTGTAATTATGGAATAAAAATGCATCAGCCTATTTTTCTGTTTTAATGGGCCCTTGGGCCTTAGGCGTGTTTTGGGCTGACTAAAATGGGAGAGGAGTTAGTCTATATATAATTGAGCTTTGTGACATATTTGGGTCCAATTAGCTTTATGTACACAAAGTTGGCATTTTTGGAATTTTGGAAATGGAATAATTATGAGATAATGGTAAAATATTATAAAGCAACATTTCATCTTCTTCCCTCTGCCAAACTGATGTGAAACAGCCCTTAGAGAGAGAGGAAGTGCAGAATTTTTAGAGATAGAGAAGGGGAGGAAGAAGCTTACAAAGGTAAGTGATTTCTTTGGTAAATCGGTTCCTAACGCGTATAACTCCGTTCCTAAGCCACTCTTCTATGTAATTTAAGGTTTGGGAGCTCCATTTCTTTTGTTGAAGTGAGCTAGGGTTCAGCCACTCTTGAGAGAAGCTAGTGGGAGCTTGAGGTAACTTTCAAACTCTTGTATATTGACTATTTTGCCTGTTGTGGACTATTTAATCAGTGAAATTTCGTCGGATTGTCATTGGTTTTAAAAATGAAAAATAGGTGTGTGGGGCTGTTATTCTACCCAAATTTATACTAAATGGTAGTTGTAACCTAATGGAACAGTCAATAAAGTGCTTAGGAGTAGAAATGAACACGTTTACAGAGCCGAAACCGAAAAACACCGATTCTTCCCAAAGTATACCAAGATTTCAGCCAAGGCTAGATCTGAGTGTTAGAGTTGGATTTTCAATAATTTGATGGTTTCATTGAGTTTAGGAGCAAAAATTAGGTGGAGTTACAGTTGGTCACTTTTTCGGAAAAGCCTAAAAATCATAATTACGAAAACGCCCCTGAAACCCTTAAAGTGGGGCTGCCAAGGGTAATGTTGTAATTTGACATTGAGTTTGATAATTCTGAGTCCAGAAATGGATTACTTAGGCGAAAATATGTCAAGATAGCCCACGATAGAATTTCAAAAAAAGTACAGCTGGAGGGGTATGGCAAGGCCGGGCTGGGTCCCCGGGGGCATTTTAGTAAATTTTTACAATAGACTCATATAACCCCCAGAAACACTATGGAAATGTCTAAACGGTATCTTTGGCATTGTAGGATAGAATATGGGGCCTGTGCTGGTGGCACGAGTTATGATGCACACGTTTCGAGGCGAAAAAGGGTTAATGTAGGGAACTTACCTCTCCTGCATGTATTTGATATTTGTGTTAGTGTGTTGATGCATGTTATTGCTTTGGTTGATTATGTGAAACATGTATGAATGATTTGAAGCTATGTTTCAATTTATGCTATGGCCATAAGTATATTGTTTGAAGCATTAAGCTTACAGATTTGTCATTGTGTGGGCATAAGTTATGTGATGCAAGCATGTCATGCATTAAACATTTATCGTACATGCATATTGGTATTGTTTTCCTACTAAGATTCTCTCGAATCTCACCCTCCCCTACCAACAATTTAGATAGGAGAAGACAAAAAATATGCTGAGAACAATACAGAGAACCATATGAGGAGATTGCAGTGGTGGAACGAAGATAAGAAGATATCTTTGTTTCACTAGGATGGGTTTAGATACCCAAGTAGCCCTATGTGGTTATATTGATGGTAATAATCATGTACGAACCCCTATGGGAAATTTATGTAATCATGCACTTATTATCAGTATATTCATATTATTTCTGTGTTATCTACTGAAACAGCATATCGTTTTCCGCGAATACTCTGAAAAAAAAAAGTTAAAACAAGGTAAGGGCTTGACAATATGTCCTTCCTTTCATCTTCAATGTAAATTGCATTTAAGAACCCTAATTTATAATCAAACTCGTCTACGTCCTTTTATTTTTTTTCCCCTTTTCCTATTAAACAATAAATTTTGAGTAGGATGATGATTTTTTTTTTTTTTTTGCCATTAGTAGGATGATGATTCAACATTTGCTAATATCCTTTATTTAAACTGAAGAAGATTGTAATGATATTTAAGCCATGACCGTGTTTTTGTATGTTGCTACTCAAACAATTTTTGATCATTTGAGCATTTACAATGATAATAAAAAAAAAAGTAAGAGCAATTATTATGTAATGTATAGAATTACTCTCTCCGTCCCTATATATAAGATCCTTTTAAATGAATCATGAGATTTTAAAAAAATAGTTAAAATTAGTTAAGAATAAAAAATATGTAGGAAATATAATGATTTTTAAAAATGCCCTATTTATGAATAAGTATGAGAAATAGTAATAATGAGAAAATGAGAAAGAGAATGTATGGTATGAGAAAAAGTAACTAATGTAGTATGAGATTAATTGAGGATAAAATAGGTAAAAATGCATTTATTATTAAGAAAAACTCAAAAATGATCTTATATATAAATGGACAAGCTCATTCAAAAAAAAAAAAAAAAAAGAACTCATATATCTATATATATATATAGGGACGGAGGGAGTATATTCTAAAACCAGTTATCATAAAAAAAATTATTATCATTGTAATAGTAAGTTCAAAAGATATTTTAATGACAATTTTTTGTTGTAATTTGAGATACCTAATAAGTTCTCTTACTAAATCATCAATAAATAATCTATACATGACTTGTATTATAAATTTATATAAATAATTGATACAACATTTAAATTTATCATGTAAAATAATTAGTGACAGCTCTACTCATATTTTATCATAGAAATGGAAAGTTAAAGTTGATTCCATTTTTTTTATGTCAAATCCATCCATGAGATACTCCCTTCTGTCCACAATGTAAGTTGCTTTTAGAAGAATAACTTCGTTCACAATAAGTTATTTGAAGAGTAATTAATGGTTATTTTGTCAACACCCATTTCCATTTCGACAATCAAAGAGTAATAAAGATGGAATTCCATAGGCATACAAAAAAGTACAATTATACTGATAAAAACATTCATTTACAATCCCAATATCGTTTGTCAATGAAATACAAAATACAGCAAAAATTTAATAACTACAGGATATCCCAAAATATGTACAGAATAAACTAATTATAACAACCGTCTTCAACCTTACCTCGAGACACGTGCCAATCACTTCCTGACGTCTACGCCTTTGCCTTTAGTCCTACTAGCACCCGTTGAGATGTTCGACAATCAAAGAGTAATAAAGATGGAATTCCATGGGCATACAAAAAAGTACAATTATACTGATAAAAACATTCATTTACAATCCCAATATCGTTCGTCAATGAAATACAAAATACAGCAGAAGTTTAATAACTACAGGATATCCCAAAATATCTACAGAATAAACTAATTATAACAACCGTCTTCAACCTTACCTCGAGACATGTGCCAATCACTTCCTAACGTCTACGCCTTTGCCTTTAGTCCTACTAGCACCCGCTAAGATGTTTGTTTAGAAAAATGGGTAAGATTCCAAGGAATCACAGTAGAAACAGGTTATTGTTCAAAGAAAATGCAAAAAATACATATGTATGCACCAATTAATGAACATTATAAATGCATCATCTTCATGTATACATGTGTAGGGCTCAGCCCCACAAACTACACCGGTTGGATTCTCACCAACTCCCAGTGTAAGTGCCCCTGGCACTAAATGCCGCTCTCTAAGCAAACCATGTTTATTAATAAAGCACATTTACAAACATGTCATTCACACAAACATATAACTATGGCATGATGTATGAAGGATAATATCCCTCCCTCAAAGTTCTCTTAACCCTTTTTTAGTGTGCCTCGTAAAACGTGTCGTTGCCGGCTTCCGACTCGGTCCTAAAATATTAAATGTACAAGAAATAGGTCATAACCTATCCAAGTATCATTTCAAACTATTCCTAGTGTTTCTTATGGTTATATTAGCCAATAGTAAAAATTTACCAAAATGCCCCCGGGACCCCGACCCCGCCCCGCCGTACCCTGCCCGATGGCACGTTTTCCCAAAATTTTGACTAGGGCTATCCGAATGTATTTTCACCCAAGGAAACCATTTCCAGGCTCAAAATTATCAAATTTAGTGTCAAATTATGAAAATACCGTCGACAACCTTGGTTTAGGGATTTTATGGGCGTTTTCATTATTACGCTTTTTCGGCTTTTTCCAAAAAAGTGACCAACTATAACCACACCTATTTTTGCCTCCTTAATCCAATGAAACCATCAAAAACATGACAATCCATTTCCTTGCCTCATTTCTGGATAGACCAGAAACTTTAAAGAAAAGGAAAAATAGTTTTTTAAAATCCAACTTTTAAATCTCTCTCCTTTTCACTCCAAATCACTTGTTTAACTCTTTAAACAATTATGGCTTATGATTTAATGAAATTTAGGTAGCATAACCTATTAGGGTTCATGCTTTCCAAGTTCACAAGCCAACCATGAAACTCGAAAAAATCAAGAAACATCAACAACAACAAAAACAACAACCCCCAAGAGAGCAAGTTCATGAAGTTACCCTCTTGCTTTCAATCTTGGCACCTTAACTCCTTCTCTTCCTTGGAGACTTGACTTGCTAAACACATGTATACATGAAGAAGAGAACCTTAGAGTAAGTGTTACACAAGAATAGGAAGCCAAACCATTAAATCAACACTTACTTACATTAGTTTTTTCTTTTGAACTTCCTCTTGCTCTTCCTTGCTTTGTGAACTCTCAAGCTCTCTTTTCTCTCTTTTTTTCCTATGACTTGGACGTGCAATGGCTAATGAAGGGAGTATGAAATCTTTATCAAATGTCTCTTGCTTCATTTATTGTGTGCAATGACCTTTATGCCCTTTTGTCCTTTTAGTTTCTCCCTAACTATGACTTGAACTTGGGCATTATATTTGAACCAATTCCTTCCTCATTTCTGCCCACAAAGACGTCACACACACGCCTCAATTTAACCAAGTTTGGTTCATCCTTTTACTCAAGTCAATTGTGTTAGATCTCATGTTTTGATGATAACAAAAGAATGGTTTGAAAAGGAAATGTTTAATAATCAAGCTTGAACTAAGTAATGACAGGAATAAGCTTTACTTGAGGTAAGCTTGGAAGTAATGAAGAGAGGCCAAGAGATAAAGCTGAGAATCTTGATCAGAAGCAAGTTTCTTAAGGCATTACTCGAGGCGGTACTCGAGTAATGAGACAAAACTTGAAGTAATCAAAGACAACTTCCAGTAACCAGGCAACGTTACTCGAGGAGCTACTCGAGTAACAGTGTAAAAGTTTTCAGGATGCCATTGATACTCGAGGAGCTACTCGAGTAACCCTGTTTCTAAAAATGTGCAGCTCTCGGCATTTAGTACTACTGCAACATTACTCGAGGAGCTACTCGAGTAATCATGTGAAAAACTTCCAGTTGCCTTCAGGTTACCAACGATACTCGAGGCGCTACTCGAGTAACTCTGTTTCTGAAAAGATGGAACTCTCGGCACTTTGTACCACTGCAACATTACTCGAGTAGCTACTCGAGTAACGCATAAAGGTAAGTGAAAAACTTCAAAGTGGTACCCGATTAACTTGATATCTCTTTATTTCATGTTCCTCGAGTCCTTACTCCAGTATGCATATATTTAAGTGGATTCCCTCGAGTAAGTACCCGAGTATGCAAAATGTTTTCAAGATAAACTTCAAGTCAGTACCCGGGTAAGTCATTGACAAAAAGCACAGTTACTCGAGGTGGTACCCGAGTAACCTATGGAACAATGAGTGCATTACTCGAGTACGTACTCGAGTAATGAGGTAAGTGCTCTCGGCATTGAAATCCTGCAACATTACCCGAGTAGAGCATCGAGTAACCAAAAGTTTATTTCAAGTTTTACTCGAGTTGGTACCCGAGTAACTCATAAAGTTGTGAGTGCATTACTCGAGTAGGTACCCGAGTAAACATGTATTTCCAAAGGTTTGAAAATTGGTTATTCCAGGCACTACCCGAGTAATCTTATGTTTATTCATTAACCTGCAATTGATCAAAGATTTTCCGAGGTTACTCGAGTAGGTACTCGAGTAAAATTCAAGCAATACTCGAGGAGGTACTCGAGTAAGCTTACCCAGAAATTCTGAAATCACTCAAACGTTCATAGATTTGTTTCCTATATGATTAATCTTTCATTGTATTAGTATTCTTAGTCTATTTACAGATAAACAATGAAGAAAACACTTCAAGAGATTGAAGTCAAAAGAAACGTTCAAATGCCAACCACCGCCAACGGATATTTTTCAAAAACTTGAAAAGTCAACAGTGGCTGCGCACTCTCCAACGGACGAAAGAAAATGTTCCAACGGTCATCACCAACATATCTATATATATGGGAACATCCAAACAGAGGAAAAACAACAAGCACACACACAAACGTATTATCAAGTTTATTGCTCTGTTTTCACATTGGAATTGTATTTCTATGCTTCAGTGATTCTTATTCACTCTGTAAGAGAGATATTTCATTCAAACTCAATATTTGTTATTGAGATAACTTAAGGTTGTGGAACCTTGAGTTGGGATTGAATTGCAACTTGTAAGGGGGAGCGAGTGTCCAGGTATAGGAACTTGCTTGTACTGAGGTGCCAAGAACCCACTGAATCTTGGAAGTTATAGTGAAACTCTCAGAGAAGATCTGAGGACTGGACGTAGGTCAAAGTGGTTGTGACCGAACCAGTATAACTCCCGGTGCACACTTCGGTGATATTTCTCCTTACTCATTACTGTTTTTAATTCCTCTGCTAAAGTTTTATATTTCCGACGAAATTTTAGTATCACCCAATTCACCCCCCCTCTTGGGTGAAACGCTTGTTCTAACAAATTGGTACAAGAGTTGGCTACCTAACCTTATGATATAAATAAGGACTTATGACACAACAATTATCTCCATCATCTTTCATGCGGTGTTGACACTTGATCTCATTGGATTTTGACACGTGTCTTCTCCTCCTTCATCCCTTAATTTCTGAAATAATTAAGAGAAAAAGGAAGATTAATTTATTTCTTCAATTTTCCTACAAATACAAAATCTAGGCAGAATTTTCACCAATCTTTGAAAATTCATAACTAATTGTGTAATTGGTATGATTCCAAAGCCTATGTGACCTTCCTTAAGTCTATTTTCAAGGAAAAATATCACCTTTAGCCAATTGAAACCCAATATTTCCTAGAATTTTGATCTTTGGTTGTTGCTATAGAAAAATGTCAGAATTTCTGGGTTTACTTCAAAAATTCATAATAAATTGTACACAGCTCCAAATAATTCCCATGACCCATCAAATTGAAGCTTGATAAGTCTACTTTGTGTTTGTAAACTTTTATAGGCATTGGACATCATTTACCTATTTAAAAGTGTCACACAATCAGGGTCTTACACCTGAGAATTTACTGATAACTATTCCAATGATTTCATTTATGTCCCAACCATATTCTTATTGTGTGTGACCACTAATCACCTTGTTTTATCCCTTATTTCCCCTTAATTAATTGGTATTGAATTTAATCGATTGGAAAATACTTAATTTTGCATTTTATTGACAAATTACGATTTTGCCACTACGTTTTTTAATTAAATTCAAATCTATCCTTTCTTGGCCAAAATTCACCATTTTATTTTCTTGAATATTTCTAATAATTACAAGGCATTTTGATGAATAAAAATTGGGGTGTTACATATTTGCTAATTTTTCCCCTATAGTTAAGATTCAAATATGACTCATTATATTATTCTCTCTTCTTCAAAATCTCATTTAATATAGGTAAAGTTGGAAATTTCTTAAAATTTAAGATAAATTTAATGGGTTAACTACTATTTATTGGTTATGATGAATTAGTTGAAGTGACTTATATTGTAAATAAGAGGAAGTATAAAAAATGATGTAAGAATGGTAGCATACTATCAATATAATTATACTCTATTATTTGAAAGCATCAAGTTGATTAGCACTAATTTATATAATGATTACTTGTATACAGTTCATCGTGTGGGGAGTTAATGTTTGTTTAAGAAAATACATCCATACATGATACTATTCAATATACACTCATGGATTAAAATTTCTTTCGTTTCACCTTGACTTTGATACTATATCAATTTCCTATCCTCCTTGCACATCATGGTGATAGAAAATTCCTAAACCGATTTTCTTATTCATAAAAATATGTTCATACATTATCCATCTCGATATGCACACATATATACCAAAATCTCAATTTTAATACCATAAGTATGATACCACATCAATTTCATATATACTTGAATTCCTACAATCATAGCATGGCGCTCACATCACATCAATTTTATATCCTCCAGGCAGATGGTGGTGGAAAATTGCCAAAAGCAATTTTTTTATTTATAAAAATTGATATATATATATATATATATATATATATTATTCAACTCAATATACACTCATATATACCTGGATTAGGAAAATGAAGGAGGGAGGGAGTCAATTTGTAAAACGGAGAGAGATAACGGAGATCCAAGGATTATATAGGATTTCATGTTCCGGCACTACTACAAAAGAGGGATTTAGTGGTGTCCCTCTTAAAGAAGTGTCACAGATAATTATTTTTTTAAAAAAATAATTATTTAGAAGCTATGACGCTTCCTATTATAAGTATCATAGCTAGTATTAGGCTTGTACGACATTTGCCTAAATAAGCACCATAACTGGCTTTATTTTTTAAAAAAACAAATCAAGGACTTATATGGCGCTTACTTGGTCTAACGCTATACAAGTTACCACTGTGACTTCAATATTTTAAGACCACAGTAACCTTAAAATATTCAAGGCCACATATTCAATGCCATAGTATGGCCATGAAAATTCAAGGCCACCTGAGAAGGCGCTCCATCTTCTAAGGTCATGGTCTTTTCATGGCACTTGGTAAACAAGCATATATGCAAGAGATTGTGGAAACTCCTTCTGCTGTTGTCCATCACCTTGGTGGAGTGGGCGAGCAATTTGTCTTTTGTGTCTTCTTTCATTAGCCAAGTCTAAGTCTTGGTGATATGATTGAAGTTGGTAATTGGTTCTTCAATGTTAGATTGTCTTTGTCTTTCTATTTTGCTTGTTGGGTGTGGTCTCTCCTTATTCTTCTTTGATTGTTTTGGCAAATAGTGAGTATAAACCTTTTCTCTTTTACAGTGGTTGCTATGTAGATTTTTTGGGTCAGAGAAGTAAAAATTGAATGGGTCATTGCTACATGTTGAGGAAAATGAATCTTGTTTATTTAACTTCAACTTTTATGCTTGATAAGTATTTGATAAAATGTTTGAAAGGGAAATTGAAGTTTGAGTGATTATTAAGTTTGAGAAATCCTTTTGTTGCTTGAATAGCTATGATAGATATTTTATAAGTATGATATTGTAGAATGAACCCAATTACTATGCTGTGATATCTTAACAATATTTGTTTCTGTTTGTTGGTATGTCTCACCTTTATTTGATTTTATTGATACAGCATTACTTTATAGCAAATCCTATGGGGAAGGATATGTAACAGTGAAAGCTCATTTCTAACTGAGGTTGAGGGTAGTATTTGATAGTGGTGGTATTGAGTGATATTTCAGTTCCTATTAATATTAATTCAATTATCCATGAATGGTCTTCCTTAGGAGGCTACATTCTTTTGGGCAAGCCATAAGGGTTATAAAAAATGATTTTACAGTCATGAACCTGGATAGTCCTTCTTCATGCATTTTGCCTTTAAAAAAAGGGTTGAATCACTTGAATGTGGTGAACATCTTCTATTATAACAAATCCAGCCCTAACACTTGTTGCTATCCCGAATATTATGATCTGTCAATCAAAATTCAAAATTATATTATTTATTAATTTATAATTTTGAAGATGGATTTACTCCAATGAATTAAAAACTAGCCGGACCGTCCATCCGATGACCGGAACACTCTTCGGCTCGATTTGCTCAGTTCGTTCGCTTTACCAATTTAGTCATTTCCAGCCGCTTTAATCCGCCTTTTAGACCGGAAGCCGGCATTAAGCCGGGAACTGGGACGGCTTTGCAAGAATCGAACGGCCTGAATTTGTGTACTCATGCAGTTAAAATAAAAACTAGATCTGAGTTTGAGACAACAGCCAACAAAGAAGAAGTGAAGAGATCATTAGAGAATATGGAAGAAGATAACATAAAAGGAGAAAAAACCACCAACGTTGCAAGCTTGCGACAACGATGAATGAGAAAAATGAAAGCTCTGACAACTTGAAGGTTTGAGTGTTTAGACTTTTCTTCATATCTAAAAACTGAAAATGAAGATGTTGGTCCAATAGTTTAAAATTGTTGTAGAGGGTAAAATTGTTTTGGGTTCGGTAAAAGTAAAGTTTTCATTTAATGCCTATCATGTCACCATCACCACACACACGTTCACCGAGGGTTGATTTTTTCTTTAAAAAAAAAAAAGGAGAGATCTTTATGCCATCCCATTCGTATACAATGAGCCGTTTAGATGGTTTAGAAGTATTCTTTACTTTATTTATTTTTATGTAAAATGATTAATATAAAGTTATATATATTTAGTATATTATCTTCAATTTGGTAAGTTGTGAGGGATATTAATACATGTGATTAACTCATTATAAAATTGAAATATTTAGGTTTTCCTTAAATATTTTTAAGAATTTGATATTTTATTTCTTATACATATATTATTATATAATATTTTTATTTAATAATTATCTTACCGATCCAACCGATTGGACCGTTTGAATTATGAGTCGTTAATCTTTCCAGCTTAACGTTCGGACCCGGCTTTTAAAACATTGATTTACTCATTTGATGAATTCTATCACAATATGAAGTTGCAAAAACTCATGTTACAACTTATTAGAAATAGTAAAAACTCTTAATATTATAGTCTAAAGCGTGTGTTCGGCATAATAAAAAAAAAGTGATTATAGGGTCAAACCATGGTTTCAGGGTGGTACCAGCCGAACACCCTATTAAATCAAATAATCCCGTTTTTCATTCAATCCCGTTTTTCATCCAAAAAAATCCCGTTTCTCATAAGCTATTTCTACACACTTCAATCTGATTTTTTCCTATGTGGGCCCCACTTCTTCTTTCTTATTGGCTCTTTTTCTCTGTGGGTCCCACGCGCACAGACACTGTCTACTTTTTTTTTTTCTTTTCTTGCTTATGTGGGCCCCACTGCCTCTTTGTTATTGGCTCTTTTTCATGTGGGTCCCATAGACACTCTCTCTCTTCTTTTTTTTCCCCATTTCACGGTTTTTCTCTCATTCTCGTTGGTCACTTTTTTTTTTTTTAAGATTTTAAAATTTTAATACTCTCATATAAGATTTATTTATCTAATTTAATTATATTATAAAAAATAATTAAATTAATTAACATTACATAAAGACAAATTTATTTCATTTTTGATATTAATTATGAAATTTTATGTTAAATAATGGATTAAGATGCATCATTTTTAATATTGTTAGGGGTTTTCTTCTTTTATAATTTAATGTCAATAGGTAAAATTTAACTATTTTGTTAAATTTAAATATTTTTTAATTTTTCATTATTATTTTCCATCTTTCAAAATTTATTTGCACTAGACATCCCTCGGAAAAAACTTGGCTGTTAAATTTATACCTTAACCCTTAAATAATACATAAAATATAATCTTATTCTTTATATGTAATTATCACAAAAGTTAATTTTATTCAATATGTACGTTTGATCTAATTTTATAATTTACTACATAATTGACTAATGTTATAATTTTATAATTTTTGCATCTATTTTTTTATATTACATAATTGAAAAATGTTATAATTCAAAAATTTTTGGACAAATTTATTTCATTTATTGTAATTATTATGCAATTTAATGTCAAATAATACTTAAAATATAATCCTATCCTTTATATGTAATTATCATAAAACTTAATGTCCTTTTTAGTCATTTGACCATGAAAAAAGCTATTCTGATAAAATCATCCAAACACTCTCATTTTATCAAAATCACTTTTTCCCATAATCTATTTTCCTATAATCTATTCTCCAAAAGCTATTCTCTCCAGAATCTATTCTCCAAAAGCTAATAAGAACACACCCTAAGCCTTGAAAGAGAATAGTCTTAAATTTAAAATGGCTTGATGATACAATTAATCAAAATAAAAAAAAAATCACGTTACAAGCTAAGTTCTTAATTTACAAAACTATCTATCACTGTATAGAAAATTAGTGAAGGAAAAAAGAGCTGCTATTTAAAGAAAAATCAATCATAGAAATATTTTAAGACAAATAATAAAGTAGTCAAAATTTTTTTGCAATGAAATTTTGTCTGTTGCAGTTTTCTATTTTATTTTTTATTCTTTGTGTAGTAAAAATAAATTACGAACATGGCATGAAATGTACCCTGTCAACATAATCAAGAACTCTTGTCCGGCGCATCCCGAGTCCACGTTGAAAACGTTCTAAAGAGGTTATATGTTGATCCAATCAGTAATGTGAGCATGTGACCATCCTGAACTTGCAATTCAAAAAATTACATGTGCTATAATTATATTTTTAAAACGTACACGATCATATCTAAACAACATATAATTTACCAAATTTGGAGGGACGAAGTCAGAGATGATAGCACCTCCACACATAGTTCCAGATTAGTCTTTCCGAAAGAAACACATTCAAGGTAAAAAAGAAGAAAGAGACACGTAGGAAAACTGGGTATCTAAGCTTCGAAGCTTAAAGCTGAATGCAAAGAATGAGGCAAAGAGTGAGGAGAAACTTGAAGGTGCGACGGTGATGTTGAAGATGAAATCGAAGTTCCCCACTAACCGGACCATGCCCTCTGAGCCCCAAGAGCTGGGGACATGTAATGAATGTTGGGAGGACCGGCTATGGCTGCCGCGATTAGAGTTCAAAGGAGGGGCCGATGAGCGGAAGAGCTCATCCTATCTATCTGGATTATCTTGAGATCTGGATAATTTAGATTTTATTTTTTTTTCAAAACAAAATATTTTATGGATAGAGAATCTAAAATAAAGATAATCTCCCAACTAACATTTTTTAAAAATTGATGTTTTTTTTCATTTAGAAATCACTAGTTAAAAACATTAAATTTTTGAGAAAAAGACACTTAAATACTATTTAAATTTCAAAATCCTAAATTAGTGATTTTTCAAAAACCTAAATTATCAATTGCAATACTCTTTTATTCAATCTCATTACTATTATTGTCAACAAAACTAATTTAGGATTTTGAAGTTCAAGTGGTATTTAAGTGTCTTTTTCTCAAATTTTTTTCTATTTTTATTTTTTAAAAAAAATCACTTTTTTTTTTGTTTTTAAAAAATGTTAAGTAAAAATAAATTACTACCTCCGGTTTTAAATATAAGACATAATTGACTTTTTTTGGAGAGAGTAAGAAAGTTGATTAAGTTGCTTAATCATATCATATATTATGTATGATTAAATTATATATCAGTTTATAAGTCAGACAAATTAGTTTGAAGAAAAACGATAAATATAAGTACTGTAAAATAATTTAATTAGCTTTATTAATCTCCCAAAAAAATAAACTGGGTCTTATATTTAAAATCAGATGTAGTACCAAACATGTTTTATTATTATTTTTTGTTTTAAGAAACAAAGAAACTGTTTTTCAAATGGAATCAAACAAGCCCTTAGTATCACTTTAATTTGAAGGAAAAAATGTAATTACGAGGCAAGAATTTACCATATGGAACTTAAATAATCCACCAAGGCATATCAAATTATTAATAACCTGACAACAATCACAAAAAATCAGAAGTGAATCCCCTAATGCATCTCCACTCTCTAGAACCAGAAGCAACGGTTACAGGTCTAAAGATAATCCCTCGAAGCTCTCTCATCTCATGCTTGTACTCGTATACTTCTTGTCTTTAGTGGAAGGCCTTGAGCCAATCATTACGCCAGACCTGATTTTGCAAACATAATGATAGTGATGTTCTTCTTATACTCCCTGATAGAATGAGAATTGTCATATATTGAAAAAAATTTAGAATGAAATAAGATTGAGTGCATGTTTAGACTAACAGTAGAAACTGTTTTTCTAATATAATTTTCAGTGTACGAAATAAGTATGCGAGAGAAATTTTATATCGACTTGTGTAAACATTCTTCTTGAGTACTAGCTCAAACAACCACAAACCACACAAATGCAATTCATTTTATTTCTAGAAAAACATTTTCCATATTTTCTATCAATTCCTATTTCTTTCTAAGAAATGTTATTTAAATTAGCATATTTTAACAAAAACCTAGAAAGAAATAGGAATTGACAGAAAATATGAAAAATGTTTTTTTAAAAGAAAGAAATGAGTTGCCTTTGTGTTGCATCATTTTGGCAGTAAAGCTAGATTTTTACCCTCCTTTTATCGCGGTCATTGCTAGAGAAGTGAAAAACACTTGACAAAAAATAGTAGTACATCACTCTGCCAAAGATAACCAAAAAAAAAAACTTGATTTAGGAAAGAAGGCTCTACTAATAATGATAAGTTCTGTTAAAAAGGAAACTTCTTAAAATCTCTACAATTTAACAGTACAAGCATAATAACTACAGGGTTGACCTATGGATAATTCATTTGAGAGTTATTCGAAGGTTAAAAATGATTTTTCATTGCATGTACAAAAAAAAAAATGAAAGAAGAAAATTGTTCATGTTTTTGTTATTTTGAATTTTGAATATTTATGGATGTAAGTTCTGCTCATAGTCTTCTTTTAAAAAAAAAAAAAAATAATCCCCACGTATGGGTAATCAATTGTTAAAGGAACGACAAGAAGAATAAAATAAATTGATTTTTTTTCTGGGAATTTAAAGAAAAAATGGCCTAGTGGGGTTCAAAGTTCAGACAAAACAGTCCATTCACTTGTTGACTTTCTCCTTTTGTCAACGCTAATGATGAATTGACACTTCATTTAACTAAGAAAACTGTTCATATATAAATATGTCAACTTAGCAATATTTTTAATTTTTTTGGTATAATTTGTTATTCATTTTCAGAAAGTCCTCTATCAAACAAGGAAACAGAGATCAATAAAAATAAAAGGGAAAACCAAAAAGGAAAAGTTCGAAAGAAAAGGAAATGACAATTTAATAAGGAAAAATAGTCTAAAAATAACAATAGTTTGATTTCACTATATGCCAACTCACCCCTGAAGAAAAGTTTGTATATGTTAATCATATTATCGCCTTAACTTCCCAGTTAATCATGTGAGTGATATTGCCCAACATATATAGAGTAGTGGCTAAGAAGGTCCAAAAACCAATCTTCATAAAAGAAGTAAGAGAAACATCATCAGAACGTAAACCCATTTACAATGGAAAAAACAGATGATGAGTTGTTTCAGCACACATCTAACTGCATATATATCAGCAATTTAAAATAAGATTGCCAACAACAAAATAATAATTAGCAACATTCAAGCTTATTGATCTAATGCTACATACCCAAATTGATATCAAGCTAATGTAAGGCCTTCCAAAAGCGCATATATATATATATATATTAGCAATTTAAAATGAGATGCCAACAAAAAGATAATTGGTCAGAATGTATCAAATATCAAGTATAAGAACCACAAAATGAAAACTAACCCACCTTACAAGTCAGGTTAAATCATCAACAATCTGAGGACAATTACAAAAAATCAGAAATCCACCCACTACCATCTCAAGAAACAGAAGCAACTATCACGTGTCTAAAGAAAATCTCTCAAGCTTTCTCATCTCATGCTCATACTCATCAACTTCAGCAAGCTGTTGGTCATCAACCAGCTCTGAGGCTCTTTCAATCGCATCCTCAATCTTCTTCCTGTCTGCAGCGTAAAGCCCTGATCCAATCATCCCATTATTTATGCCAGTCCTGATTTTGTATATATGGTCCTCCAAGGCATTCTTTGCTTGAGCTTTCTTCTTGTACCTCTCATCATCAGCCTTGTATATCTCAGCTTCTTGAACCATCCTTTCAATTTCTTCCTTTGATAGTCTTCCTTTTCCATTAACTATGGTTATCTGATTCTTGTTCCCTGATCTAGTTTCCTCTACAGAGACACTCAAGATCCCATTCTGATCAATGGAAAAGCAATTTTTAAACTTAGGAACACCCCTTGGTTTTGGGGGAATGGTTAGGTAAAAAATATCCAGCAAAACGTTATCCTTTGCCATTGCTCTCTCACCCTGATAAACTTGTATAGAGACACTTGTTTGGTTGTCATCCGCAGTAGTCAAATTATCAACCCACATTGTTGCAGGAATGCTAGTGTTCCTTGGAATTACTACTTGCATGAGACCACTATGTAACTCAATTCCTAAGGACAATGGGGTGACATCTCTCAAGACAATGCCCTGTAAATTTTCATTTCCTTGCCCACTTAATATAGCAGCTTCAACAGCAGCACCATAAGCAACAGCCTCATCAGGGTTGATGCTCCTACATAGCTCCTTCCCATTAAATAAGTCCTGTAATAGCTGTTGGATTTTAGGAATTCTTGTAGACCCACCAACCAGGACAACCTCATCAATACTCCTCTTGTCCATCTTGGCATCCAAAAGACACTTCTCTGCAATTTCTAAACATCTTGTGAAGTAGTCCTTGTTCAATTCCTCAAACCTTGCGCGAGTGATTGTTGAATAAAAATCAATGCCTTCATATAAAGCATCAACCTCAATGGCTGTCTCAACCATAAAAGAGGATGAGAGTGTTCTTTTTGCCCTCTCACAAGCAGTTCTCAACCTCCTAAGGGCCTTTGGATTCCCGGTGATATCCTTTTTTTGCTTCCTCTTCAACTCTTCCACAAAGTAGTTAACCATTCTGTTGTCGAAGTCCTCTCCTCCAAGGTGTGTGTCACCATCAACTGCTTTAACATTGAAGTCACCCTTATTAATTGTGACAACAGACACATCAAAGGTACCACCGCCCAGATCAAATACAAAAATGTCTCTCTCTAGGTTATAGCTGCCTTTTTTGTCAAGACCATATGCAATTGCTGCAGCAGTGGGCTCGTTAATTATTCGCAATACATTAAGGCCAGCAATTGCGGCTGCATCTTTGGTTGATTGGCGTTGAGAGTCATTGAAATAAGCAGGCACAGTGACAACTGCATCCTTAACTGTTGAACCAAGATACGCCTCTGCAATCTCATGCATCTTCGCTAATACCATGGATGAGATTTCTTCTGGTAGAAACTGTCTTTCCTCAGATTTAAATTTCACAACAATCTTGGGCTTATCATCAACACCACCAACTATCTTAAATGGCCAAAGGTTTATATCACTTTGAACAAGAGAATCACTAAACCTCCGACCAATTAACCTCTTTGCATCTGCAAAATGTTAATCATTGTAAGTGTACATAAAAATAAATAACCATACATACAGTATAAGATCCTACAAAAGAAAAAAAGGTTAACGGTAGAAGTGATCAACTTGCATGAGAGAGAGCATAAATGAACTTGAAAAAGATGAAAAACATTATCAAAGAATTTTTATTTTTAATTTATCCATTTTACATGCTATGAAGCTTTTTCCCAAGCTCAGATCAAAAATTAAAGGAAAGACGAAAATATATATGAAAGGAGAATTACCAAACACAGTGTTAGTAGGGTTAAGTGCAGCCTGGTTCTTGGCAGCATCACCGACCATCCTTTGAGTGTCAGTGAAGGCAACATAAGACGGCGTTGTTCTATTTCCTTGGTCGTTCACGATAATATCTACTCGATCATGCTGCCACACTGCAACACATGAGTATGTGGTTCCAAGATCGATTCCAATGGCCAGTTTCTGCTGTGATCTATCACCCATCCTTTTTCTTTCAAAGTCAATGGAGTTTTGGGAGACTTAGCCTGACAAGAAAGTGTTTCTAGGGATTGGTAAGCTACTCAGCATGGTCAGCAAGTTACAAACCAAAGCATTTTAGCTAGAAAACACAATGGCCATCAATTACAGCTCCACACAGCACATATAACAAAACAAAACCAGAAAAAATAGCTCAATCTATTAAACTAAATGGTATCCAAAATCAAAGCAAAATGAGGGAACTCTCACCTCTATTTTGCTGCAATTCCTGCCTATAGTTTGCGGAGTTATGTTTCAAATTGCAGCCCAATTTATCAATCTATAACTTTATGGTGTACTGACAGATTCAAAATGGCTTTCAAGTTTTAAAGACATAATCAGATCCGAACAACCTCAAGTAAGCAAGCAATAAAGGAACTATCATATATGCATCAGGTGTAATGCAACAAAGCTCATATCTTTATGTGAGTTAACTACAATTTTCAAATTGGTGAGACTTAGACCAACAACCTCTATGTTAAACCTCTTGGTATCAAGAGTATTATTTTAATCCCAGTTGCACAGTCTACCAATATCCATGCATTACTTTCTGACAATCAGCCACCAAAAGATCACACACACCAAGATGCACTATGCTCAGGTGGAGAGCAATGAGGTGAATTGAACTACATGATTAATAATTACTAATAATTCATAATATTAAAATAAAGATTTGTTTTTCATAATGAAATCTAGAAAAAGTTGAAAGACAACTAAAGATAATCCCAAGTGATGAAAACAACAATTCATATACATCAAACTAAACCATCCAAATAACAGGATAACTTGAACCAATCATCCAAATAACAAGAACCAAAGTAGATTGCAATTACGTTAAGTCTAAACACCATCCAACTTTTAAGAACCAACAATTATTATCAGGTACGCCCCAACAAGGGAAATTAAGTCACATTTGATGGTGATACTTCCTATACATTTATATATCCTCTTTTTTCATAGTTCAATTTTTTTTTTACTTTTAAAAATAAAATTTTGAAATCTTATTATATTTATATTCTTATTAAAAGTAATTGGGAACAAAAGCAAAAACAAAACGAACAGAACACAAGCAAGATATACTTAAAGGTTTTGTCATGTCTTTAAGGAAATGAGTGTGATTTAGAATTGAAAGGAAAGAGTATTGCACTTCATCACTAAGGTGGAAATTTTCAAAGTTAGAGTCATGATTCAAAGTCAACTATGAATATTAATGCATTTAATAAAACAAGATTTCAATTTAGATCATTCCACAGACTTGTGTAGACTTACATGAGTTGCATCCATCCCATAATTTTATATGAATGCTTAAAAAAATGCTTTGTAGGATAAAAGACTTGCATGTCAATCAGACTTAATTCATCCTCACTCCATTATTCATTCTCTTTCAACCACTTATCAACATTGAACAACACCAAGCCCTTGATTGTTTTTAAATGATCACACACACTCATCACTTATCCTAAATGTACTCCATTGCAGATTTAGACAGAAATATTAGATTGCTGACACAAAACGTAATTTCTACGAACTCTACAGCTTCATACATATCGGTAGATACCTACTCAGTTTTCTTCTTAATAAATTTCTATGGAAATAATATATCTTGATGTTCCATAAATAATATATTATTATGGTTCCCAACAAGAAATTGTAAGTTACCATTGTGAGCGAAAAATGGTGATGAAGAATTAAGTAGTCAAAACTTGAAAATGAAATAATTGAGACATTAGAAACTCTTCCGGTTTATGCTTCCCCCAATCAATTGGAATGAGGTAAATGGGTTCTCATAAGGAATGAGAAAGGAATTAATTGCATCTTGCAGACAAGTGGACCAAGATATTTTTATACCTGATAATAAGGGACCACCACCATACAAATACACAGTACTATTTACAAAAAGATAATTGAATTATTGATCTTATTTCAAAGTCTTTTTTTTATGTATATAGTAGTTTTCATCATTAAAAGCTATTGTTGACTCACCATAAAAAGAGAAATCATAAAAACATTAATCAAAAGAAGGGGAAATGGTATAGAAGAATCTAGATTCCAGAGGATATAAACCTTCTCTAACAATGAGCTCCATTATAACTTGATGCAACATAACCCTCCTACCACTCAAGACAGCAACCATACATATGGCCAGTTAGATATCAGACACTATATAGAGCATAAAAGAAAATCACGTGTTTGGCATAGTATGAAGCATAAATAAAATAAAATAAAATATCGTAGACACTGTCTATATTTGTATATTATGAAGAATAAAAATCTACCCACTGAAAACCAGAGGGAAAAAGACAAGTAAGAAATGATTACGGGAACCTCAAAAAGAAGAGGAAAAATGATAATCAAAGAGCAACAAGACCACTCGAAGATCAGATATAAATAAAACAAAAGATGACATGGCTATCGACTATGGAACATCATATAGAGGCCTAAAGAACCACATTGACTTGGCAAGTAAACTTACTAGCAACGCCGAAGCTCAGAATGAAGTAGAGAGAAGACAAAAGAGCACAACGCAGCACCACGAACAATGATGATGATGATGAAGCACCGCAATAAATGACAGTGGCGACCCAAAATCTCAAAGGAGCAGAGAAATTACTTTGAAAAGGGAAGGAAATTTCTACCAAACGGAAATGGGAGGCTCAATTAGGGCTATGACCTAACAAGAAAAAAGAAAGAAAATAGAGAGCGTTTCAAATCCAGGCTTGCCCACCTCTGTTTTTCTTTCTTACCCCCATCTTTTTTTCCAAATTCTATGTAATTCATATTTTATTTTAATTTGAATAGTGCATGTGTTAGAAAAACATTTTGCAGGTTCCTATAGTTGTTCTCCATTTTTAATTTGGTACTCATATAATTTTTTTTCTTAAGTAAATCCTTTTATATTGCTTCATCAAAACTGCTTACCCGTCACTTTAGGATTTGTTTGGTATGAGGAGAGGGGAGAGAAAATGAGCGGAAGGAAAAAAAATTTTGAATTGAATTTAAAAAAATTAAAGAAGTGGGGTTAAAATTTCTTAATTAATTTTTCTTACTCTTTTATCTTATATATTCTCTTTATTAAAGTTTTATTATCCCACTTCTTCAATCTTTTAAAATTCAACTCATAAAAATTTTCCCTCCTCTCCATTCCTCTCCAAATCTCTCACACCAAACATACCCTTCTTAATACTAATAATTCTTGTATATGAATTAATTGTGCTTACAAAATAAAGTTAAACGTTTAATTAAGAGGGAAAAAAAGTATAAGAGCTAAATTGAAAATTGAGAAAAAATATAAGCACCTACAATATGGGTTTACTGTAGTTCTTAATTTGAAAAAAATATATATAGATACCTACATATGGATGTTATATGTAAAAATTAATTATTTGTGATCCATAATTTATATCTTCCAAATTCGTAGGAGTACGTAATTTATTTTTTCTAATATCATTTCTATGAGCGATCCAATCAAGAGATAATGACAGATATACAGCTCCTACACTCTGGCTAAGAAGCCACGTATGCTTCTTTGTTTAAGCGTATATTTAGTTTAATTTATATTTTTAAATGCAAAATTAAATTATTCGAGAAGATATTTTTGGCCAAACTAAGATTTCCGTTTTAGTTCTAAGTAGAAGTAGAGCAAGAGAAATTAACGGATATAATGTTGGTCTAACAGTGTGAATTTCTATTAGATCCTCTGTGTCTTGAATACTAGTCCTAAAAAAAATATTTGTATTAGGAGGGGTAATCATGAGTCACAAACTAGATACTGCATAACAAAAAAAAAAAAAAAAAAAAGACCAAGAGAAATTTGTTGATATTATCTTCTATACATATCCTATTATCATCCTCTTGCCCTAATCTCCATCTTCCATTTCAAAATACAGCCTACATGCCACAGTGCCACAGCGCCACAGCGCCACAGCGGTGTGTTTCGCCAAATGAAGTTTCCTGTTGACATCTCATAGACGCACTAATAACCTATTTGGTTTGATTTTATGGGAGATGATTACATGTAATACTGATGCAACAGACTGATTACAGTGTTTGGTTGGTCTTATGTGATGTAAAGATGATACATTTTGTAATATGATTACATCATTTGATTTAATCAAGATTATACTGTTATGACTGATGAATGAGGATGCAGATATCCTATAATCAAGTGAAAAAAACATTATTGTTATTATAATTTTTTAATTTGACCAAAATGCCCACCCATAAATATTTTTTAATTTGACTGATGATGAGTAATTTTGTTTCTTACTATATTATTCTCATATATTCTCATTTTTTATATAATGCAACCAAATGTTTTTATACATATGTATCATCTTCCTTTAATGATGAATCAAATAAATTCATGTAATCATCATTATATTATATTTCATTATATTATATTATATTTTATTACATTACCTCCAATCTCATTAACCAAACAGGCACTTAGTCTTGGCCTCACCCTACACCTGTGCCACCGAATGCCCATGAAATAAGATGTGGACACCAGCGGAGTACGACGACTTTTCGGCGTTTTCGGCAATTGTCAACCCATAGTCAGTTTCCTCATCTTTCAAATTGAATATATGATGTCAATTAGAGGCAGAATCTTTGAAAAAGACTGTTGCTGCTGCCACGGTCTTGATGGTGAATTTGAATAATGGGGATAAGTGAATCTTTGAGCTCGTGAGCTATTGAGAAATTTAAAAACTATTGTTAAGAGGACATGTTATCCCATTACGTTGTAGGTTGCCACTTGCTACTACTATGAGGGCTACAATGGAGCACCCAAAAGTTATGGGGAATCTTCATGGCAGGTATTTCTATTTTAGATCTTTATATTGTAGGATTGTTAGAATTGCTTCCTACTTTGCACTTTCTCTTGCCCATCGTTGTTGATATCTTTACATAGTATTTAAAACACCTTTGTTCGGTTAGACTAATCTGGACCTCTTCTCATAAGTAATATTATTGAATTAATACAATATTTGATCCTTATAGTTTGTATCTATTTCGGGCTTTGTCCTTGTAGTTTCAAATAAGAGGTTTTGATCCCTTAAATTTCTTTTCATATAAAACGTTAGTTCTTATAATTTAATAAGGACTTTGACGTTGTTAAATATGATGAAGTGCACTAACACCGTCAATTATGCTGACATAGCTTGATGACTGGGCAAGCTGACTTGTAGCTCATGTAGCTAAGTGAAAAAATTAAGAATCAATAGGAGAGAGAAAGCCATCGTCATCTTCATTGATGGAGAGAGTGTCACACCCCGCCGGCCCACACACACAGCTCCACCGCGTGGCCCTCACTGACGGCGGTGGACTCACAAGGATATAAGCGCTTCCCTTGTGCTTTCCTCTCGCCTCCCTACAACTCGAACTCTCAACTTGGGGATAAGTATGAGAGTTTGATGAGATGTGGTACCATTGAGATGATATAATCCATAATTAAGGATGAAGAGTTATTTTCTATTCCAATACTTAACTCCATAATACTTAAGATTGGTTTATCATTTGAGACCTTTAGGTAGCTACTAGAAGCCCAAACAAATACCTAGAAAGTTGGGGAAAAACTTGACCCAAGGCCACCTTTCAAAAATGAGAAAACATCATTTTTAAAGGGTTAGCTGCAACCAAGCCATCCACTGGCCTTGGCCAACAGATGGTCAGAAAGATTAGGGCCGCAGCCAAGAACTTTCTGGCAGCGGCCAAGAAAAATCATGTTTCTTGGTTGAAATTTGAAAAATCATAACTAATTCTAGAAAAATCAAAATGTGGTGATTCCAAAGCCTATGGAAAGATATTTAAGTCCTTTATATAGAAAAAAATATGAATCACCACCCGACACCACCACAAAAATACAGAATTACATGAGATTCCATATTGCTCCAAAACATATTACAATTTCAACCTTAAACTTTAGAAATACATAACTTTCAGCACACACATCAAAATGACCACCATAATATATCAATTTAAAGCTTGGCATGTGCACCACAAATCTAATAGGTTTCAGAATTTTTAGCCACCATTTGTCCATTCAAAACATACATGCAAACCAACTGCCCAGCATAGAGTTTCACTTGACAGAATTTTCCAATTTTCAACATGTGCTTCCAATGGTTCCAAAATTCTCATCCAAGACTACTCCCACACAATTTTTCATAAGGAACTCAATGGCAACATCAAAATACCCAAAATCACATCCCATCTACATGTTCTGTTTTGACCAAAACATTATAAACAAACCACAAAGTTGTCAAACTCAACATTCAATGTTCCAAACCAATTCTATTGTCCAAAAGATACCACAATATACCAGTTCCACAACACACAATTTACACAATCCAAAATCACGCAAAAATCAAGGCAACATTCCAAAAATTCATAACTCAACCAATAGTCACAACTTATATACCAAAAGGTAGCTAACACTCACCTCTTGCACTTTCCAAAACTGCTTCTTGATTCACCAACCTCCAACTTTTCTCAAGCACAAAAACACATCCTCTTGAGAATCTAACACCATAGGATAAAAGCTCTCAACAAAGGGCACAAGATTATAGAAGAGGGTTTGAGCATTCAAGATCAAGATCTCACCTTAATCTTGAGCTTTTTCTTCCTCTTTCCTCTTCAACAATGGTAAAAATGAGAGCTTGGAGAGAGAAAAAATGTGAGATGATGATGATGAAGATGGAAGTAGAATTTTAGCCTCCCATGCCCATGCCTAGCCAACCAAGAGAAAGGGAGAGAGAAGAGAAAGATAAAAAAAATGATTATGTTGACTTTTCTTCACCAACTCTTTCTTGCCTTATCTTTCTTGCCACATGTCACCATCCTATACAATCTCACCACAATTAATCTTACACTTAGTTACACTAACCAATTTCATTAGCTAGTAATTAAGTTCTCCTTCAGTTGTTGACTAATTGATCTGTAAATTTTCCATTCTTCTAATTTTGCCCCTGACTATGGAAATTCCTATTGAATTATCACATAATTTCCTCATTCCATTCTCTATTTCATGTACCCTACCCCCTCTTGAAGTTCATTTTAAGCTTTAACAACACAATTAAGCTTAAATAAAGGGTTTGGGCATTGATTACTATTCATTCAAACCACAACTCATATTACATTCTCCAAAAGTGTTTGTTTAACATTAATTACATTCATTTTTAAAGTCATTAGCCCTTAGTCAAAATTTGGGGCATTACAAAAGAGAGCCATAAGGGACTGAAGGAGCTACCGTTAATGAACACAAGATATTCCCAATCCTATGAATACCAAGGAGTGCCAAGAGATTTAAACTCCTCTTCAAATACAAGTGAAACTAGAACTTTGAGCTGTCCAACAAAGTCATCATTGAAATACATATCTTCATCCATTACAAAGAACTATAAATCTTCATTGAGAACATTAATACGAAAAATAAATTCTTCATCTCACTTTGGATTCAAGCTCTTCTCAACCAATTTGGTCTTGAACCTTCCTAACTGTATCCTTATGTACAAATCATCACTTAACCCATTAGGATCCATTGGTGGCAAAGTCTTTGCCTGTTGAAACTAATAATATATCTCAAGGCATCACGTGACTAGCATATGCTTTTATTCTAGACTCTTCTCTATTGTCTATATCATAATACATGTGTCACTCATTCATTTGAGCCCTTTCATTATAAATAGGGCCTTACTGTATACAATACACTCTGTGAAATTATATTATCCATTGAGTATTTCTCTTTTACCCTTTATCCATTGTCCTTATCATCGGTTTGCTCATTATGGCATCAGAGCTATAAGTCACCCTAGCTGCTATAGATGGATCAACAATCGCCACAGAATACTTCTGAAACAACTGGGACTCATACACCTCACCTTTCTTCTTTGTCAACATTACCATTGCCTTCAAATAATGTTTCTCACTATGTTAGCATCAAACTTACTCAAGAAAACTATCTAATCTGGAGAGCACAAATATTGCCCTATTTATATGGTCAGGAGCTTTTTAAATATATTGATGGGTATGAGCCCTCAGCCCCACCAGATCTGCCTTCAGGTCTTCCTAACCTAGCCTTCAATACGTAGTTCCAACGAGACTAGTTTGTGTTATCCATTCTCATGGCTTCCATCGCAAAGAATTTCTTTTCTCAATTTATGCACCATCATAATTCAAGGGACATATGGAATGCTCTTGAAACCTCCTTCTCTCAATAAACTCAATCAAAAAATTACCTCTCTTAAAAAGGGTAGAGAATCCATATCTAATTACCATAAGAGAGTTGTTGCCATTACTGATTCACTTGTTGCTGCCAGCAAGCCTGTTGCAAATGAAGATTTTACTACTTTATATCTGGACTGGTTTAAGCCCAGAATATGACACCATAGTCATTGTCATTCCAACCCAGAGATTGTTCCTATCCATTGAAGCAGTTCTAAGCTACCTATTGACCTTTGTAGAAAAAATGTCGCATCAAGATTCTATTTCTCTTCCCATATAAATAACAGCCAACGCTGTTCAACATTTTTCATTGGACAATTTTTCAACTCATGGCGGTAGAGGCAATCGATTTGCTAATGGTCAAGGATCCTATTCTGAAGCAAATAGAGGCGATCGTAACAACTGTAGTTATTATCGTAGAGGATGAGGTGGATGCAACCATCATAGCCAAAACTACTATGGTGGAGGATGATATTCCAACTATGCTCCTTTTCAGAGTGATACGATAGTAGTCCATGTCAGTTCTATAGGCAATTTGGCCACACTTCCCTCACTTGTAGTGGTCGTACTAATCACACTCTCTAAGCTCCTCCTCCACCATCAATTGTTGCACACTACTTTGAATACTCTACTCTTGATGATTCCTTGTAGTACCCAGAAACTGGTGCCACACACCACATAACCAATGCTCTGTCATGACTCGACCTCCACTCTGCACCATACTATGGTGCAGACTCAATCCACATCAGCGATGGCTCACCAATGCCTATTCAACACCAGGGCTTAGGAACTCTCACAACAAATTCTGGCAATTATCTTCTTTCCCATCTTTTACATGTCCCTAATATCTTGAAAAATTTAATGTATGTCCATCAGTTTTGTGTTGACAACAATGCCTTTTTTGAATTTTATTCCAATTTTTTTTTATGTGAAGGACAAAAGAATAAGGATAGTCTTGCTCCACGGCCCCAGTTGTAATCATCTCTATCCTTTTGCCTCTTCCACTGCTCCACAAGCCTTTTTTGTGCTCACACTTCTCTTGTCTAGTGGCATCGTCGTCTTGGGCATCCATCCTTTCGTACTATTCAATACATTCTCCAAGCAAACTCTCTTCCAATCACCAATAAACAAGTCCAACATCAATGTTCAGCATGGCATTCTTCAAAAAGTCATCGACTACCATCTCCTATGTCACCTCATCATTCCAATTCACCTTTTGAATTAGTCTTTATTGAGGTATGGGGGCCTACCCCTTGTGTCTCTATAACTAGCTTTAAATATTATGTTTGTTTTATATATGATTACTCTCATTATATCTGGTTTTATCCAATTCACAAAAAAAATAAAGTACGTTCAGTTTTTCATCAATTTAAGTCTCTTGTTGAAACATTCTTCAACTCTCATATACAATCCTTCCAATCTGACTAGGGTAGAGAATATTGATCTCTAAATAAAGATTTAATATCCCTTGGCATTCATCATCGAATAAGATGCCCACACACATAGACACACACAAAATGGCACGGTTGAAAGACGACACGAGACCATTATTGAAACAAGACTTGCCCTTATACATCATGCTTCAATTCCTCAAAACTACAAGATATTTGCAGTTGCTACTGCCTCTTACTTATTAAACTATGTGCCTAGTCCAACTCTATAAGGGAAATGTCCCTTTGAACTCTTATTTGCAAAGAGGCCCAACTATAAACTCTTGAAGGTTTTTGGCTTAGGATGTTGGCCCAACTTACGGCCCTATACTTCTCATAAACTTGCACCTAGATCTCAACTATGTGTTTTTATTGGATATGCCTCTAATCATCTTGGATATTTATGTCTTCATTTACCCACTGGACGAATCTATACCAGCAGAGATGTGATTTTTGACGAGCACCTATTTCCTTTTTTAACCCACTCACCTAACTCTCAGCCCAATCCTTCATCACTCACTTTCTTACCTTATTTACCCTTTTCACCTTGACATTACACAAGCCAACCCTTACTTAACCAAACCCCACCACCAGTCCCCTACTACCTAACCCCATCTACCCAACCAACTCATCACCGTCTACCTCCCCCTTCTCTCTCACCAACACACAATTCATCTTCTTCCTCTCCTCCGCTGTCCCCCTAACCTGCTCAACCTTCTCATCCCATGATTGCTGATTCTAAAGGCAATATATTCAAACCCAAAACTCTCTCCTCTGACTTTCTCTTCCAACCACCACCTCGAGCTTACTACGCCTCTGGCCCCACATCTCTTCTTCCTACCTCTATTGCTCAGGCTCTTCATCTTCTGCTTGGGGTCAAGCAATGTATGATGAATTTGAAGCACTTACACCCACCAACACATGGGATCCTGTACCCTATTCTCCTTCCATGAATATTGTTGGATGCAAATGGGTTTTTCGCCGAAAGTTTCATGAAAATAGGAAATTGGACAAATAAAAAACACGTTTAGTTGCCAAAGGCTTTCATTAACAACTTGGGATTGATTTTTCTTAGACTTTTTCTCCTATGGTGAAGCCTATTACTATGCGACTCATTCTTTCTATTGCTATTTCTCGTGGCTGGGCTATGAAACAAATTGATGTTCAAAATGAATTCCTTCATGGTTTTCTTCAAGAAGCTGTTTTTATGCAACAACCCCTTGGGTTTGTTAATTCACATTATCCACATCATGTTTACAGACTTCGAAAGGCTATCTATGGGCTCAAATAGGCTCCTCGTACCTAGTTTTCCCGTCTCAGTTTGAGGTTACTACAACTTGGCTTTTATGCCTCATGGTTCGATTATTTTCTTTTTATATGTCACAATTTCAGGATTACACTGTATATTCTAATTTATGTTGATGATATTATTATTACTGGCTCTTTTGAATCTGCCATTCAATATCTTATTACTGTCCTTGGACACTCCTTTCCTGTTAAGGACCTTGGCTCGCTACACTACTTCTTAGGTGTCAAAGTCTTATATTTTTCTGCTGGTCTGGTTCTCTCTCGAGGCAAATACATCCTGGATTTACTTCAAAAATCACACATGTCTAAAGCTCGCCCTGTATCCACACCCATGGCATTTGGCTCTCATTTATCTGCTCATGAAGGAATTGACTTTCCTGATCATCAGCTCTACCGAAGTGTTGTTGGGAGCCTCCAGTACCTGAGTTTCATCAGACCTGACGTTACCTTTGCTGTTAATCGAGTCGCCAATTCATGCACCATCCTAAAGAGTCTTATTGAACTGCTGTCAAACGAATTCTATGATATCTTCAACCCACCTCTCATTACTCTCTTCACATTCATCCTCCTTCCTCTCTTATGCTTTCTGACTTTTCTGATGCTGATTGGGGAGGCAATCCTGATGATGCTTGCTCCACAGGTGCTTTTGCCATCTACTTTGGCCCACATTTAATAGCCTGGAGTTCCAAGAAACAACTTACTATGGCAAAATCAAGAACAGAAGCTGAATATAAGGCCATTACTACCACTACTAGTGAACTGATTTGGCTATAAAGTCTCCTCCACGAGATCTGCTTGAGGCTCCATTCCTTCACTGTGACAATCTTGTTGCTACTTATCTTGTTGCTAATCTTATTTTCCACTCTCAAGCCAAGCATATCCATCTCGATTACCACTTTGTTCTAGAACGATTAGCTGCTAGTCTTCTCAATATTCTCTACGTATCCTCCAAAGATCAAATTGTCGATGCTCTAACTAAGCCCTTACTTTCTACTCACTTTGCTCATCTTCGTTCGAGTCTCACTGTGATGCTGGCCCAGTTTGACTTGCAAGGGAGTGTTGAAACTAATAACATATCTCAAGGCATCACGTGACTAACATATGCTTTTATTCTAGACTCTATCTATTGTCTATATCACAATACATGTGTTACTCATTTATTTGAGCCCTTTCATTATAAATAGGGCCTTATTGTATACAACACTCTCTGTGTAACAATATTATCCTTTGAGTATTTCTCTTTTACCTTTTATCCTCTATCCTTATCCTTGGTTTGCTCATTATGGCCTTAATTAATTCGAACAAGCTTTATTTTTCAAAGAATGGCATATAAATTAAACCAGAATCCAAAATATGAACCTCAAGAGAACAAAGCTAGTCAACTCAGAAAGACCTCCTAGGAAAGAAGAACAGTGTATGCTGAAAGTCCCTTCAGCTAGTCTTCACCGGCATCTTCCAATCCTCGTCCAGCTGCATCTCTGATGCTCAAAATAGCGTCTCTTCTGGTTCACAGGTAGAAGATGATCAATAGTAGCATTCAACCTCCCCACTTAACCAGTTGCAACTCCCATCACTCCACTTCGCTGAAGAAGTTTGAAGAATGAGCCCTATGCCTTTCAATTCTATGAGTTTAGTAACGGCCCTTTTCTCATACTTGCTTGATTACTTTTTCATGCTTGTTATCTCATATCCACTTGGAGCCACTCCTTATAATTTCATTACTTAGGTTAGTTTTCTCTCCTATGGATGGATGTCTTTTTCATACATATCCATTTATGTTTCCCTCATCATCTTATATGTGTTTGACTAATCATTTGTTCCCTGAGAGAGATCGTTCATTAAGTAGTAGCCTTGGAAAGGTAACAAACAAAGCAAGAATCTCATTGCATAAATGTCTTCACACAAGTTTGTTGCATGTTTCACTGAGCCTTCCATGATAAGGTTTACTACTTTAAGGTTGCAGTGGCTCTATAATTGCAGGAATACACAATATGCCAAGTTGACTGACAAATTTTGAAGAAGAAGGATACACTCCTAAAGGTAGCATCTCTTCAAGTCCTCTCCTTTTTTTAGTATTTCTGGAAAATAAGCTCTGCATCATCTGGGTTTCAGCAACTTCTGTAATGACCCAATTTGAGATTAAGGGTTAATGACTTTAAAAGAGATTGTAATTAGTGTAATTAAACACTTTTGGAGAAATATGATGTGAATTTGATATAAATGTACTTGGTGATAATTTAGTAAGCATAGTGAAAACCAGGGGCAAAATGGTAAAATTGAAAATTTACTGACTAATTAGTGTTGGAAATTGTGCCCTAAGGGCCAATCATTGTACTTTAAACATTATTATTTTAATGAAATTTCTCCATTCTGTTATCATATTATTTGCATGTTAACTGTGATAATTATATCCTTGGATAATTCATAAAGATTGTCCTAAATGTCCCTAGTCGGTCATCTATGTGGGAGCAGAGATGAAACAAGACCAGTATGACTTTGATAAGATATGGAGATACGAATCAAAGTCTTAGGCACTTGTAAGAGTACAAGGTGCTGGACCGACCCACTATGAGAAAGCTACATGGATCAAGTCATAAGCTTTTCTCATGTATAACCACGTCACAATGCCCTTAGACCTGAGGTCATCATGGATTCCTACATGAGAGTTGCTAAGCTTTGAACTAGTCAAAAGTCACTTTTGACCGGGTGATGATAAAGGCTACGATCGGGCTTGGTGGTTTTTCATGTAGAGGAATATGAATGATCAAGATGGAATTTGTCCCTCACATTAGTAGAGAGATATTATTGGGCCCCTCGATGAGTGAGTCTGAGAAATGTATGGCCATACTATGATGAAAGGAGTTTCTGTTTCTGTTATCAGGCTACTCAGGAATCGAGAAAGTAATGGTCAGGAACAAGAGGATGACATTTTCCATACCTTATCCTTGATTGATATATCGTGTGACAAAAGGGACGTGACATGGTTGTATGGGAGGTTGCATCGTGATAACGATCCTCATATGAATTGGGTAGTCGTAATGTCTTGCTAGAGGCCGCTTGCGACTTTTGGGTTAGTATAGTTATTGGCCCACTGCCAACTTCATATGGGCCTACAGGGTCGCACACAAGAATGGCCCAACACGAGATAATGTTTGATTTAGGGTGGATGAATTTTATATTTATATATATATATAATATAAAATTCATTAATAATATTATATAGATATATACATTTTTTTGAAATATTATATATATATATATTATATTATTACATTTAATAATATTATATATATATATATATATATATATGTATATATATATATATTATATGATATTATTATATTGTGTTGATTTTAAATTTAATTTATTAAGATATATTAAATTTAATAACTAACATGATAGAGATATAGTATCTCAGATTTAATTTATGAAGATAAATTAAATCTAATGGCTCTTTATTTAGATTAAATAAATAGGTTAAATTAAAACTGTTGGACAGATTTAATTTAAACTGAATTTATTTAATTAGCTCATCAAGATAATTAATTGTTAATTAATTTCGAAATTAATAATAATTAATTTTGAAATTTGAAAATAACCCTCATGGGTTATAAACTTGATAGAGCTGATAGACTCAGGGTACATCAGAATTGAGAGCCGCAAGTTAAACCCTTGGAGACATTAGAGGCGCTAGCACGCAGTCTCGGTTGGAGAGCATTCGTGTGGATACCGGTAGAGGGAGCGGACCTGACGTGTTGGCTCCTAGAGATCGTGAAAACTCTTAATCATCAAAAAGGTATGAATCCTTCCAACTTGGTTTAAACGCCGTTGATAGATCCTCGATTAGGATCGGTAAAATTTTTTTTTTAAAATTCTTCCGCTGTGCTTACCGATCCTAACAATTAGTCGGTTATGAAAGAGGAAATTCATTGATGATTAAGAATCGATGGTTGAGATTTATTGTGTATGGGTTAGAATCATGTGCTTTGAGCCTATGTGAGCTCATGGAGGAAGTGAGCAAGATTATGCCAAGTGGCATTTTGTGGACCAAAGGATCATGTCCATTATTCAAACATTCACTTTTCTCTTCTCTCTCTCTCTCTCCTATTCGGTTTTGAGCATGGGCTAAGGGAGAAAACTGCACTCTTCATCATCATTAACATCTCTCATTGTCTCTCTCTCTATTTCTCCATTTCCAGCAGACACGAAGAAGAAAGAGAAGAAGAGAAGTGAGATCTTGATGTCCTTGTTGGCCTCTAATGCTTTAAATCTCTTCTCTAATGTTGTGCACCTCATTGAGAGCTTTATTTTGGTGGATTTAGATATTTGAACAGAGGTGTTTAAGAGTTTGAGGGATTTGGGAAGTTGAAGAAATTGGGGTTTTGGTTTCAACAAGTTGAAGAGGTGAGTATTTGTGACATTTTGGTGCAATTATTGTGATTTTTGGTTGAGTTTGATAAATTCTGGAATTTTGCCCTAAATATGGTATCAATTTGGAAAGTAGGAATTGGATAGAGTCTTATGGTTAAATTGGTAGTCTATTGTGTCTTAGAGTTATTAGTTTTGGTTGGAATTTGAATGGGGAAAAGATTGGTCTTTGATTGTTAGGTGTGATGTATTGATCTAGGACCCAAATTTGTTGTTAGAATGGGAATTTGGGTGTTTTGAGGTTACCAATAGATTCCTTATGGAATTTTAGATGGGAATGAGCTTTGAGTTGAGTTTGGGAACCATTAAAATCAGTTTTGGCAAATCTGGGAATTCTATCAGTTGCTGCGATCTGCAATCTGATAAGGCTCACTCGAGTGAGGATGGGTCTCACTCGATTGCAGCAGCAGATTTCTTGTTTCCTTCAGTTTATCAGTGGTGTTCTTGGTGGAATGCAAGAGTGCACTCCCTAACCCGTGAGTAATATTAGCGATCACTCGAGTAAGCATGGGTTCACTCGAGTGAAGGTATAAGTTCAGGTTAAGGGTTACTCTCAGCCAAGCACTCGCTGCCTAATTTCCAAGAGAGTAATTTGATACTCGCAGGTGCTATATTCTCACTCGAGTGAGCTTTTTCCTCTGAGTTTGATGTGCTCTCAGGTAAACACTTCATGTGTTTCACTTTCTAAGACTCAAGTGAATTTGGGGTCATCACTCGAGTGTAAATATTCTTGCTCAAGTGCAGTGATCACTTTCTGGCCGTTGATGTTGCTCTCTGTCAAACACTCGCGAGTGAGAGCTTCTCACTCGAGTGCCAGTCCGTCATCACTCGAGTGAGGTTATCTTCACTTGAGTGAGTCGCCAAAAATCAGTATTTTGCTTCCAAAAAGGGGTCTTCAGGGTAGTTTCTCCCAACCCTTTTGGCATATATTTAGGCCACTAATAGCCACCCAAAGAGTTCAAATGATAACCAACTTAGAGTATTATGGAAATAAGTATTTGGAAAAGATATTGATTGGTTGTCCCTGATTTGGTTTATTGGATTTTACATCTGTCGTACTCGTGAGTCCACTGTGCCAAGGAACGTCAGGAAAGAATAAGGTAGTGACTCTTTCGATATACTGTGTGTAAAGCATTGTATGTATGTCTATCATGCATTGTGTTGTTGCTGCTGCTTTGTGATACCTTATGACGCCTTGTGAAGCTTTGTGATGTTGCTGCATAGTGTATACCGTGAAAGCGGGCATAATGATTACATCGAAATCTGGCATAGTGTTTACCATGAAAACGGGCATAGTGATCACAGCGAAAGCTGTCGCATTGTGAATACAGTCGTGAGTGCTGTCGTATATGGCGTGAACCATGCACCATTGTGTTGCTGCTTAACATGATCATATATGCTATGTGTTTAAACATTGTATGAGTGATTTGTTACTACTGAGATTCTTTTGAATCTCATTCTTTTCTTTGACTAACCATCAAACAGGGCAATTGGCTCCAAGAAGAAGCGGGCAACCAGGAGCGGTTAAGACCTTATAAAGATGTTTTACATTTTGGACTGTTGGTTATCTGTTTTGGATGAGATTACTGTATATTCTTTTTTAGATGTAAATAATATTGTGAATATGGTTGTGTAATCCCCTATTTAGGAAGTTTTAAATCCTTTAGTATATAAATGAAACCCGAGGGTTGCTGGAGATTTTTACTGTACACTCTGATATGTATAAATGTGACATAGCTGCACAGGGTAGTTATATTCGAAACGTGAATTTGAGACCAAGACAAGGCGAAAGGTTTTAAAAGAATTTGTGAAAACCCTCCTGTAAGAAAGGGATTATAAAATCGTTTAATGATTATTGGTATCTATTTCACTTAAATTTCAAATCCAAATATAATTACGGTTATAATTACATTTTTTAAGGCAGGGGTTTACAACTTCTTATTGTTGAACTACTGAACCCAAAATATACACAAAACCTTCTAGAAAAATTGTATTATTATTGATGATAATCAATAATATATTACATAATAAGTTAGGTCATCACAACACATGACCATATATTTATATATAGTCCTTCATACTACACAACTACAAATATGTATAGAATATTTACACATTTACTAAAATACCCTCTAACTCTAATACTCCCGCTCAAGTTGAGAACTAAACAAATCCCTAGTTCCCAACTTGTGCAGGAACTTCCTTTGCATATGTCCTCCTATAGATTTTGTAAACATGTCAACTTGCTGGTCCTCTGAACATACATGCTTTAAATCGATTACCTTTTGCTTCCTTTTTTCTTGAATGAAGTGACAATCCACCTCTACGTGTTTTTTTCGTTCGTGGAATACAAGATTAGCAGCAATATGAATAGCTGCACTACTATCACAAAATACATCTACCGAATCACTATACAAAACCCCCAAGTCCTTTAATAAACCATATTTCCCTACTACTTCAAACACAGCCATACTAAGGGCCCTATATTCAGCTTCTACAGATGATTTTGATACAATACTCTGCTTCTTACTCTTCAACATGATTAATGGTCCACCAAACTTGAGAAGATAGCCAGTTACTGACCTCTTGGTAATAGCACAAGCTGCCCAAACTGAATCATAGAAACACGCTAACCAAAAGAAGCCTTCAGTACTTATTACTATCCCTAATCCTGGGCTTCCTTTGAGGTACCAAACCACCTTTAACGCCGCTGACATGTGTGTTTTTGTTCGTAGTTTCATAAATTGAGTTAAATTTTGCACAGCAAAACATATATAAGTTCTTGTCATAGTTAAATACAGCAACTTACCCACAAGCCTTCGATATCTATGAGGGTTTTTAAGTAAGATATATGGTTTATCTTTCCCTTCACGATAAGGTAGCAACTTTAAATTCTGTGCCATGGGCACATTCAGGGGTTACACCAACTTAAACTTGTTTCAGATAGAAGATCAAGAGTATATTTCCTTTGAGCCCTTATTAGATATAGCAACCTCTATCCCTAAGAAATACTTCATGGTACCTAACTCTTTAATTTTAAAGTTTTGATGCAGAAATTGCTTTGTTTCTGCAATTCCTTATTTTAAACTTCCTGTCACAAGTAAATCATCAACATATACCAAAATAAACACCATTAGGTCTATTAGAAATAAATAACGAATAATCATGCTTGTTTCAAACCATAGAGAAACTTATTTAGTTTACATACCAAGTGCTCCCCCTTACTATAGAAACCTTGAGGAATGTGTATATACACTTCCTCATCTAGATCACCCTGCAAGAAAGCATTGTTATATCCATCTAATACAAAGGCCATTATTTAATGCTGCTAACTTCAAAATGGTCCTAACAATAATCATTTTTACCACAGGGGAAAAGGTCTCATGATAATCTATCCCTTCTTGTTGACTATATCCCTTAGCAACCAACCTTGCTTTATATTTATCTATACTACCATCATATTTAAATTTTACCTTGTAGACCAATTTGCACCCTATAGGCTTCTTACCTTTAGGCAAATGAACTAAATCCCATGTCTTGTTAGCTTCTAATGCATGCATTTTAGCCTGCATAGCTCTAATCCAATTCGAATTCTTTGTTGCATCCTCATAAGATGTTGGTTCTGCAATAGCATCAATAGAACAAAGAAAACATAGATGTTGTGCAGAAACATGTGTATAGTCTAAATAATTATTAATTGGATATAAGCATTTCTCTTTATTCTTTTGCTCATGTTTGGATAACAGCAAGGAACAGACATAGTCATTAGCCCATATTGGGGGTCATCTCTCTCTAACAGATCTTACCATTGTTTGTTCATGCCCTTGTTCGATTACATTGGGAGATATTGCATGGTCAATATGAGGTATATTATTGCTCATAAGGTCAGGTTGAGATATATCATGCTAGTATTAAAATTACTCTATTTTGTAGGGTTAACAGTTGGATCAATCAGGTCATACTAGAACATATCCATAAGTTCCTTACTCCCCCTAAACTAGAAAGCTCAACACATTTGAAAGGATAATTATCTTCAACAAAAGATACATGCCTGCTAACAAATAGTGTTTTATCCCTAGAATTAAGTAGCAAATAGCCTTTTTGATTGTCACGATAGCCTAGAAAGATGCTAGGTATAGACCATAATCTGGTATAGGCCATACAACCAAAATTTTTCAGATTAGTTAAATCAGGGGAAGCACCATAAACAATTTCATATAGACTCTTCTAACCCAATATTTTGAAGGGAAGCCTATTAACTAAATAGACAGCCATCTTAACTCCCTCCCCCTAAAAATCAATAGCCATACCGGAGTCTAACATCAAGCTACGTGTAATCTGAATAATTGTTCTGTGTTTACGCTCAACGACTCTATTTTGTTCTCGAGTATAGGGGCAAGAGGTCTCATGGATTATGCCCTTTTGACAGAAAAAATGCTTAGAATCATTGTTGACAAACTCAGCCCCATTATCACTTCTAATCCGTTTAATAACAACTGAAAATTGAGTAGAGATATATGCAACAAAGTGTCTAAGATGCATAAGAGTTTCAGATTTATGCCGTATAAGAAAAATCTAAGTGGCTGTAGAATAATCATCAACTAAAGTAAGAAAGTATTGAAACCATGATGTGTAACGGTTTTGTAGGGGCCCCAAACATCGGCATATATTACTTCAAAAAAGCCATGATAACTTAATGCAACTGGAATTAAAAGGAAACTTCATTTGCTTAGCTTGAACACAAACATCACTTGATTTATTAATAATTGTTTCATCAACAGGTACACTATTTATATGTCTCATAACAGATACATGTGCATGGCCTAATCTCCTATGCCACAAAGAAGCAGTGATGGCTAAAGAACAATGAGAACCATTACTAACAACACATGTAGTGTTACATTAAGGAAAAATTTTCAACATGTATAGCCCTCCGATTAGGTTACCAGTCAGCAGTATCCTCCCATCCTGAAGGTCTTACAGTGAGCAAAAATTAGGAAGAAAAGATGCTAAACAGTGATGTTCCTTTGTCAACCTAACCACAGAAATCAGATTAAACTGTAACAAAGGGGCATATAAGATATTAGTAATAGTGATATCCTTAGACAATCTCACATTACCTACATGTGTTACTAGAATACTTTATCCATTGGGGGTCCTAATTGATTTAATGGAACCATCATAAGTATGACAATGATTAAGCAATTTTAAGTCACTAAAACCATATGGGTAGTGGCTCCAGAATCCAAAATCCAGTAAGCAAAAACATTAGAGTAGTAGGGGTAGCCAAACCTGTACCAGTAAGAGCATAGACTGTAGGCTCAATATCCTTCTTGAGTAATTCCAGAAGCTACTCGTACTGTGATTGTGTGAAAGAAGGAGCACCAGTAGTCACATTATTGGTGAGACCATCAATGTCTCATGAAGTATCACTAATGTCTTGGTGAGAGTCCTTCTGCTGCCTTAGTCGTGTTCCTCTAAAATTAGGAGGAAAGCCTATAAGCTGGTAGCAAGAATCTTGTGTGTGTCCCTTTTTACTACAATGGCTACATTTGAGGTTGGACTCTCCATGACCCCTGCCTCTACCTCATCCATGACCTTTAATAGCCATAGCAATCCCATCGAAAACACTACCTCAATCATGGAAAGCAAGGATTTCTGGATTTCATCCTGAATGAGCATCCCATAATCATCATTGATAGAAGGGAGAGGGACCATGAGTAGAATTTGACTACGAGCCTGAGCATAAGAATCATTCAAGCCCATTAAAAACTGAAAGAGCTTTTGTTGGGCAGAGCTTTCATCATGAGCCTTAAAAGACTTACAGCCATATGTAGGAATAGCTATAAGGGCATATTGCTCTTCCCAAAGCTTTTTGAGCTTAGAGAAATAACTAGTGACAGTAGATGAACCTTGCTTATGGAAACAAATTTCTCGGTAAAGAGCAAAAATTCTTGAACCAGTTTTCTTATCAAACCTCTCTCTAAGATCGTTCCAGGCCTGAGAAGCATGATGAAAGACAATGACACTAGTGACTAATTCCTTTGAAGGGGAGTTGATAATCTAGGACAGAACCACCACATTGCACCTTTTCCATTGTTCTTGCAATCCAGGTTCTTGAGACTCCTTATGACAGGTTCTATCGACAAAACTAAGCTTATGCTTACCCTTGAGAGCGATCTTCATAGCACAATTCCACACCGTGTAATAGTCGACACCAGTAAGCATATGGTGAACTATGGTGGACCCCCGCGTGTCTGAAGGATGAAGGTAAAAAGGATGGGTAAAAGGCATAGTCTTTGCCATTAATTTCTCGGTAGCCATTATCAGCGTCCCAAATGAGAATGCTAAAGAATCAAAAATAGAATGACCAAAATATAGTAATCCCAATCGACCAACAAAAGTAAGGACTCAGAGAAATTGTAACCAACGTCTCAACATGAGAACGAGCCAAGAACAGGGGAAAGAAAATAGCCGAACAGAGGGTTGAATCAGTCGACCAAACGAGGACGAATGCACAACAGAGATTGCCTCAAAGAAGGCCGGACAAAAGTGATTGTTGTCATGAGATCCATAAGAGAAGAAAGAGCAAAAAATCAGGTGAAGATCGCGAGGGGGAAAAGAGTTAGGGCTCGAGATAATCAGTTCACACGGACTTCGAGTATGGCGTAGCAGATCAAAATAATAGATGAAATGGATCCTAAAAACCCAACTTGAATCCCCTTAAACTAAAAAATTATGGGAACCTGATGGAGAAAATCAGAAGATAAACAGGTAGAGAGGACTCTAAAGCTTGAAAACCCAATGAAGACAACAGCAAGAAAAGGTTAGAGAAAGCTCTGAATCTTTGATAACCCAATGAAGATGGTCTACACAGAGGATACGTTCTTGAGCTATAGAGGGCAATCTTGAGCCGAGGTAGGTGAAACATAGTGCTAAAGGGCCAAGGATCTTAAAATGCCAGACGAAGCCCCTAGCTCTGATGCCATATTGAACTACTGAACTCAAAACATACACAAAACCTTCTGGAAAACTGTATTATTATTAATGATAATCAGTAGTATATTACATAATGAGTTGGGTCATCACAACACATGACCACATATTTATATACAATCCTTCATACCACACAACTGTATAGAATATTTACATATTTACTAAAATACCCTCTAACTCTAGTACCTATGATAAAAGGAAGTTGCATGTTTGGACTAGAATACAGTTTTCTTTCTTGAACTTTACAATTCTTATTGTAACTTGGGTGGGACAAAGCATGTTTTTCTATCATATGATATTGTGGGTTGTCAATGGATTATGCTAGGGGTGTTCAGGATCGGGACGGGATCGGGAAATCCCATTCCCGATTTCGATCCCAAAAAATCTTCAGGAACCAAATTACTTCCCGATCCCAGAAATTTCTCGTCGCGTCGGGAGGGGAAATCCTAAGCTCGGGATCGGGAATTTCCCAAATTCCCAATGGCAAGCATCAACAGAAAATTTCCCAAATTCCCAATGCCAAGCATCGTTCATTTCCAATGTCAAGACACAACAAGAAAGAGTCATCTTAGATACCTTACAAACCTTGGCCCTTTACCTAAACAACTAAAAAAAATTATTACCAATGTTTATTATTTCGGGATCGGGAAAAATTCGTGATCGGGAAATGTCATTTCCAATCCCGATCCCGACTTCAAATTTCCTGATCCCGAATTTTTCCCTTTCGGGACGGGAATTTGTTGCACACCCCTAGATTCTGCATCTTAGCTAAGAGCTAGATGGGTTTTATTCATACTCCCAAATCCATCTCTTACATTAGCTTCAGCTTGGGTTGAATATATTTGAGTTTCATCTTAAACTTTTTAAAAGTCTTTCTGGAATCAGCTTCTCATTCTCTGGTTATTTCTCTCATCTTCCCACAATGGTAACTCCATCTTCTTTTGTACCATTGACGGAGGGGATCTTGCCAGCGAACTTTCAAGAACTTCTTGATAAGATGGTATCGTTATCGTGACGGGGCTCTTCTTACTACCGTCACTGCTTCCTCCTGCACTTTTAGGCCCGGAGGTAGGGGTTTTCTTGTGAAATTTGACCCAACCAGCCTTTTCCTTGTAAATGGGCTACATTCCCATTTAGGTGCAAAGCATGGGATTCAGGATTTGTTAAGATTTTATTTGCAATTATCGGATGTAGTCGGGGCAAAGCTCTGATGAATCGGGTGGGCAACCAAAAATTTTTTTTTATAATGTACTAGTAATTGTTTTTAATATTACAATGGGTTAAAGTCAATCCATTTAACTCATGAACTAGCTCATTTAACTCGCAAGGAAAACGAACCAAGTTCATTTGATCATACCAAAAATAATTCAAAGAAAAGGAGAATATTTGCTTCCAAAGATGACCGCTCAACTTACACATTATTAATGCATCAATAGATAATAAATTTTTATGAATAAAAAAGCATTAAACTTGAAATTAATAAAAATCAGAAAAAGTATACTTTCTAGGAAAAATTACACTTAAGTCCCAAGAAAGAAGGGAAATAAAAAAATGGTCCTTTAAAATTGTAAAATGAAAAAATGGTCCCATTGATAACTTCATGAGTGAGTCATTGACAACTCTATAGGCATCTATTGACAACTTAATTGAACCATTTTTTCATTTTACAATTTCAAAGGATCATTTTTTTTATTTTTTTTTTCTGAGACCTGAATGTAATTCTCTCTATTTTCTATCATTTTATGTTAAGGCTAAATAGGCCATAAGACACATCATCATCGAAGTCGTCCTATGTGTAAGGATTATATGGACCAATCCCTATTAGCTACTTTTCCCCTTGCTTGGATAGAGGGAAAATGAGGGAGAAAAGAAAACTAAAGAGGAAAATGGGAAAAGAAAGGGATTTTCCCTTGCCTGGATAAGGGGAAAAAAGTGAGAGAAAAAAAAAGTTAGGAGGAAAATGGGATGTGGGGCCCACCCCATTTTCTCCCCAACTCTTCTCCACAAATCCAAGAGATTTGGAGGAGAAAACTCCATTTCTGCCCCTCGATCTCACAACGTCACGCCATCATCCCTGGAGGACCGAAGTGAACAATAAAATAAAGGCAAACGTCTGGGTGCAGGCTTTCAATTATCCAAAATGATACCACATCTCTTCCATCCGTTGGTCCCATTTCTTTTTATAAATTTTAATTTAAGTTTTTCTCATAGCTCTTTTCCTCTTTTTTTAACTTTTTTTATTAAATTCTATTTGGCTCATAAAATCATATATTAGACTAAAAAGTATTTAAACAATCTCCTATAATATATAAATAAATATTTTTTTAGAAATTAATGTCAACATATTTATTTATTCTTTCTTAATCACATTATTTTTTTTCTTAAAATCATGGCTTGATATTAAATCCTTGAAATTTAATATCATTTTGAGTAAATTCTCCTTACCAAATAATTTGATTTTAAATTATTGTGATATTTAATTTGATTTTAAACATGATACATTTTGATATAAGGATAAGGATGTTTTAGTCTTTTAGATATTTGCTCATTTTTCTTCCTCCCTATTTTTCTTGTCCATCCAAGCGGAAGAGGTGATGACATTTTCTCTCGAGTTTTCTCTTCTTTCCATTTTCCCTCCCCTCATTTTCTTTCCTCCTAATTTTTCTTCCCATCCCCACTTCATATCGTAAGGCCTTCCAAAAGCAGCACACACACACACATATCAACAATTTAAAATGAGAAACCAAAACTAAATTATAATTGACTGTGATGTATCGTATATCAAGTACACGTATTTAAGAAAATCATCAAATGAAAAATAACGAGCCCACCAAGTCATTTCAAATCATAAACAATCTGATGGCAATTACAAAAAAAGAAGTCAATCCAGAAACAAAGGAAACTGTCATACGTCTAAACCTTGGATCATCTTCAATCTCTTGAGCTCTCTCATCTCATGCTCATACTCATCAACTTAAACAAGACCTGGATAATAAACCACGTCTAATGGCATCCTCAATCTTCATCTTGTCTTCAATGGAGAGCCATGAGCCAATCATCCCATTATTTATATCAGTCCTGATTTTGTATATATAGTCATCCAAGGCATTCCTTGCTTTAGCTTTCTTCTTGTAACTCTCATCGTCAGCCTTGTATATCTCAGCTTCTTGAACCATCCTTTCAATCTCTTCTTTTGATAGCCTTCCTTCTCTATTGGTTATTGTTATCCCATTCTCGTACCCCGTTCTTGTTTCCTTGGCAGAGACATTTAAGATCCCATTCTCATCAATGGGAAAACAAACTCCGACCTTAGGAACACCCCTTGGTTTAGGGTGAAGGTTTAGGTAAAACATACCTAGCAAATTGTTATCCTTGGCCATTGCTCTCTCACCCTGAAAAATGGCCAAAGGGACTAAAATCTGGTAGTCGATTGCAGTTCTACAATTATCTACCCACGCCATTGTAGGAATGGGGTGACATCTCTCAAGACAATGCCCTGTAAATTTTCATTTCTTTGACTACTTAATATGGCAGCTTGAACAGCAGCACCATACGCAACCACCTCATCTGGGTTGATGCTTTTGCATAGATCCTTCCCATTGAAGAAGTCTTTTAATAGTTGTTGAATTTTAGGAATTCTTGTATACCCGACAACAAGGACAACTTCATCAATATTGTTCTTGTCCGTCTTGGCATCTATAAGACGCTTCTCTGTAATTTCTAAACATTTTGTGAAGAGGCCTTTGTTCAATTCCTCAAACTTCGCGCGAGTGATAGTTGAACAAAAGTCAATGCCCTCATATAATGCATCAACATCAACAATTGCATCAACAATGGATGGGGATGAGAGTTGTTGAAATAAGCTGGCACAGTGACAACTGCATCCTCAACTGTTGAACCAAGATATGCCTCTGCAATCTCACGCATCTTTGCCAATACATTCGATGAGATTTCTTCGGGTAGAAATTGCTTTTCCTGTGATTTAGAATTCACAACAACGTTGGGCTTCTCATCTTTACCACAAATGATCTTAAATGGCCAACAGTTTATATCACTCTAAACATGGGAATCACCAAATTTCTGATCGATTAACCTCTTCGCATCTGCAAAGTGTTAATATTGTAAATTCAAATAAGTAAAAATTTAACTATATGTACAACACAACATCCTCCAAAAAAGAAAACGATCCTGAACACTAGCAAAAGCTTAGTTACTTGATCAACTGGAAAGTGAATAACTTATATGAGAAAGAACGAAATTGAACTTCGGAAAACATTATTAAACAAAATTTTCGTTTTCATTTCCTTGCTTTAGAGGGCACCAAGCCTTTACTTAAAAATTAATGAAAAATAGAAAAAAAAAAAAAAAAAAAAAAAAGGAGAATTAGCAAAAACAGTGTTAGTAGGGTTATGTGTAGCAAGGTTCTTCAGAGCGTCACCAACCATTCTGTGAGTATCAGTAAAGGCAACATAAGATGGTGTCGTTCTATTTCCTTGGTCGTTCATGATGATATCTACTCGATCATCCTTCCATACTGCCACACATGAGTATGTGGTTCCAAGATCGATTCCAATAGCCAGTTTATGACGTGATCTATGAGCCATCCTTTTTTTTCCTTTCAAGTCAATAGAGTTTTGGGACGTCTGAAAAAAACAAAAAGAATTCCAGGAGATGGGTAAGTAGATGGAACTTGCAGGTTGTAAGAGGCCAATATTTTGGGACACAGCGATACTGAACATCATCACGAGATCTGTTTATATTTCCTATATACCTTAAGGTTTTGTCATGTCTTTAAGGAGATGAAGGAAATGATATGAATATTACTGCCTTTACTTAACTAAGAATTCAATTTAAATCATTTGACAAACTTGTAGACTAACATGAGTTGCAGCCATCCCCTTAATTTTATATGGATGCTCAAAAAATATGCTTTGTAGGTTAAGAGGCTTGCATGCTAATCAGTCTTAGGCACCAAGCCCTTCATGTATTCCATTGCAGAACTTAAACATAAATATATATTAGATTGCTGACACAAGAAGCAGCCTTGAAAGTAATGGACTAATCCATCACTCATATTCTCAATTTTAAGAACTCTACGCAGCTTCATACACAACGGTAGATGCCTACTTGGTTATCTTCTTAATAATGGTCTATAGAAATAATATAGCTCAATGTTCCATAAATAACATATTATTATGGCTCCCAACAAGAAATTGTAACTTCCCATTGTGAGAGAAAAATGGTGATGAAGAACTCAGTGGTCCAAAATTGTAATAATTGGCATACTAGAAGTTCTTCACGTTTATGCTTCCCCCCATGCACATGGCTCCCACTAGGTTAGATTTAGGGAAGGACAAATGTACACAGACTTGCCCTATAAACAGAGAGGCTGTTGTTAGGATTTATACCTCTGACCTACATGTCACATGGGTTATCAGGATTCAACTCTGTCTCCATGTCACATAGAGACAACCTCATCGTTGCTACGAGGTTCACCTTCATTGTTTATCCTTTCCCCAATCAAAGAATTTTATTATTAATATTCATAACATGATATATGGGCAGCAAAGAGTTTCTTATTCAGAAAAGGAAAGAATAAACTGATTATGTAAAAGTACGTTGGAATTCAAAAGCTTGAAAAAAAAACAAAAAAGAAATCTCTTTGAAAGCAACAAATCAATATGCACCTGCAATATTCCTATACTGGTGTTAGACATAAGCATGGCCCAGTATCCAATATGCAGCATATGCACCTTTGGACATAAGTTGGGGGACTCTCCTACTTCACACGTTTTTTTCCTTCCTCACTCCCCACCCCCAATTAATGAAATATTATAGAGATGCTTAAGATAAATATAATATTAAAAAAGGATAAAGATTTTAAATACCCCGAGAAAAGATGATAGTGATTTGGAATGAGGTGAAAGAGGGCTCATGAGGAATAGGAAAGGAGTTAATTGCATCTTGCAGATAAGTTGGTCAAGGCATGTTTATATATGAAAGTAAGAATTTCCCACCATACATATACATAGCAATATTTACAAAAAGATAATTGTATATTGCCAAGTCTTTTTTACAATTTTCTATCATTAAAATTTGCTGCCACACTTATGCATCTGCAGGCTTGTTAGATATCAGAGACTAAAATAGAAAGCTGTAGGAAAAAAAAAATTTAAAAAATAAAAAATCAAATAGAGAGCTGGAGAACTTCGTACGATGACTTGGCAGAAAAATTTACCAGCAAGGCCAAAGCTTGAAACGCATTAGAGAGCAGACAAAAGAGCACAACGCAGCACCGCGAACAATGAAGGAGAAAAAGGGGATGATGATCAAGAAGGAGTAGGGAAATTACTTTGAAGAGGGAGGGAAATTGAAGGTAGGTCTGATTTCGATGTTAGCAGGGGATTTAATTGAGATTTTATTTTAATAACGGATTTAGTTGAGATTTTATTTATTTATTTATTTTTTATAGCAGATTTAGTTGAGACTTAATTGCAAATTTTTATAATAGCCTAAACCAGGACTATGAACAGGGTAGGCCCTATGAAGGCCTAATAGGACATAGGTTATTGGGTGGGCTTATTTTCTGTTCTTTTTTTTAAAAAAAAAATTCACTGTTATATATAATTATATACTTCCTCGGATTTATTTATAAGCAATTTTTTTTTTATTGTGCAAAACGAACTGGTAGCTAAAAATAATAAGTATGTCAAAAATACAATGTTTTTTCCATATATGCTACTATTTATGAAAAGAGTATAAAAGAGAGAATAGATAAAAAGTATGAGAGATAATGACATAAAATATAAGAAAGAGTGAGTATTTAATAAGGATAAAATAGGAAAAAGAATCTTACATTTTCATACAAAAATTAAAAGTTTCTTATAAAACGAACCAGCCCTATGAAAAAGAAAGTTGTTTATAATAGAACCGGAGTCCGGAGGGAGTATATTATATTCTTAATGAATTTTATAAAATTATTAATTTAGCCTCTTCCTCTCTTCTCTTTGATGGCTCAAACCTCAAGACAACAACTATGATTATATTTGCTCCTTAATGTTACCCTTGGGAGTTGAATATACTCCTTAATGTTAATAGCTTGATTCATTTTGTGGGAATCATACAATCAACAAGAAATTATATTGAAGTCTTATATTATTGTTGGGAGAATGATTAATTTTTAGGATTGTTTTATGGGTTAAGATGTAAATTTGTCCTGAAAGTTTTCGCTGAAGAGCAATATTATCCTAGAAGTTTTTTTAGGTTCAATATTGCCTTAGAAGTGTTAAAAGAGAGCAATGTTGCCATTTTACATTAAAAAGTTAACAGTCAATGTCAATTTTTTAACAGTCAACATTAGTTTTTCAATTATATGAAGCAACATTGCTATGTTTTAAAACTTTTGGGGTGACATTAAACCTGAAAAAACTTCCAGGGCAACATTACTCCTCAGTGAAAACTTCTGTGGCAAATTTGCACTTTAACCCTTGTTTCAATTATGTTATAAATATTGTATGAGTGAATGTCCATAACCCCTCCCTCTTAGGATTCCATTTTCTTATTAATAGCCATAACCTCCAATGGTTTCATATTGTATCATAATGTATATTAATTCCTATGTTTATAACATCATAACTCTTGGAAGGTTTGAGGCCTATAAATAAAGGTTTGACACAAAGAGTTTGATCTATATGGAAATGTTATGCGAATGAGAGTTCTTCTTCACTCTTCATCTCTACAATTCTCTCTTGTCTTTCTTCATGGCCACATCTCATCTCTTTATTTTTCTTATTTGTATAACACGTTATCAGCACGAAGCTCTAATGAAGGTATATTTTTCTCATCATTGGCTTAATGATTTCCCTACCTTCTTTTACTGTATATCTATTTGATTTATTTGGAATAATCTAAACCATTATATGGAATTAAAGATACTGATGTCGCTTCTATCTCTAAAGCAATCAATTAATAACTAAGACAACCTACTAATGTAATATAGTAGCAACATAGGTCATTCTCTCAAGGAGCAATCTATGGATTTTCTCTAGAATTGAATTTAGGTAATAAAAAATGCAATGGAATGGACCTAAACTTAAATATAAGACTCTACTATCTAAATGTAACTAAACTAGCTAAATGCAAGATGCAAATGACTCTAAAACCTATATGAGAATTAAACTAATCTAAATGAATGTAAATGCAATTTTTGAGGGGTTTTCTTATGAAAAGGGAAATTAAAATCCTAAGAAAAAGAAATAAACTAATATTCAAGAAAATCAAATAAGAAAAGATAACAAAGGTTTTCTTCAAATATAGTGAAGGGAACAACCTAAGATTTACATGGAGTTAGCTTTCTTAGCTCAAATCAATTAATTAGACTAAAGGGAGAATGATAAAAGAGGGAAATTAATAAATTTAATCACCTAATTGAAGCATGGGAAACTCTCAAACTTAATAACACTTACTCCTCTAGAAAACTCATAATGAAATAAGGGCTAGTTAATTAAACCATTAAAACCAATCCCAATTAATTTCAAATAAATTCTAGAAATCATGTCACAATTGTCTAATTAAACAACTAGACAATTAACTAACCCAATTAAACAATCAAGAGGAAAAACCAAATTGAAAATTTAATCAATAATGAAAACTCAATTAATAATTCAATTGACAATCTAAAGATTTGTAAACATAAATTCCAGTAAATATCTCAAGCACAAAACATTCCAAATGTCAATCCAATTTAAAAGAGATGTGTCTACAATCTAAAACTACATTGTTCTCAAATAATATAACTTAAAATTATCTAAAACTAAATAATCTTAAGTCTTGAAATAAATTGATAAAAAGGAAATACACTCCCTTGTACTCTTCAAATGTAAGTCCTAGACTCTAACTTCCTTCATGCTCCACATAAATTGTCTCCTAAACTAGCTCAAGCTTCCGTGGTGAAGAACTCCATTTCAATCCCCTCGTTCAGTACGGTCATGGATGAATGATGAAGGGAAGGTGACGTGGGTGAGGGGTGTGTGTGTTGGTGATGGCGTGAGTGATATAATAATGGTGAGGTATGGATGGAATGGAGGAGTTGGATGGCAAATGAATGGGAAGGGATGAATTGGTGAGAGTTGCACAGTGTGCGTGAAAGGAGAGGATGGGAGAGGATGTGACTGTTGGCTCTCCAAGTGAGTATGCTCAATTCTATACGGCCAGGTTAATTTTTATTCGGGAATCAGTAGAGTCGGAAAATCGGATCGAGTCTGTTGGGTCGGTCCGTTTAGGCTCGAGCCCGTCAAGGGTTGGGTTTGTGATTTAGGGTGAAAAAAAGAAGGCGGGCCTAAAAGGGCCGGCCCTTTAGGCTCGTTTAACTTTTTTTTTTTACTGGGCACAGGGTAGCAAGTAATGGTGAGGGAGCAGAGTTAACCTAAGTTAACCCTCAGATCAGAAACACTCTTACACTTACTCATACCTCTTTTGAAGCTTCTCTTTTTTATTTTCTTTTTTCCTTTTTTATATGTGTACGCCAAAATCCAAATCCGATATTCTATTATTACTGACATTTGAAATTTGTAGACTTGCTTGATTGTGACTATGGATTTGTTTGATTAGTTTTGGACATTAATTATGGTTTGGACTTAAATCTTAGTGTTTATGTTTTACTAAATTTAGATAATATTTATGTTTTAAATTAGTTTTGATGATATTTATGTTTAAAATTAGGTATTTTAATCTTTAGGAGGATAAGGGGGAAAAAGTCATGGCAAAAAAAAAAAAGGAAAAATGTAAATGGGCCTCAAGCCTGCGGGCTTTACTTAAATAGGTCAGGCCTATAAAATTCGGTATTTTTTTGTACTCAGGCCTAAACGGGCTGGCCCGTTTTCCCACCTCTAGGAACAAGGTATTAAAAATCGGACCGGACACTGAACCGGTCGAGGTACTGGGTCAAGGGTCAGTGGGTCAGACCGGGGATCAACCCGTAGTCAGACCGGCCATAATTAAAATAATATAATATAATTAATATATATAAAATAATTATATATAACCATTATAAAAATAATATTGAATAAAAGATTCAATATTCTCCATTTTTTTCTTTCTTTTTCTTTTTTTTTACGGCTAATATATGCTCCCAATTGGACTATATCCTATAAGAAAAATGAATAAATTTGTTCTAGAATATTGGGTGTATGATATTCTTCTAAAATAATAAGAATAAAATTTAATGCATTCCATAAAAAATTTAAAGTATTAAAATATAAAATACAAAAATATACTAATAAAGATATATTGATAATCATTTACAATTTATAATTTAAAAACAAGCTCCATATAATAAGCTTCTAATTTATACATTATAATTATAATTTAAACCCATAGCAATCACATAGGCTAATAGGGTAATATAATTATATTAATAACCTTTTAATTTCTAATGGTGGCATCGCATCGTGAGGCATGAGGAGCAGTGCATAAACGTGTAAAAGAAATCGTGTTGGGAAGCACGAGGCGGAGGATGTGACTTAACTATGATCATCTTCTTTTCAAAAGAGATCATAACCCTTCATTTAAAATGAACGTCCATGATACAATCACTATGAGATCAAATTCAACCTTTTCAGTTTCCCAGGACCTCAAGCTCTATCTCGCATCTGGTTTTGAGAAAGCAAGAAGCCAGAAACAGAGAGCTGCATTCGACTATGAAGAATGAAGAACATCTGACTGGTTTTTCCCCATTTTTCTTTGTGGTTCTTCTTCATCTTCATCGTTATTTGTCATGCTTCTTTCCTTTTGCTCCCCTTCTTCTTCTTTTTTCGCTGGCTTTGCATTTTTGCTGTTTTCAGATCTGGTAAAACTTGTGAAACACCGTCGTTCTCTGCGTCTGGCAGCCTAAGCCCGGTAACCCGTCCAACCCAGCGGGTTGCACGGGTTACGTCCGGGTCACCCCGAGTTTTCCCGGGTCACTCCGGGTTAATTTTTTCCCGAGTTAGTTCCTAACCGGACCGGAAAAGTGGCTTGGTCACCGGTTTCTGGTCTAACCCGGCCGGTCCGGTCCGGTTTTTAATACAATGTCTAGGAATGAGAGTTTTAGGTATAGAATTTGAGCTCACAAGAATTTAATTAGCCCATTTAAACTTAACCATCACATCTTCTTCAAACTACTCAGATTAATTCTGCACCTTATGATTTAATAATATGCTTTTCCTTGCCCTGCAAGATTAAATAAAATCGTGATCTATTATATATTTAAAAATATTATTCAATCACAAGATATACAATTAAAATATTAACAATTTAAGCTCAATAATCTCATAATTAATTCAGATTTATATTATTTCCTAAAATTATTTAACAATCCAAAAATTATCTAATAAATCAAAATTAGCCTAAAATAATCCCCAAAATAAATGAATAAAGTGAGATAAAATATATTAAATTTGGGATTTACCAAATACCATTTTACTTATTGTTTTATACATGGGGTTCGATGATTAAAATTAAATATTGTTGTTGCTTTATACACCTTCGCAAGTTTTTTTTTCACTTTTATTTATCATTTTTTGATAATCTCTTATTTATGTAACATTTATATTTGTTTATTTTATATTATGATATTCTTTACATTTTATGTTGTTATATCATGTTACTTCATTTTAGTTACATTTCATTTGTTTGTTTATTTATTTAGTATTTATATTTCTTTATTTTATTTTATTTATTTCATCTTGTTTTATTGTTATTTATTTACATTTCATTTATTTATTATATTGTTATATTATTGTTATTTCATTATGTCAATCTTTTATTTTCATTTGTTTATTATTGCATTGATATTTAATAATATTATATATGATTATATAATATGATCTATATGATCATGGGCTTATCTATTGTTTATATTAGAACATGTATTTGAATTATTTAATTTATTTTAATTTTATAGAAAGGCCAGAAGTTATTCTATTCTTAATTTTGTGATAAGATGACCATAAGTCACATCATTTTTGTAATGGTTCTTATATAAAAGAATACTATTAGTCTCAGTAAATGGCATGATTGGCAAGAAAAACTTTGACATTTTGATAATTTAATTGTTACAAATATCAAAGCCCTGAAGACTAAAATTTTAAATATCAAACTAAACCCAAAAAAAAAAGTTCTTTAGCTTTGTAAGATTTCTGCTATGATCCTTAAAACCAATATTTGAGAAATTGATGATGTACTTTTGAAAGCAAAGAACATGTCTATAAGAGTGAAAATGAACATAATCACATCATTACATTGGTGGAATTAATAGTTGAAAGGCAATAATATTTTGTTATGGCTATTGGACCATAGTTGTGGAAATAATAACATTTCTAAGGTAATTAAAATTATGAACAAATGTTATATTATGACCAGAAGTTATATAGACTAATATGTATCAATTTATTCAAAGTAAAAATCAAAATGGCTATAAAGGCAAAAAGACTATGAGATATTGTGAAAAATATAAAAAGTAGTTATGATGCTAAAAGCAACAAGTTGTGGAAAAAGATGACCAAATTGTAAAGCCAAAAGAAATAATTGTTGTAACCCCCTGCCTTATAACAATAATTATGATTCGAGAGTACAGAGTTACAATGGATTAGAGACCAACGGATTATTGAAAATTCATTTCTAAACCCTTCCTTATGGTAAGGTTTTCACAAATTCTTTTAATACTTTCTCTTATCTTGGTCTCAAATTCAAGTTTTGAATATAATTACTGTAATACCCTGAATTTTGAGACTCAAGACTAGAGAATAAGCCTGAGATTAGTGGATTGCTAAGCCCCGGTTTAGCAAGATCCCAAATTGTGATTAAGGGTTAATGACTCCAAAAGTGGATGTGGTTAATGATAAATAACCCTTTTGGAGAATATGATGTGATTTGGCACTCGAATATGATTCGTGTGTGTTGTGAGCAACGCCAAAACCCTGTATTTGAGTTCAATTGTGGATTAACATCCAAATTGACTTAGAATAGAGGGAAGAATTGAATGGGGTATTGTGATGGAAATGGTGTCATGTTGTGGTATTTAATCATTGGAATTGATTTAAATTGAATTGGACACATTGGTTGTAAAACTGGAAATGCTGTCCAGTGTGAATTCTGTATGGCCAGTCTTCTCGTGTGGATGTTTTGACTAGGCAAATAATGTCAGAAAATTATGAAACTTTTTAGTCTTAAATTTCACATCCCAAGCTTCAAAATGGACATATATTTTGTGCCATTTCGTTGTGGGAACTAGGAGATATGACTGTCCAAAGTTTGAGGTCGAAAATGGACTCTATTTTGGGGCAGTGATGAAATTTGTGTAATTCTGGAATTTTTTGGTGATTTCTGGGAATAGATCATATTTTTCCAATGAAGAGGACTTAAATAACTTTCATTTGGCTTTGGAATCACCTCATTTCGATTTTTCTAAAATTAGTTATGATTTTGCAAAGTTTGGTCAGAAATCTGCCAAAGTATGGCCAGTCTTCTCGTGTGGATGTTTTGACTAGGCAAATAATGTCAGAAAATTATGAAACTTTCCAGTCTTAAATTTCACATCCCAAGCTTCAAAATATATATATTTTTTGTGCCATTTAGTTGTGGGAACTGGGAGATATGACTATCCAAAGTTTGAGGTCGAAAATGGACTCTGTTTTGGGGCAGTGATGAAATTTGTGTAATTCTGGAATTTTGTGGTGATTTCTGGTAATGGATCATATTTTTCCAATGAAGAGGACTTAAATACCTTTCATTTGGATTTGGAATCACCTCATTTCGATTTTTCTAGAATTAGTTATGATTTTGCAAAGTTTGGTCAGAAATCTGTCAAAAATCCGAAAATTGAGAATTATGACATCATCATGTTACATTGATGACATCAGCATAGGATATGTTATTAAACGGTTTTTTTTCCTTCTTCCTCCTCATTTCTGATGCTGAAAATAGCTGTGGAATCACCTCATTTCGATTTTTCTAGAATTAGTTATGATTTTGCAAAGTTTGGTCAGAAATCTGCCAAAAATCCGAAAATTGAGAATTATGACATCATCATGTTACATTGATGACATCAGCATGGGATATGTTATTAAACGGTTTTTTTCCTTCTTCCTCCTCATTTCTGACGCTGAAAACAGCTGAAATAGAGAGAGAGCATATGGGATCCTTAGAGAGAGAGAAAGAGGAAGAAATCTCACAAGGTAAGCCAATTTCTCCGACGATCTAGCTCCTAACGCGTATAACTCCGATTCTAAGCTACTCCTTTATGTTCTTTAAGGTTTGGAAGCTCCTCTTTTGGTGTTTTGAAGTTAGGGTTTTCAGCCACAAGAAGGAAAAGCTAGTGGGAGCTTGAGGTAACTTCCAAACTCTTGCATATTGACTATTCTGGCTGTTATAACAATTTAATCGGTGAAATTTCGCTGGATTGTCTTTGGTTCTAAAAATGGAAAATGGGTTTGTGGGGATGTTATGCTGCCCAAATTGATACTAAATGGTAGTTCTAACCTAATGGAATAGTCAATAAAGTGGTTAGGAGTAGAAAGGAACGCGTTTACGCAGCCGAAACCGAAAAACCCCAATTTTTCCCGGGGAATTGAGAATTTCGGCCAAGCCTAGTTTGGAGGGGTTAGAGATGGATTTTCAATGATTTGATGATTCCCTTGAGTTCAGGAGCGAAAATTAGGTGGGGTTACAGTTGGTCACTTTTTCGGAAAAGGCCAAAAAAGCATAATTACGAAAACGCCCTTGAAACCTTTAAAGTGGGGCTGCCAAGGGTAAATTGGTAAATTGACATTGAATTTGATAATTCCAAGTCGGGAAATGGATTCCTTGGACGAAAATATGTAAGCATAGCCCATGTCAAAGTTTCAAGAAAAGTACAGCCGGACCGGGTATGGCGGGGCCGGGCCGGGTCCCCGGGGGTATTTTAGTAATTTTTCCATATAACTTCATATAACCCCCAGAAACACTATGGAAGTGTCTAAATAGTACATTTGACATTGTAGGATCGAATGTGAAGCCCCGAGTTGCTGGCACGCAAATCGAGGAGGAAAGACTGGAGGTAAGGGACTTACCTTACTTGCATGTATTGATATCTTTGCTTGTGTAGTGATGTACGTAATTGCTTTACTTGATTGTGTAGAGCATATTTGAATAAATGAGGCTCTGTTTCTGTTTTACTGTGGCTATAGTTTTGTTACATGAAATATTGAGCATGCAGAAATATCATTATGGGGTATGCATCTAGATAAAGCTAACATGTCATACACCTAGCATCTATCATGCATGCATTATGGTATCTGTTTTCTACTGAGATTCTCTCGAATCTCACTCTCCCCTACCAACAATTTAGATAGGGCAAGTGGCTTGTGGAGGGAGCGGCTAGGACTCCTTCGAGATGAGATTGTATAATCCCCATTTGAAGAATTGTAATAGGCAATTGTACCCTGTGTATCTTAAGCGAAGGTATGTACCCGGGATTGCCAAGATGATTAAGTTGTGCACTCTGATATTTATATGAATGTGATTTATCTTCACGTAGTAATTGTATTCGAAATGTGAATATGAGACCAAGTTTATAAATGATTTCAAAAAGTATTCATGAAAACCCCGTCATGTGATGGGTTAGTAAATGTTATTTGATTATTATTGGTCTCTATTTCCTTTTAATCACGTATTTCGGATATAATTACGGAGGGGGTTACAATTACTCTGTATAGTTAAATCATATTCATACATGCCAGAGTGTACAACAAAAATCCCGGCAACCCCTGGGTTTCATATATATATATATATATACACACTAAGGGTTTACAATTTCCCATTTAGAAGATTACACAATTGTATCCAAAATAATATGCACAAAATATATAGTGATCCTCAATCCAAAATAGATAACCAAGAACCAAAATAAAAATCTCCTTAAGGAGTCCTATCCACCCTTGGTCGTCTCCTTCCCCTTGGAGCCGCTTGCCCTGTCTAAAGGTTAGTCAATGGAAAGAATGAGATTTTAAAGAATCACAATAGTAACAAATCACTCATACAACATGTAATCACATAGCATGTAATGATATCACCAAGCAGCACGAAACACAGCATACAAGCTGTCACAAGTATGCATAATCACATGGTCTTATCCCCCGTATTCCACCGCCCCGAAGGCATGATCCTCCCACCGTCAACACCGATGGGCCGCAGGTGAAGAACTCACAACTAGCCTTTCGGCTTTCATATAGTCTCATCCCCCGTATTCCACCGCCCCGAAGGCACAGTCCTCCCACTGTCAACACTGATGGGCTGCAGGTGAAGGTTTCACAAACAATGATAAATCAAAAATATAATGTATCACATACAGTATAAGGGAAAAACGCCATTACCTTGTTCTTTCCTGATGTGCTCCGGCACAGGTTGATAACGAACAGTGCAAATATCAAACCCTATAAACAAAAATCAAGAACGACAGATCAATTATCTACTTCAATTTCTTAATTTAACAACACTTAAAGTTATATATCATTTGGACTCTTCAGATGGCTACTAGAAGCCTATACCCATACCTAAAGGGTTAGGAAAAGCTTGCTCAAAGACCATCTTCGAAAGTTCAAAATATTTTGAGTAGTTGGCCGCGGCCAGCCCCTACTTAGGTCACGGCGAACAGATGATCAGAAACATTTGGGCCACGGTCAACACCTTTGGGCCGCGGCCAGAGATAGGTTTGAAACTTCAAGGTAGCGGCCAGAATTAGGTCAAAAATTTTTTGGCCGCAGCCAACAATTGATCAGAAGGTTTTGGGTCACGGCCAGTACTTTGGGACACGGCCAACCGATGACCTATCCCCTGGCTCATATTCAAACGGTCATAACTTGGTGCACAGAACTCAAAATGACATAAATTTTATATCAATGGAAAGCTTGCAATGTGAACTACAATCTTGAAATTTTCACATCATTCTAACACCATTTGCTATGTTAAAATACCATGTAAAATTAAGCCCCTGCAAAGCATTTTACACATAACCCAAAATCCAGAATACCAGTTTTTACACCAATGCTTCCAATGGTTCCAAAATTCCATCAAACACCATTCCTACACAAATTTGCACAAGGAAGCCATTGGAAACACCAAAACCACCTAATTCACATCACATTAACATATTTCCCAATGGTCACAACATGTCACACATTAACATAATTCAAAATTCAATATTGCAATCCTTTCCATTCCAAAATTTCAAACCACTTCCAATGGCACAAAGACACAACTTGACACCAATTCCACTACAATACACTAATCAATTCACGCATTTCAAAATTACACTAAAATTAGGGTAAAAATCACAAATCTTAAAACTCAACCAAAGAGCACCATAGATATGCCAAAATGCAACAAACACTCATCTCTTCCTCTTCCCAAGATTGATTCCTTGATTCTTCAACCTCACAAACACCACCTTTCAAAAATTTAAAATCATGAAGATGAAGCTCTCATCATCATGAACAACTTTAAAGAAGATGAGTTGAGCATTTAGGGTCAAAACCTCACCTAAACTTGAGCCTTCTTCTTTCTCTTTCCTCTTGAGCTAGACGAGAATGGAGGTAAGTGAGAGAGATGAGAGGATGATGATGAATGACATCAGTTTTTAGGCATGAAAAGGCCCCTAAGGCCAACTTTGAGAAAGAGGAGAGAGGGAAGAAGAGTTGACACTTTGACTTAATCCAATGACCCATGCCATGCCACTTGTCAAATTCTTGTTCTCTTCTTTTATGAACTCACATAAGCATGCAACCATGTGATTCTAACCTCTTGATCTTTTGGAAATACATCTCAACCATTGATCTTCAATTATAATGAGTTTTCTCTTTGATAACTGACCAAATGTTGATAACTTTCCTTTTTACCCGTTTTGCCCCTGATTATGACAACTCCACTTAAATCACCACCAAACACATTTTATTGCACATTTTATCTCAACCATGCGCCCTTTCCTACATTAGGGTTCATTGAAGCTTTACCACACAATTAAGCTTAAGTGCAGGATTCGAGCACTAATCAAAACGCATCCAAATCAAAATTCACATCATATTCTTCAAAAGTATTTAATTAACAATAATTACATCACTTTTAAAGTCATTAGCCCTTAATCTCATTTTGGGTCATTACAATTGTAAGCCCAAAAGGCTATATGATTTTGATTAGTGTTTAAATTTAAATTTAAATTTAAATTTATTGCTATTAATTTGTGAGAAAGAAATTATTATAAATTTAAATTTATTGTTATTAATTTGTGAGAGAGAAATTATTATTTGATATTGTGATATTGATAAGTGGTCATGGGTGATGTATGAACTCAAATAGGCCAAAAAGTGATTTGTGATTATTTTGAAATTGTGCCAATTTATTTGCAAATTAAATTTAAATTTTATGATGTGTGGATGTTTATATAATTCCATTGCTTTTAGGATTCCACCTCGTAGTTAATCTCATTATACCTTATAACTCCCAAATTGAAAGGTTTATAATATTTATTAATATAACCTTCAATTGTTTAATTCTATTCTTCATATATAATTGTAAAATTGATTTGTAAATTTAAATATATGAGGTGTGTGATATTATTCATACATTAAACATGATATCATATGATATGATATATATATATATATACATACATATGTTAAGAATATATGTATGTACGTACATAGGTATGTATGTATGTATGTATGTATGTATGTATGTATGTATTTATTGGGATTAAACAAGCTTTATGATCTTGTAATTAATGGAGTTTACTATGTCAAGTTGCAAACCGATCTTTGTTTTCTTGGGATTTCTCCTTCTCTATTTTTTCACAAATTTCCCACAAATACTCAACTCGTATACCCCAAACATGAACGGACTTTCTTCCATTACTAGCCTCTACTTTAATTTTAGTTTTGTCTTCAATCTCTTTCCCATTTTTTTGTATAAGTTCTAATATATGATATGTAAGCATTTGTATATAAATTTTAGACATATATATATTGTGATAATTTAAAAGAAAATATAGATATCATAAGTATTCATGATTATGTATTCTATTGAAATGGTTCATCAGCTTAATTAATAATTTCATATGCACAATTTATTGTATCAGTTATTAGATGCTCCACTAATGTGTTAATTATTTTTTCAACAACTTTCTATTATTATCAAGTGTGAATTATAGATCTATCTGTTCAGTATATAGTTATGCATTCTCCAAAAAATATTAGTAAATTATTACTTTCTTCTTGCTTGGTGAATTAATTCAAAGCTTTATTGTGTTAAGTTAATATATATTAAATTGATCTATATTTAAATATATTGTAAAGGAAGGTCTCCATTGGTTTCATTATTTGATTACATTAAGGTTGGCAGAAATTTTAGTATTTTGTTTAAGTAATAATTATTGATTAATTTTGTTACGTAATTTCCATATTTGGGATGTGAGATGCAATCTTACTTATTATGTTTTATTGGGTTATCATATCAAATAATGAGAATATATATATATTGTCTGATCATATTTATAGGTGGATAATATTTGTTTGGAGTCAACTCAGCTATAGTCGAGTAGCACCTTATAGATACATGAAATCTAGTTACAATATCAAAATATTTTTTTACAACTTGTTTCAAGACTTGCGGTAATTCTGCTATTTCCTCCATAGTAGGTATATATATATATATGTTGTTGATAATTTTAAATATTTCTTACTCATGCTAAATATGTATCAAAAGAACCATATTGAAGAAGCAAAATTATATAGTAATATAATAATATATGACAGTTCCTGAATAATTTATATATAACAGAATTGATACAATTCTTGAAGAACTAATAAAGATTTCTTTATTCTATGGACAGGAGAAGTATCAATCATGAAAATTTTGACCCATAGAATTAATTAGATTTAAAGTGATAGCTCAATTGGATTGAAATCCACAATTTTATGTAAACTATGAAACTTTTGGGCTTCAAAAAAAGAGATTATCGACCTACTATATTTATATGACTAGCACTTGAGAGGGAGATTGTTAAATACAAATGTGGGTTAATATTAAAAAGCTGTACTTATATACTTCCTAAGTTGTACCTATATACTTCCTCACAAAGCCTAATTGATGTTTCAAAAATGGATGTCACATTGATATTTTATATCAATATGTTATGAAAGTTGCAAAATTTACTGTTGGTAAAGAAACATGATATAGTAATCTAGAAGTTTACTAATCCAAATAAATTTATTGTTAGCATGACTTGTTTGATTATCCAAGTTATATAAATATTGCAACAAATTATAAAACATTACATATTGGCATCAATTGAAGAACCAGAAGATTCTTCTTGAATAGCGAACACATTATATAATTAAAGAATTATCATGTGCTGCTTGCTTTCATAGAAAATTTATTATTAGAGTATTGTTGTTTATGATTTGGAGTGGATCTCCACACTTTTGGAAATATATCAAACTAAAATATATGGGCCCATTCAAATAGTATATAAACCATACAAGTATTTGATAAATTTGGTAGATGCATCTATAAAATTGTTACACGTGAAATTACTATTAGTTTGCAACCTGAAGTTTGCAAGATTGTTTGAATAAATCATTATATTGAGTGTGTAATTTCCAGATTATATGATGCAAAAATCATTTATTAAAGCCTCCATAAATAATTAGTGTAATACTTAGGAGAACAAAATTTCTATTTCAATGTTGACATATGTGATCTTACATATTGCAACACTTGTACAAGCCAACAAAATTGTCACACCCTTATCTTATATTAACTTGCAGCAGACTATAAATGTATGGCTCGGTGGGCAATACAGGAATAGCATAAATATACTGATAAAAAGTTTTCGATTACAGAAATTCCCCATAGGGGTTCGTACATAATAATTATCATCAATGTAGTCGCACAGGGCTACCAGGGTGTCTAAACCCGTCTGAGTGAAATGGAGACATCTTCCCGTCTTCATTCTACTACCGCAATTTTCTCGTATGGTTCTTTCCTTTATTCTCAGCGTATCTTCTATCTTCTCCTGTCTAAATTGTTAATAGGGGAGGGTGAGATTCGAGAGAATCTCAGTAAGAAAATAGTACTAATATGGATGCAAGATAAGTGCTTAATGCATGACATGCTTGCATTACATAAACTCATGCTAATATAATGACATATCTGCGTGCTCCATGTTTCACACAACATATTTATGGCCATAGGATAAACAGAAACAGAGCTTCAATCATTCATACATGTTTTACATAATCAAGCAAAACAATAACATGCATCAATACACCAACACAAATATCAAATATACGCAGGAGAAGTAGGCTCCCTACCTTAATCGCCCTTGTTTGATCCTTAAAGAGGCTCCTCGATTTACATGCCAACAACTCGGGCTCTCAACTCTGTCCTACAATTTCAAATGTAACATTTAGACACCTCTATAGTACTTCTAGTGGTTATATGAGTCTATATTGAAAAATTATTAAATTGCCCCCGAGGACCTGGCCTGACCCCACTGTACCCGGTCCAACTATACTTTTTCTGAAATTTTGACATGGGCTATTCTGATATATTTCCGCCTAAGGAATCTATTTCCGGATTCGAAATTATCAAATTCAATGTCAAATTATAAAATTACCCCTTGACATCCCCACTTTAAGGGTTTTAAGGGTGTTTTCGTAATTACGCTTTTTTAGGCTTTTCCAAAAAAGTGACCAACTGTAACCCCATCTATTTTTTCCTCCTGAACTCAATGGAATTATCAAATCATTTAAAATCAAACTCTAACCCCTCCAAACTAGCCTTGACCGAAATTCTCAATTCCCTAGAAAAAATTAGGGTTTTTCGATTTTAACTCCGCAAACGTGTTCCTTTCTACTCCTAATCTCTTTTTCAACTATTTAATTAGGTTACAACTACCTTTTAGACCCAATTTCTGTAGCATAAACCCTAGACATACACGTTTCCAAAATTTAAAACCAATGGCAATCCACCGAAATTTCACTGATTAAATTGCCCACAGCAGCTAAAATAAGCAATATACGAATGTCTGGAAGTTACCTCAAGCCCTTTCTGCCTTTTTCTTAATATGGCTGAAAACCCTAGCCTTAGAACACCCAAATTTTTGCTCCACAAACCTTGAAGAACATAGAAGAATAGCTTACAAGCAAAGTTATACGCGTTAAGTAAAGATTTACCGAAGAAATCGACCGACAGTATAAATTCTCTTCTCCTTCTCTCTCTACAATTTCTCAAACTTTCTTTCTCTATTTTCAGCTAAAAAACACGTCAGTTATGGCTGAGGAAGAAGATGAGAATTATTTTATAATATTTTGGAATATCCCTTATTTATTTTCCCTTTTTCGGATTTTTTAGAAATTATGGCAGATTTTCTACCCTAACTTTGAAAAATCATAAATAATTCTAGAAAAATCGAATTGGAGTGTTTCCAAATGATATAGAACTCTTATTAAGTCTAGTTTTAAGAAAAAATATAAAATTTTGCCATTTGGAAACATAAAATTCCCAAAATTAATTTGTTTGAATACTATTCCAGAAACTTTCCAGTTTTTCTGGATTAACTTCAAAAATTTATATCTTTTTGTATATAGCTCTAATTGAGTCATATGACCATCAAATTAAAGCTTATGATGTATACTTTCATCCTGTAAAATATTATAATTTTTTTCTCATCATTAGATCATACAAAATCACACGGTAAACTCACTGCCTCATAGACGATTTCACCAAAAACATTGTTTATCTTTAATTTCTAATATCTCATGACCAAAATTAACATTAGTATTGATCAAATATTTTTTTTATATATTCTTCTACTTTGGATCTCAATATTGGGATTTCTAGAAAACCCAAGAGTAATTCCATTTTTGTATACAAATTTCCCATACTCTTTAATTTACCATTTTATTCCCATTAATATCTCACATATATAAGAAATGTTAGGAAATAAGTTCAAGACACCTGCTAAATTTGGGATTAGCAGTTTGCTTAATTTAGGCTTATTCTAAAGCCTCCAATTCCAAAATTTTGGATATTACAAAAATTCTCCCAATAAAATTGGCTTTTGGTTAGGAGCTAGATATGTTCCATATTTTCGAATGTGCAATGTTTCAATCCACTGCAATGCTCAAAGATGGATATTGAAAGAAAGTTGGGATAAATTGTTGGTAAGAAACTCTTTCATCTTGTTTGTCTCTAAATGAAACAAATGAATTTAGTAGACTTATACTGCATGATTAGTCAATTATCATTTGATAAAGTTTTTTCCAATATGAGGGGGAGAAATTAAATAGCTGGAAAAGAGAACATGCAAGGCCCCAACTTACATACAACTTATTATCGATATTAATCAGAGTAGCAATATGTAGTTCGGTGGACACACAGAAATAGCATAAAAATACTAATAAAATGCACACTATTATATACTAGAAATCCCAACAGGGTGTATTCACAATAGTTACAAACCTCAAATAATAAAAAGGTCTTCAAATAACCAACTGCCTTGATTAATCTACACCGGAACCATCAGTTACTGGTAAGTACACCTTTGCCCCTTAAGTCACTGCCTCTCGCTTAAAGCTTTATATATTTATGGAAAGGGTGAGATTCGAAAGAATATCAATAGTAATATGCAATCAGTCATATAAAATACAACAAATAAATATATCATACCCCATGTAATGCAACATAACAATAACACAAAGCATATAAACACTCATATAATGTATGAGAGAAAGAGTTACTATCTAAAATTGCCCTTTCCTACCTACTTGTCCGTTCAAAATCTTAGTTCCGGCTCGAGCTATTGCAAGTTCCTATAAATTAAAGGTATAAGTAACTAGTTATTACTTAAACTATTACTGCATTTAATTACAGTTTGTTGGTTATCTATCACAGTTTCAGCAATTTCTGCACAATACAGTTTCACAGTTTTCTAGAAAATTGGCAGATTTTCAGTCGACTTTGGAAAATCATAATTAATTCTAGGAAATTCCAAATTGGTTGGTTCCAAATCCTATGTACAACTCTACATGTATTTTCATGGAAAATAACCCAAGGCTAGTTACTATTATCACATCTTTCCCAGAAATTGGCCAAACTTTCCCTATTCCAAATTTCATTCTAGAAACAGGGCACAACTTTGAAAAATCATATCTCTTAATCTACTCATCGAAAAATCATGTCCTACCCACCAAATTAAAGCTCTACATGTCTACTTTAAGCCTATAAAGTTTCATAACATTTGGATCGGGTTTGGCCCATGAAAAACATGTCATAACAACACTGCCTCCGGGAATCAAATCAAATAGCATATCCCCTTAACTTCAATAATTACCATATTTCCATACAAACATCCAAAAATCATGAACTCATATATTCCTCCATACGTTTCCTTTGTAAACACAATGGAATCATCAAAAACACTAAAATCCAGTCCAAACACAGATAAATCAGGTCTGGTCAAAAATTATGAGAAATTGGGAAAAATGGAGGTTTATGATTTCATTCCATAAAACACCTTCTTTGCACCTTTAATCACTTGTTTAATCACTTAAATACTTCTTAAACATGATTAATCAAAATTTGGGTAACACCTCCCCATAGGGTTCGTGTCTCCCAAAATTACAAAATCCAACGAAACAATCCAATCAATCAAACAACCACACCAACAACAAACCTAAATCACCAAGATCAGACAAGTTTCCAAACTTACTGTGAACACCCTATTTTGTCTGGGCCTCACTCAAAAATTAAAAAAACTAATAAAAAAACAAAAATAGAAGAAATTCCTCTCATTGATGATGATTGGTGTCTAAATTGGTAATCATCATTAAAGGAAAAATTAAAAAAATACATAAAAAAAGAAAATAAAAAAAATCCTCCCACTGAGGATGATTGGTGTCCAATTGACAATAATCATTTAAAGGAAAAAAATGAAAATTAAAATTAAAAAAAAAAAATCCTCTCATTGATGATAATTATTGTTCGAATTGGCATTGTCATTCATTAAAGGAAAATAATATATATATATATATATATCTCCCATTCATAGGTTTAAATTAGGAAGTTGCTTGTAGGAAAAATATAAGAAAATAAATACAAAATAAAATAAAAAATTAAAAAAATCTCTCAATTATGTTGATAAGTTTAAATTAGGAAATTACTTGTGCGAAAAAATAAAAAAAATAAAATAAAAATTAAAAAAAAAAACCTCTCATTGATTGTGATTAGATCAAGTTAAGAAGTTTTATTGATAGAAAATATAAAAAAAATAAAATTAAAAAAAATCTCCATTCATGATGATTAGGTCAAGTTAGTTAGTTTTTAACATGAAATAAAAAAATTAAAAAATGAAAATTAAAAGAAAAAAGAGCATTTATGAAGAAAACTCAATCTTGAGACTATAAATAGAAGTGCAAGGGTTGAAGCAACACACACAAGAATTTGAGAAGAATTTCTGAGAGAAAGAAGGCAAGGTAGATGGCTATTATTCTTTTACATAATTCTTCTAAAACATGAGGTTGTTCTCTACTAACACATGACTGCATCCATATACCATCTCGCGTTATCTCTCATGCAATCAAACTTCTGCTTGTATTATTATTTTTTGCATCAGGGAATGAGTACGTAATTTTTTTTTTCTTCATGTTATTACTTAACTCCTTGATTACATCTCTTATGATTCACCATGCCTTCATCTTTATGCTTTTGGCTGTTCATCACCACATCTTTATGCTTACCTCATCGTGATTCACATGTGTGTGAACCATGCACCATGACTTTGATATATGTTGGGTTTGCCAAATATAATGGATCAGGTTGCTTATAAATGTTAGGATGAATGGTATGTGTTGGCCTCTTTCATATTCTAGATATTATTATTGGTATCGATGAATTGTGTGTGATTGTGTTGTTCTATCCATGTGGTTTCCTCATTTTGTCTCTTTTGTGATAAGTTTAAATTAGGAAATTACTTGTGGGAAAAATAAAAAAAAAATTAATTAACGAAAATAAAAAAATCTCTCATTGATTGCGAATAGGTCAAGTTAAGAAGTTTTATTGATAGAAAATACAAAAAAATTAAAAAAATCTCCATTGGTGATGATTAGGTCAAGTTAGGTAGTTTTTAACTAAAAATACAAAAAAAATTCAAAAAAGAAGGAGCGTTAATGAAGAAAACTCTACCTTGAAACTATAAACAGAAGTGCAAGGGTTGAAGCAAGACACATAAGAATTTTGGAAGAGTAAGAAGGCAAGGTAGAGAGTTAATTTGAATTCTTATTTCATTGCTCAAACATAATTCTAAGGGAGAGAAGTTCATCTATTGTTTTTCATTTCCTGGCCTTACATTTGTGGGTCTGTGGTTGAGTTTTCATCCCTTTCTTTTTATTTCTAATGATACAAGTGCTGCACGTGACTGACTCTCCTTCACCATGCTTTCATGATTTCCTTCTCATCTTTATACTTACCTCATTTAGAGCAACTTGATTCATTTTTATGCATACCTTGCTTTCACCGTGCAACTTGATTCACTGTGATTACATCTTTATGCTTTCATTACCACATCTTTATGCTTACCTCATCGTGATTCATGCTTACCTTATCATGATTCATGTGTGCGTGAATTAAGCACCATGACTTTGATATATGTTGGGGTTGCCGAACATAATAGATCAGTTGGCTTATAAACGCGAGGATGAATGTCATGTGTTGGCCTCTTTCATATTCTAGGTATTATTGTTGGCATGGATGAATTGTGTATGATTGTATTGATTGTATTGTTCTATCCATGTGGTTTCCTCACTTTGTCTCTTTTGTAGCAAGGTTCAAAGTGCCGGAGATACATGCTCTTACTATGTCTTTATTGATTTTCTTGTCATCTTAGATGCTTTTGAATGATAGGTGGAAAATGCAATTTCTTGTTGACTTAATGAACTTTTTTTTTTCCTTTTACAAATAAAAATTTTCAAAATAAAAAAATGTTCTTTTCTTAGAATAAGCAAATTTGGTTTTATATGATAAAATAAGGAAAAGGCCTTTTTAAAAAAAATTAAAAAATACAAACCAAACAAAAAATATTTTTCTTAAATAAATTAAATAAAATTTTTCTAAAAACACCAACCAAGTGACACGTTTTTCTATCCCTGAACTACGTGAGCTTTGATCCCTCTAAAGGGTACGTAGGCCTTAAGCTCTCTTCCTAAATCAAGTCCAACTTTGTAAATAAATATAGTTTTCTTTATTTTCCTTTTATAAATAAATGTTCATTTTTTTTCTTTATTTTTCATTTCATTTATTTTTTTATATATTCTTTTTTATTTGGGTAATTATATATAATAAAATTAAAGGTCATATTTATTTTTAAATAATTATCTTAGGGTAACCATTTTTATGAATGGGTGTTGTGAGGTGCCTAACACCTTCTGTAATGCCCAATTTTTAATTAAGGGCTAATGAGGATTAATGTGGTTATTTAGTGAATTAATTGGAATTATTATGTGTTTTATGGCTATTTTAATTAATATGTCATAATTATTGAGAAATTGGAAGAATGGAATTATTAGCCATAAGTTGGCGATTAATGGGAAATTAATTACTAAATCAGAGAAAAATGAGAAGTGTGATTAAAATAGCTAATGGAATGATTAAAGTGACTAATTAGGTGGTTGCTTTATGAGAACCAATGAGACTATGACACATGGCAATTTGAGAGGAAGCAAGAGAGTGTGTGAGAAGTCAATATTTCATTATTTTATTTCATTTCTCTCTCTTCTTCCCTTGTTTTTTTTCGGCTGACATGAAAGATTAGAGGGAGTGTGATCATTTTGTTTCTTCATCACTCATCTCATCTCTTATCTCTCTCTCGTTCTCTCTCACCTTAGTTCAGCACCATTGTTGTTGAAACTAGAGGAAGAAAAGCTTGATTTAAGGTAAGTAAATGGCCTTCATTGCTCAAACTTCATTCATTAAAGTTGATCATTGGAGTGAGAGCTTTATTTTGATGTTTATAGTGTGCCCATTGGTGTTGGTTTATGCCCACATGAAATTTTAAGAAGTGGTAAATCAAGAAATCTCTTTGTCAAAGTTATAGAGGTGAGTAAGATAAACCTTTCTATATAGGTTTTATAGCCATTGGTTAAGTTTAAATTTTCTGAAAATTTTGCTTTAAATTTCGAAATTGAGGTTCATTGTGTTGTTGACATGTTGTTGTCATGGGATTAGTGCCTTGTTTAGTGTTTTGAATGAATAGAATTGAATTGAAGCTTAAAGGTGAAGTTTGGGAACTTTGTATTTGGTTTTGTGTATTGGTCAAAACAGGGCATTGTGATAGGTTGGGATTTTGGTCATTTTGAGGTTACCATTGTGTTTCTTGTGAAAATTTATGTGGAAAATGGCTTGATTGTTAATTTTTGAGCCATTGGACACTTTGGTAAAAAGTTGGAAAATCTGTCTTGTGTGAATCTGTCTGGGCAGTCAGTTTGCACGAACGTTTTGAATGACCAAATGGTGTTGGAAAATTCTGAAAATTTCCATTCTTAAATTTCACATCCCAAGCTTTAAAATGGACATATAATTTATGTCATTTCGTTTTGTTAACTGAGATTTATGCTTTGCCAAATTTTGAGACAAAAATTGGACTCTGTTTTGGAGTAGTGTTGATTTTTGGGTAATTATGGAATTTTGTAGTGATTTCTGGTTATAGTTCATATTTTTCTAGTAAATAGGACTTAAATACCTTTCATTTGGCTTTAGAATCACCTCATTTCAATTTTTCTAGAATTAGTTATGAATTTTAGAAGTTCAGCCAAGAATCAGAGAACTTCTTGGTCGCGGCCAGTGACCTTCTAACCATATTTTGGCCGCAGCCAACCCTTGTGTTCCATTACTTTGAGTTTTTGAAAAGAGATCTTCAACCTATTGTTTCCCAACCTTTTAGGGGTTTTATTAGAGGTATTTGTAGCTTCTTAAGGGTCATTATTGATAACCAAATCTAAGTGTTGAAGAGTCAATTGAGTATTGGAATAGAGAATAATGTTTCGTCCTTAATTATGACTTTAGGATTTGATATTTGCCCGGAGCATAGAAGGCCTGTGCCTGCTCAAGAACGGAAAGACCAAGATAGTAACACTTTATCCTATATCATGTATATTGCATTGCTTGTTTGCATTAATCATTGATTACAGTGAAGGGAACGTGGCATAAGCCCGATCTCGAATACAGATACAGTAAGGGAACGTGGTGTAAGCTCGGTCTCGAACACAGATACAGTAAAGGATGTGGCGTAAGCCCGACCTTGTATACAGTGAAGGGGATGTGGCAATGTGCCCGGCCTCGAATATTGATTGCTGCATTGTGATATGTGTTTACTTTCTTTGTTTATATGCATCATATACGTAAACTGTTGCTATTGGGATTCTCTAGAATCTCATTCTTTTCAAATAACATTTTTAGACAGGGCAAGTGGATCGAAGAACAAGCAAGTGAACAAGGACGATTAGGACTGCCGGCGGTAGTCTTAGTTAGATATTTTGGTTTTATACTGAACTGGTTATCATTTTGAATAAATGTACATATTAAATAGACCATAGAAGTATAGTTTTGTGTAATCCTCAATATGGATACTGAGATGGGCATTGATGCCCTAATTATTATTTTGGATTAATGTTATCATCCTAGGTGAATGTCGGGAATTGTGGTATATTCTGATATTGTACATGTAACAGACCGAACAGACCATTTGTTTTAAGGAACGAAATGAATAAAGATCTATTTATATAGGTGTTATAAAAGTTTTTTTTTATTATCACAGATCTCGCATTCGATTATTAAACGTGTTTAAACGCTAATTGTGGTCTTTCTCGAGGCGGGGGTTACACCTTCCCCATACACAATCTACTCCTGAACCCTACATGATTTTTGTAGACCAGTTTCATTTTCTAAAAAGGTTTCCAAAATTATAATTTTTCAAAATTTTGGTGGCGACTCCTTGTTTTCCAAATTTCAGGCGCTACAGCTTGGCGGCATCCTCAAAGCCCAATAATGGCTGGCACCTTCTCAAAGCCCAATACCAGCAGGCACCCTCAAAGCTCAGTAACGACTAGCACAATTCTTTTAAAACCCAATAACACTTGGCACAATTATTTTAAAGCCCTGTACCGGCAGGCACCCTCAAAGCCTAGTAATGGTTGGCACAATTTTTTTAAAGTCTAATAACGCTTGGCACAATTATTTTAAAGCCTTATTAGGCACCTTCAAAGCCCCATAACAACTGGCACAATTCTTTCAAAGCTCAGTAACGCTGGCACCCTCTCAAAGCCCTGTATCAGCAGGCACCCTTTAAGCCCAGTAACGACTGGCATAATTCTTTTGAACCCCTGTAATAGCAGGCACTATTCTTTCAAAACCCTGTATCAGCAGGCACTCTCAAAGCCCAGTACCGACTGGTACAATTCTTTTACGCCCCACCAAAGTCTTATGTAATTAGGCGCTTCACTTCCACTCCAGGTAATTATCTATCTCCACCTATATTCTTCTCCCCTATGAACCAAGTAAAGAAGGGCATGGGCACTGTATTTTGTCCAAACCCTCTTTGGTTCTAAAGGGGCATCTTGTTCTTTTGACCAGACAAAATACGTATTCTTATCTTTACTTACTTCATAGATGAGAATCTCACTTTCCTCAACTACGAAACAAGTAAAGAGGGGCAACTGTGAACACTCTATTTTGCCTGGGCCTCACTCAAAAATTTAAAAAAACTAATAAAAAAATAAAAATAAAAGAAATTCCTCTCATTGATGATGATTGGAGTCTAAATTGGCAATCATCATTAAAGGAAAAATTTTAAAAATTAAAAAATACATTAAAAAATAAAATAAAAAAAACCTCCCACTGATGATGATCGGTGTCGAAATTGGCGATCATCATTAAGAAAAATAAATAAATAAAACGAAAATAAAAAATGAGCAAAGAGAAAATTTTGAGTTGGATTTAAAAAATGAGAAAAATGGGATTAAAAGTTTTTAATTAATTTTTCATACTCTTTTATCTTACATTTTCCCTTTATTAATACTTTGTGGTACCACCTCTCAATTTATTTATTTTTTTGAATCCAACTCATAAAAATTTTCTCTCCCCTCTAAATATTTCATACCAAACAGACCCTAAGTCAAAGTCCAAGCTCGAGGAATAAGATTCAGCTGATGCATTTTCCTCCAAAACCTGTATCAGCAATAGACACTCGAGTGTTATTATAACCATCTGCAACACGATACTGTCCAATTTGTTTCCTGTCAAGAGGTTCAAATTCTAGAAACAGCTCTGCTTATGGGGTAAGACTACGTTCATCTAATCCTCCTCATACCTACTTGATTGTACTCTTATGCATTGAACCGCCTTTTTTATCCTATCTAGCAAAGCTTGTCCCTTGACTGAAAAATATAAAAAGGAGTCTCTCGTATTGCCTCAGCCATCAGGCCCAGTGCACCCTCACTGATTAGTGATATATGATCTTGTGTGAGTGTAAGAAGCGTGAGATCTTTAATTGAAAATGATTTTCATCAGTCAGGTTCTAAGGACGAAATTCTTTTTCAATTAAAGGATACGGTTTTTATGAAGCAACCCACACAACTATTTTTTCTGCCATCAACCATTATACAACCGTAAATCTTCCTGTAATTAATATATAGATTTAAAACTTGTTGCAAAATGGACAAGTACCTAATTAAACAAAGTGTTAAATCTAGAGAGCAAAAGCCCCCACCTTGAAAATAATAATAAAAATTTATTGCCTCAAAGTCTCTCAAAACCAAAGTTGGTGGAACTTGTTTGAGCCCATATAAAAAATTAGTTAAGCAACATGCGAGACTTTGTTAAAATGCCATTGACAAAAACATTCACTAATAGAAAAATCACTTTTAAGACCGATTAAAAAAACATTTTAGACCAGTTTTGGATCTGGTCTTGATACAGCCGGTCTTAAAAGTCTGTTACTTTTTAGAATGGTTATGGAACCAGTCTTAAAAAAACGTTTTAAGACCGGTTATTATAAAACCGGTCTTAAAACAAATATTTTTAGACCGGTTATCAGAGGAACCGGTCTAAAAGGTTCAAATTTTAGACCCATTTTCTAAAAAATCGGTCTAAAATGTTGAAATCTTAAGACCGATTTTCTACAAAACCGGTCTTAAAGTAATACTTTTAAGACCGGTTCTCTCCAAAATCGGTCTTAAATGTACTTTTTAGACCGGTTTTGGAGAGAACCGGTCTTAAAAGTATTTTTTTTAAAAAAAATTTGTTTAAAACATTTATCCAACAAATCATTTCCCCTGTTAAAACATTTCACTCAGCAAGCAGCAGCTAGTTCAACGACATTCAAATAAATTCTTCTCTTACAGATTATAACTAACATCTTAATGACATGTGAGAGACTCAAAACTCATTGGAACATATTAAAACTCAACTCCCTTGTGCTTAAACAGTGCTGGCTGAAACAAAAGCAAGGAAAACAACCATGAATAATAAACTCACAATCATAAACAGAATCATAATGCAAGGAAATCATACAACCATGACAATGCTGTTTTGACCAAGTTCCTTATCTTTTCACTTACATACATACATCAAAAATTAAATTACATTAATGACAATGATGTTATTCATTATGGCCAAAATACTTTATACACACTTTTCTCAGGCTAATGATCACTAGCTGGCCTAGCTTTGGAGAATCTACACTAAGACGTACACCTCATATCCTTCATTTTCCTGTGACGACAACAAAAAAAAAAGTAGTTTTATATATACACCAATAACAATATACATAATTCAAATATAGTTCATGATAATTATTTTAGCTAACTAACCTTTAATGTAGTTTTACAAAGGGATATCCTCCCATATCCCTTCATGATGATTATTTCTTGTGCCGTGTTCATTGTCTGCTTTATCTTCTTCGTTCAATTCTGGTAAACCCCTAGAAAAAGGGGTCTCAAGAAGATCATTCATTGAATGACTTTCCTGATTAATATCAATGACCCTTTTTCCTTGAAAAGCTACAGACCACGTTTTATTTGTCTGATCAGTAACATAGAACACTTATTTTGCTTGATATGCCGTAATAAAAGGTTCATCTTCAAAACTTCTACTCTTCAAATCAACCAATGTAAATCCCAACTAATCAATCATCACACCATTGTTGACATCAACCCACTTGCATTTGAAAATGAGAAGTTTAACTTTAACATAATCAACTACCCAAATCTCTTCAATAACCCCACAATAAGGTATTGCTGCTAATCTAGGATTCTTATCTTTTGAACTAGAGAAGTGTATAGATTCAGCCACTAACATAACCCCACTGTTCTGGACGATGCTCCTATCATCAAGGGATTTCGTGTAAAACGTATAACTATTGATTACAAATGAAGTTCAACTTATAACATCAGCCTCAGGACCACGTGCTAACCATTTAATTGTATCAGAAACACATTCTTCGCTGTCAACCTTTTGTTTGAACCAATGTGCAAAAGTTTTGTTATGCTCCCTAATTAACCTTTGTTTAGTCATTCGACTATTTCCTTTCCGTTCAATTTCTTTATAAGCATTAATGTAATCTTGAACTTCATCAACATTATTCAAGATGTACAAGTGGACTTGTTGCAATTCATCAGGATCCACACTCTTTACTGAAGCCCCGCGTTTACCGCCTTCTTCATCATGAAGTTCAGGAAGTCCAATGTGTCCTATATTTGACAAGTAATCTTGACAAAAATCCATGGCTTCTTCAGAAACATATTTCTGAACAATAGATGCTTCAGGCCGATTAGGGTTCTTCACATACCCTTTATAGGATTTTCATAGTTCTTTCAATTGGGTACATCCATCGTAAATAGATAGGGCCACACAAATTGATCTCCCTGACTAGATAAACAATTAGATGTACCATAATGTCAAAAAAAGAAAGAAGAAAAAGCTTCTCAAGCTGGCACAAGATCGATTTTCTTCCATTGAAAAGAATCAGCCGAATGTCGAAGCTTTCCATCGGATATCCTCTCATCCACATGCCATCTCAAATTTCTTGCATCGTTTTCATTAGTAAACAAGTGCTTGAATATTGGTATGATTGGAAGGTACCACAATACTTTTGTAGGAATGTTATTTGATTTGTAACTCAGGGTTTCACATATCGGACACTGTTGTTCCTCTTCATGCTCTTTTCTATACAATATACAATCATTAGGGCATGCATGGATCTTTTTATACTTCATCCCTAATAGACGCAATATTTCTTAGCATCATAGTATCGAGAAGGTAACACATTATCATTTGGAAGCATGTTCTTAAAAGCCTCAAGCGTTTCTGACAAACTCTTGTCGCTCCATCCATGCTGTGCTTTCAAGCTTACTAATTTCAATACTTCTTTCGACAATTGGTATTTTTTACACTACGGTTACAATGACGTCTCAACATCACTGCACATATTACCATATGCATGTAATTGCTCAAAAGTCTCTTCTCCTACATAACGAATAATATCATCTATCCGATCATCCGTATCCATGTCATTATCATCAAAGTTCACTCCCCCTGCTGAGATGAACTTGGCATTTCTAATTCTTCACCATGCCATACCCACACTGTATAACTCTTACAAAATTCTTCACAAATTAAATGTGTATATATATTTGCAGTACTTAGTCGCTCCTCATTCAAACATACTACACAAGGGCAAAAACATTTCCCACTACCATCATCGGCATTTCTTCAAGTGAAGTCTAAAAAATCCCTTACCCCATTATCATATTCAACACTCGTTCGTTTAGCGTTTATCCAACTATGATCCATATATATCTCAACACTTATAGCACCCTATATCAATGAAATTAACATGCACCATTTGAAACTAGTAGTGTTTTAACAAACCAATAACACTGACAATAATCAAATAATCACACTAAATTAAAATAGAACATAGAGTGATATTACTCCAAGCCAAATATCATAGGGATTTAATTAAAAGTCAGAGCATATATCTAACAAAAATGTGTGGATTTAATTTTTTTCCAGATTACGTTTAAGTGCTTAAAACAACAACAAGAACCATTTTTTCATAGAACATTTTTTTCATAGAACATTATTAATTATTGAACAACATACAACTAAATAACAGATCGAACACTAACCTGATTGAAGATCAAGGAGTAAGCTCCAACCCAAAGTCACGGTGGCGTCGCCTGAGGTTAAAATGAAGTCCTCAAATTCACGGCACTAACAAAGGGAAGTCAAGGCAGAGGAGAATGGTCACTGAGGAGAATAGAGGTGGCGGCGGAGAAGACTGACGATAATCAAATAACAGCGACGACGAACATAGAAACGACAGCGGTAATGACGGAGGAGAGTTGAACAAATGAGGGACGGGATGCCATAGACGAGTTCAGAACAAGCATGGACAGAGCTCACAGAGAAATGACGAAAAGAGAAGAAAGAGTTCATAGAGCGTGCGATCTGGGCACGGGAGAAAAAATACGGGCAAAAAATCTTATCTTTTAGACCGATTTTTAGGTTTTCAATAAAAACCGGTCTTAAAAGAGTGAAATTTCAAATTTAAGACCGGTTTTTATAAAAATCAGTCTTAAATTTAACACATTTAAGGCCAGTTGATATAAAAACCGGTCTTAAATGTTAAAACATTTTAAAGTCTTAAAAATTTTAACATTTTAAGACTGGTTCTATTTATAACCGGTCTAAATAAATTTTTTAAGACCAATTTTTTTTAGAATCAGTCTTAGAAGTTCAATATAATTACAGAACTGCCACCGCACAAATTTTTAAGACCTTATCCGCCAAAACCGATCTAAATGTGGCAATCTAAAAAGGAATTTTTCTACTAGTGATTGTTGTTAACTTTAGTTAATTCATACTCCCTTTAGTCCTTAATGTAGGAGGTAGATAATTAATTTAGAAAGATTAACATAAATTAGCTAAGTTAATTATTTATAAAAAAGTATGTGTTGATTTCCTTTAAATATCCTCTTAATCATTTGTATTGAAATCACTCTTTGATGAAAACACCTTTAATATATGGAATCAATTAATAAAAATAGTTTAAGAAAAAAATTATAAATTTGGGAGATAAAATAAATTGAGGTCTTACATTTATAATCAAAATAAATCCTCTAATAACTAGCTTTTATATTTAGAATCGAAGAGGATACTATTTAGCATATTTTCATTTACTTTTGGATGGTCCAACAAAAGGATATCTGTTTGGAAATGTCTATACTTTTTTATATATTAAATACTGGTCCTGATTAGCGCCTCTTAAATAAGAACTTTCCCAGGATGCTTTTTCTTTTGTTAAATTCATAAAGCTGCACACATAACAAAAGATATTGAATCCCTCTCATGCAGACCCAACTACGCACTACTAGTTTTCATCTTGGCTTTTGGTTCTTTTTGGATGAGTGCTTCCTCTTCTTCCGTTGATATGATTTTCATGCCGGTTAATAACACTTAATTTAATAGTCCGGTCTTAAATGTAAGAATTACCAGTAGAAAGGTTCAGGGCTTGTTTGGTATGAGGGGACGGGAAGAAAAAATTTTTAAAATTGGATTTAAGAAAATTAGAAAAGTGGAATTAAAATATTTTAATTAATTTTTTTTACTTTTTTTATTTTACATCTTTACTTTATTAAACACTGAATAATTAAAGGTAAAGATATAAACAATTAATCTATATAGTGCTATTGCTAGTAAACATATTCTCCCTTATTTCAAGTAAGGGCGATATTGCATATCTCAAGCCTGCTGTAGTGCTGTAGACACGCAGACTCATCAACAATTTTTTTCCCCTTAATTAATCTCGTCATGCTCCATCTACGTGGATAGAAGATGGGGCTTGATAAAAAACACAATAATTTCCTATTATCCCATGAGCTAGCTCAGCAAGCTGATCTGCGGTCGAGACGCCATCTTAAGTAATTGACACAAATATACACACACGCACAAATATTGATTAATTGATATTGCATTATGATATAAATATGAATTAGCAGATTGAATCAGCATCATAAGGATGACGGCTCTACTCACACTGCCCCACACACATTATTAATAATAGATAGTAAAATTATATTAATAAAAAATGCATTAAGCATAAGTTTAATGAAAAAGTATACTTTCGATTATATAAAAGGGTACACCATCATTGAAATCGTCACGTTGATTCATCTTGTGCTTGAATGCTTGTATGGCCTTCCAAAAGCATATATACCATCAAATATAAGATGAGATGCAAAATCACTAAATTACAATTAACTGAGATATGTATCAAATATCTCAAGAACACCTTGAGAAAATCACAAAACGAAAATTAACTAACCCACAGAGCCATATGAAATCATTAACAATCCCAGGAGGATCACAAAAAAGCAAAAGTCAATCCACTACCATCTTTTTGGCCCAACAAAAAATCCACAACCAGCTCAAGAAACAGAAAAAACTGTCGCGTGTCTAAATCTTACCTAATTTTCAATATTATGGGATTAAAGACACTCTCTTGAGCTCTCTCATCTCATGCTCATACTCATCAACTTCAGCAAGCTCTTGGTCATCAGCCAGCTTTGAGGCTCTTTCAACCATATCCTCAATCTTCTTCTTATCTGCATCTGAAAGCCCTGAGCCAATCACCTGATTAAGCATAGCATTCTTGATTTTGTATAAATAGTCCTCCAAAGCATTCTTTGCTTCAACTTTCTTCTTGTACCTCTCATCATCAGCCTTGTATATCTCAGCTTCTTGAACCATCCTTTCAATCTCTTCTTTTGAGAGTTTGCCTTCTTTATTGGTTATGGTTATCCCATTCTTGTTCCCTGTACTAGTTTCCTTGGCAGAGACTTTTAAGATACCATTCTCATCAATGGAAAAGCAAACTTCGAAATCAGGAACACCCTTTCGTTTTGGGGGAATGGTTACCTCAAACGTATCCAACCAGTTGTTATCATCAGCTCTTGTTCTCTCACCTTGAAAAATAGGAAACAAGACCACTGTTTGGTTGTCAAACACAGTGGTTATCTTTGACGACATTGATGTAGGAATGCTAGTGTTCCTCGGGATTACTACTTGCATGAGATCACAATCTAACCCAACTCCTAAGGACAATGGGGTGACATCCCTCAACACAATGCCCTGTAAATTTTCATTTCCTTGCCCACTTAATATGGCAGCTTGAACAGCAGCACCATAAGCAACAGCCTCATCAGGGTTGATGTTCCTGCATAGCTCCTTCCCATTGAAGAAGTCTTGTAATAGCTGTTGGATTTTAGGAATTCTTGTAGAGCCACCAACAAGGACAACTTCATCAATATTTTTCTTGTCCATCTTGGCATATGTAAGACATTTTTCTGTAATTTCTAAACACTTTGTGAAGAGATCTTTGTTTAGTTCTTCAAACCTAGCACGAGTGATTGTTGAATAAAAGTCAATGCCCTCATATAACGCATCAACCTCAACAATTGTGTCCACCATGGATGGAGATGAGAGTGCTCTTTTTGCTCTCTCACAAGCACTTCTCAACCTCCTAAGGGCTTTCGGACTCCCACTAATATCCTTCTTATACTTATTCTTAAAGTCATTGACAAAGTAGTTCACCGCTCTGTTGTCGAAGTCCTCTCCCCCAAGGTGCGTGTCACCATCAACTGCTTTAACTTTGAAGTTACCTTTGTTAATTGTGACAAGAGAAACGTCAAAAGTACCACCACCAAGATCAAAGACAAATATGTTCCTCTCATGGTCATTTTGCTTGTCAAGACCATATGCAATTGCTGCAGCAGTGGGCTCATTAATTATTCGCATCACGTTAAGTCCAGCAATTGTGCCTGCATCTTTGGTTGCTTGACGTTGAGAGTCATTGAAATAGGCAGGCACAGTGACAACTGCATTCTCAACTGATGAACAAAGATATGTCTCTGCAATCTCACGCATCTTTGCTAATACCATGGATGAGATTTCCTCCGGTAAAAACTGCTTTTCCTGTGATTTAAAATTTACAACAATTTTGGGCTTTTGATCTTTTCCACAAATGATCTTAAATGGCCAAAGGTTTATATCACTCTGAACATGGGAATCATCAAATCTCCGACCAATTAATCTCTTAGCATCTGTAAAGTATTTATACTGTAAATAAAACTAAATAATCACTTAACTAAATGTAAAGTACAATATACTCCAAAAGAAAACACCAGCCAAAGATGAGTCACTTGAACCAGAAGTGAATAATTATATGAGAGAGAAAACCAAAAGGAACTATAAAAAAAATTAGGCAAGAAACATCGAACAATTTTTTTTATTTTTTATTTTCTTACTTCAGGGATTCTAAGCTTTTATTCAACAATTAATGAAAAATTGAAAATACAAACAAAGGAGAGGAGAATTACCAAAGACAGTGTTAGCAGGGTTATGTGCAGCTAGGTTCTTCGCGGTATCACCGACCATCCTTTGAGTATCGGTGAATGCAACATAAGATGGTGTCGTTCTATTTCCTTGATCGTTTACGATGATTTCTACTCGATCATGCTGCCACACTGCAACACACGAGTATGTTGTTCCAAGATCGATTCCAATAGCTAGTTCCTGCTTCGTGCTGCCACCCATTTATCTTCTCTTTCAACCCAATGGAGTTTTGGGAGCCTAGATCTGATGAGATGCTGCAAAGTTATCGGAGGCAAAGATACTTATAATAATGCATCAAATAAAGTTAGCAGGGCAGACTCTAAACGCAAGTTAGGAATCAACATGTACCGGACTGGACTAGATCGGGATTAATGTCAATCCGAGGTCTGATTTCGAGAAGATCTCGGATTGTATAGATTGGGTCCGATGGATTATCTGGACTAATCCAGATATTCTATGACCTAAATTTAATATTTTTTTAATTTTTATTTTCTCCTCTTTGTAAGATAAAATTTTAATATATTAAATACAATTAGAATTACAAAAATACCTATAATAATATAAAATATGTCACTAAAAATTAAAACATCATAAATCTATAAGAATATCTAACAGCATTCAACAACAATAAAAAAAATATGTTGAGAAAAAAGATTTAAACATGATAAATATAATTAAGATAATAAAAATACCTATAATCATATAAAAATCATCATAAAAAATAAAACTTGATTATAAATCCTTAAAAAAACTCTAACAACATTAAATAAAAAATAACATCTAAATTATAAAAATATTTTTTAAGAAATTGACCTGGACTAGACCGGACCATTCTAGGTGGTCTGGTCCCCTGTCCTGGAACCCGGTTCAACCCGACCAGTCAGTTTGGTTCGATTTCATTATATTGCTTATTTGGACTAGACCGGACCAGACCGAACCAGCTCGGATCATATCAGACTGAACCAAACCACCAAGTTTTTGCTCATCCCTGACACAAGCCAACTTTTTGCAAGCCTAGTCTACTTGAAAATTTTATTTATAGTTATTTGGATTAAGATATAAAAATACCCACCAACTTTTTTAAACAATGCACCCATCACAATAAATTTTTTTTAGGTGCAAAAATAATTATAAACTTTTAAAAATGGTGTAAAAGTTATACAACTGATAACTAGAGCTGATAATATGGATTTAGACCGTGGGTCTAGCTCGTGCAACTCGATAAAATGGGCGGTTTTGGTTCTGTGAAATTGAGATTGTTTGGGAGCAGTTCTTTTAGACCCGAAACTATATGGTCCTAACTCACGGCAGGTTAGACCACCGGGTTGGCGGGTTGGTCCATATTATTATTATTATTATTTTATGTAACCCAAGACCTAAGTATTATTGATGATAGTAATATAATTGTATTTACTCATTTATTTAAAATTAGCATGATATTATCTTTCACTTTGTTTTATTATCTGTGGCAGTGGCGGATTTACTTGTGGAAAAACAAAGGAATCGAGCTTAAGAAAATCTTACAAATTCACATCATGCTTCAAATTCAAATTCAAATACCATTAATATTAACTAATTATTGATTATTTCTAAAGTAAAGGGGTGAAAATAGGCCAGGCTAGGTTAGGTTTTACTTAAATAGGCCTGGGCCTATAACATAAATGTATAGCCTGAGCCTGGACCTGAACCTGCATATAGGCTTTCTTTTAGGTCTGAGCCTGGGCCTTTAAAATGCCTGAGAAGGCCTGAAGCCTGTTTAAAAGCCTACTTAAAATATAGGTCTTTAAATAGCCTTTAAAACATATGCATCTAAATTCATATATAACCACCTTTACGCTTATTTAAAATATTACACTATATTTTAAAAGCTTAGTATTCATTCTCATTGTAATATAAAGGCTTAGGAATGAAATAAAAAGAATATCTAATGACAACAATTGTTCGAGCAAATAGGAATAAGAAAAACTAATGTATGCTGACTAATGAGATATATTTTCTAAAATTGACCAAGCATAACAAGTAATATGTAAAACTAGATTTTATCCCTTTTACTGTTTCCACATAAATTGGGATAAACTTCTCCTACTAAGAGTATAATATTTCATTTGGCATTAAAATAAGCTCATATAAATTATTATGCTTTAGTGGACGGCACAAATCAAGGGAGAGGGAGTGAATTAACATTGTCACCTCAAGCAAGCAGAAAGAAGAGAGATGGGGGTTAATGATTGATGTGAAAGTAAAAGTTGAGAGTAATAACGATGAAATGTGAAACTTAGAATCAAAGTTAAGTTGGTAAATTTATAAATAATTTATACAAGTATTTAGATGACATTATATATTTTTGTATTATATTATAAATTAAAAAAGTTAAATAGGCTAGGCCTTTAGGCTAGACCTTATAAAAATAGGCCTGATCTGTTTATCTAAATAGGCTTGGCAATAGGCCTGAGCCTGAGCCTAGCCTATTTACTAAATAGGCTAGGTTGTAGGCCCCTGAGCCTGGCCTATTTCCATCCCTCACTTCTACTTATAACTTTTTGATTTATGTTTATTTTGTCATGTGTGAACTTGTGATGAATGTTTAATTTATAATATATTTTTAATTTTTTTATGATTTAGATTTATAGGAAAATCAATTTTAGTATATTGTTTAAAAAAATTGAAAAAAAATAATAATATTGGTTGGACGGGCTAACCCGCCATTCCAGCAGTTATGGGTTGGGTTGACTAAATGCAGACCCATGTTGATGTGCTTCTTTTATGTCCAAACCCATATGATCACAACCCTTTGACGGGTTAGTTCAAACCCGGTGGACCAGACCATATTATCATCTCTACTAAGAACTCTAGTCTACTATTCTTTGAAAGTACCAAAATACCCTTAGCACAAAAAGGGAAAAAAAAGGCTCCCTCTGAAACTTGATTTATCTTCTTCTGCTTCTTCTTCATCATCATGAATTTGCTTTTTCATCATCAACAATCATCAAAAACAAATCTCCAAATCATTGAAATTAGTTAGTTTTAATGGAAGTGTCATTTTTTCCCCGTTTTTGAAAGTTCACTGTTATTTTTTGCACACAAAAAAATTTATGATGGTAGACGTACTTTTGAAAAAAATTTGAGTATTTTCGCTACTTAACCTTTTTTTATATGTGGATATTTTGATATTTTTACACTGCAGTTAACAAATGTTAGTTAGTTTTAATGAAAGTGTTACTTTTGCCCTCTTTTTAAAAGTTCATGGTTACTTTTACATCCAAAAAAAGTTTATGGTGATTGATGCACTTTTGAGAAAAGTTTATGAGTATTTTTCCCCATTAACCCTTCTTTTAATCATCTGGGGTCCACTATCAAAGAAAACACCCGTTTCATGATTTTGACGAAAATATCACTTTTGCACCATTTTTCAAAGTTTATGATTACTTTTATACTTAAAAAAGATTTATGATGATAGATATATTTTTTTAAAAAAAAATTATAGATATTTTTACACTTTAATCCATTTTCTACCATAAAAAATATCTGACAACAAAAGTTAATCATGTAAATGTGTTTCAATAAGTTATTAACATAATTAACTAATAAGAAAATATCTTTTTACACATATTAATTTTATTTTAAATAATTTCAAACCCATCGTATTATACTAGTATTTGAATTTTATTATTATTCAATATTTATCTTCACAATTTTTATTTTTATTTTCATCTAAAAACCAATATATATTTAATATATATTATTTTATTTGTGACTGGTTTAACTTTGAAGTGACCCAAATTAAATCACAAACCTTTAACTCATTACTTCAAGTCAACCGGGTCTGATTTTTTTTTTTTTACCAACACAACCCTCCCTGCGTCATTTTCTTCCATCCTTTGGTTCTTCCCTCTCGGGCAAATTTACAATACAATCGGCATATGGTTCTATTAAAAGTGAGGAGTGGAGCGAACGGAATCCCAAGTGGGATCTAGCATGGCACTAGCTCGGCCCCCAATGAATTCGAACCTTTCTCTGGCTCACTCTTCACAATAAGCTTCTCACTAACAAGGAAAGAGTCAGGAGAAACATGACCACTAGTGAGCACTGCGCAACTTGTGGGGGGAATGCAGAGGATCTTAATCATGTTTTCAGGGAATACAAATTAGCTAAAATGTGCTGGACACTGATTCTACCAAACCAGGTACAAGCTCAATTTTTTGAGATGTCTTTTGAGCGTTGGCTTAAAGAAAATCTAAAACCAGGGCCCCAGAATTCCTATTGGAACGTGACGTTCGGTATTCTGTGCTGGAAACTATGGGAGGCAAGAAATAAACTGATATTCAACAATGAAAGCACAGAGCCACACCGTCTTGTGAACGAAGCGCTTTCCTTCTCTAGCCACACAAGCAAAGCAAAGGAAGCTCTGACTGCTCTAAGCCCCTGCTGATTTTGATTCTGTCCTTTATTTTCAATTTAATCTATACTAAGTTTCTATCCAGGCTCAACTGTGATCTCTCCAATTACTGATGTACATATTGCTTTTTAATAAAAGTGTCATTCTCATTCAAAAAAAAAAAAAACCAGTTTTGATGGTGATGGGTGATGGGTGATGGGAATGTTCACACTTCACACAACATTTTATGATTTTTGTTAAATTTATAATTTTTTAATTATATGAAATAATTATATATATAAATTTCATAAAAATTTTTATGTTAAATATAATAAACTATAAAGGTTGATATATTTAATTTCAATATTATTTATATTTAAATTAAATTGTATCATGTTTTTGTATTTTCATATTTAATTATACATTTTTAATAGCTATTTATTAATGGAGATAAATTCTTTTAAGTTTACGATCTGAATTTACCTTGTTGTTACAAGTTTATTTAGTGCTCATTTGGAATAACTTATTTTTGGGCAATAAATGCTTATAAATCGTGATTCATGGTATACGAGGTAAGTATGTGAGAGGAGTTTATCTCGGCTTGCGTAATAAGGATTTATTTGCCCCCAAAACGTGTTTCCAAACACAGATTTAAATTTTTGAGTTTTACAACTTTAAAGTAAAAAGATGAAATAAAAGTGGCAAAAATCAAGTGAGAAAAGATGCTTCAATAACATTGATGTTAATCAGAATATTAGATTACTTAATTAGATAGTACAATATAATTATAATTGATCAAATGAATAAATTATGATTATTGTCAAAAAAAATGAATTTATTATGATTTGGTGCCTTTTTTCCCCCCGAATTATGATTTGGTACCTTCAGCAGTTAATTGCGTGGTTTTATTTAGAGACCGTTTGGATGCAATTTTTTTAATTGATTCTGGACCCAAACCATGGTTTCACTTAGAAATATCCAAACACCCTATTTTTTCAAAAAATCCCGTTTCAGCCTCAAACCAAGGTTTTGAATTGCAAAACCTTGGTTTGGCCACAATCGGATTTTTTCTGCTCCTCAGGCTGATTATTTGACCGTTGGGGATTAATTATTATCTCTCTCTCTCTCTTCTCTTTCCCGAGCCCTCTTCCCTTCGCTGCTTCTCGCTGCTTCCATTTCTCTTCTCAGAACTTCGATTTCTCGTCTCCTGCCGTCGCTCCTTCCCTCATTCGCGTCGCGAGTTGCTTGATTACGTGGCTCCTGCCCTTGTTCTTCTTCCGTCTTCCTTCTATTCCCAGTCCCCTCGAGCTTCGTCCGTCTCCCTCTCTTCCAGATCCCGTCGAAGATCACCATTTTCGGCGTTCTCGGTCACTGATTTGGCCTTTTTGAAGTCCGTCGGTGACTGGTGGTGGACGGTGGCAGTGTTTCGGGTGGGTACGGATCCCTTTTTTCCCCATTTTGCTGCTAAATCTCTGCAACGATCTGAGGCGCTAGTGGCTATCGGACACAGACGGCGGTCGGTACAGGAAGAACGGATTGCGGTCGGTGCCGGTGACGCTCATAAGTGTTGAAAATCTCTGAACTAGCTCTGTCCGGTGAGGGTTTCGATTCAGCTTGTTCTGGTTTTTTTTCCTGAATCTCTGAACGGATATTCTGTTGCTTGCTTCGATTTTGTGGACTATTCTATTTTTTCCCCAAATGTCTGAACGGATAAGGAAGAACGGATATGTTATTTTGTATTATCGATTTTGTGGACTGTGATTGCAGTGCTTCCTTTTTTTCGAGGTTCCTTCTGTTATCATTGCCAAATGTTTGTGATTGTTCATTGAGATTAATTACCTTTCTATATATTGTTGTGTTGTATTATTTCTGCATTCCCATATTTGGTTTGAAGTTGCCTCTTCTTTCTAATTTGCATTGTTTGGTGTTTGTTATTTCTGGATTGTTAGAAAATAAAGAACATTAAGATATCTTTAATACTTAACTCTCGCCCTTCAATGTTCTTTCTTATCGTTGTCTCTGAATAGCCTCTTCGGTTACTAGCCCATCTAACAAATATTTTGAATATATATTGACTTTAATTCCATAGTTCACTGTGATTTTTTTTTTTTCTGTAGTATCTATCTCCACATGCCTCTTTTATTGTGATTCATTTACCTTTTTAGATGTTGTTGTCTTGTGTTCTTTTTCTTGCCCGTAAATGTTTGGTTTGAAAGTTTGGACCTAATAGGGTGTTAGTTTACTGGTTTAGTTCATTGTGATTGACTATGTTCTTTTGTATTATTGATTTTGTGGACTGTGATTGCAGTGTTTCCTTTTTTTTGGAGGTTCCTTAATGTTCTGTTATTATTGCCAAATGTTTGTGATTGTTTATTGAGATTAATTACCTTTCTAGATATTGTTGTGTTGTGTTGTGATTCACTGTGTTCTTTTGTATTATCGTCAAGCATAGAGTTGTGATTGGTTAGAATGCAATGACTGGAAATCCTTGTATTAGAATTCTGTTTGGTTAGAACGCAATGATTGGACTGTGAATGATCGTCAAATCTAGATTTCTGTTTGTTTAAGGTGAAACCATAATGAGTAAGGGTAAGGAAAAAGCATCATGGGATGTGAAGAGCACAAAAGTCTTTATTGACCTATGCATAGACCAATGCGAAGGGAACACACAAAAGCACTAGCTTTAACAAAATTGGGTGGAAAGAGATCTCAAAATCCTTCACTGCAAAGACGGGCAGAATATATGATAAGGGTCAATTTAAAAACAAATATGATGCTCTTAGAAAGGATTGGCAGCTATGGGATAGGTTGTTACACGAGACGGGTGTTGGATGGGATAGTGAGAAGAACACTGTTGTTGCCGACGACGATTGGTGGGAGAAGAAAATTTCGATTAGTAATTCATTTCAGTGAGCGAACATATTTATTTCCACGACATCGTGCTTATACGAACTTGTGTAACAAACTTTCATGTTGAATGTACAGGAAGTTTCAGGATATGATAAATTTAGGACAAAAGGACTGCAGTTTCAAGAAGAATTGACTCAATTGTTTGCAAGTGTCGCGGCCACGGGAACACAAACTTGGGCTCCTACATCCATGTCTCTTCCTGTCCCTCCGCCTACTGAGGCAATCCCAGAATATGCAATCCCAGAATTTCATATGCAAGAGGGATCAGGAGACAGCGATGAGGTGTTACGGACACCTACTGGGTTGAGCGGGGAGATGCATGCATTCAATGTCAATGAAAACAGTGGAGGTAGTGCTGCCAACAATGACAAAGGGAAGGGAATCAGTGGTGGGGAGAGAACAAGCAGCGGTGGCAGAGGAGGTAGCTCGTTGGGGGTCAGGAAGAAGGGTGCGGGGATGAAGAAGAAGGGGCCAACCTCAGCTAAAATAGCCGATGCCCTATACAGGATTGCTGATGCAAATGACGTTGATGCTGAAGCTGCACGAGCAGAAAGGATTGCAGTAGCGGCCCGAGCTGAGAGGATGGCTGAAGAGGCACGAGCAGAAAGAATGGCAGCAGAGGCCTGGGCTGAAAGGATGGCAGCAGAGGCACGTGCAGAAAGGATGGCAGCAGAGGCACGTGCTTACGAGATCTCAATTCTGGGCATAATGAACCACCTTAGACAGGTTCCTGAAGTTGTCAACAATGATGACTTTTATGCACGCTGTGTACACCTCCTTATGAGCAATCCACCTGCAAGGGAGATGTATGCAACAATGAAGGATATGCCACACCTACTTCTCGTTTTTCTTAAGCACTAATGTTATGGAAGTGTGTGAAATGTATTGTCATATTTACCTTTTCAGTTGGAATTATGTTTAATTATGACATTGCTCAATTGTCGCTTAACTTTGTTATTGACTTTAAATATTGGTTATGTCACTTGTCTGTTAACAGTGTTGTTTTACAGTTGAATGTTATCTGTGTGTATATTATCACTATATAATTGTGTCATTACCGTTTATAACATTTACTATATATGTCAACAGTTGGGTTAGATATGGACAACACATTGAAAATTATGGCAAAGCATAGGGAACGACGCAAACAAAGAGTACGAAAAGTGGCTGCATATGTTGGTGCATATGCTCAGCTATATTTATGTAAAGAACCGCGGCACACAAGTGACTTCACAGGTGCTAAATGGGTGCGTGAAGTCTTAAGCGGTAATTCAAACCGTTGTTATGACATGTTTAGAATGCAACTTCATGTCTTTCACGAGCTTTGCTTAGAACTGCAACGACTTGGTTTGACGGAGACTCGAAATGTGGGTGTTCATGAAATGGTTGCAATATTTTTGAACACAGTTGGGTTTGCGGCATCGAGTAGGCTACAACAGGAAAGGTTTCAGCGCTCAGGAGAGACAATTCATAGGGCTCTTCATCTTGTCTTAGATGCATGTTGTCGTCTTGCAATGACTAACATAAAACCACAGGATCCTAAGTTTGAGAACATTCACTCAAAGATACGACTCAGTAATAGATACTGGCCTTTCTTTAAAAATGATATTGGAGCAATTGATGGCACCCACATTCCATGCAAGGTTAAAGCAAAGGAAAGAACAAAATATATTGGTAGAAAAGGATTTACATCGTAAAATGTAATGGCCGTTTGTGATTGGGACATGTGTTTTACCTTCGTATTGACTGGATGGGAAGGAACAGCCCATGATGCGCGCGTATTTGATCATGCTTTGACAACGCCGTCGATGAATTTTCCACATCGCCCCAAAGGTATGCTTATAACTCCAACACTTTAATTATTATTTATTATATATATATAGTTATTGACTTTAACCTATTTATTTTGTAAAGATAGATATTATTTGGTGGATGCTGGCTATCCCACCCCGACTGGATACCTTGGTCCATACAGATCCGAGCGTTATCATCTCCCGGACTTTCAGAGGTCATCTACGTTTCAAAACCACAATGAGACCTTCAATTACTTACATTCCAGTCTTAGGTGCACAATAGAAAGAACATTTGGCGTTTGTAAGAACAAGTTTGAAATATTACAGAACATGCGTAGCTATAGCTTCCCCACACAGGTTAAAATAGTGTGTGCTACAATGGCTATACACAACTTCATTAGAAGAACATCTATTTCTGATCCTGACTTCCGGCGCCATGATCGAGAGGGTATTTTGTGTGATGTCGATGCAGATGACGATGTAGAACCTTCAACACAACATTCATCAATTGCATCTTCATCTGACATGGCTTCTCTTCGTGATTCTATAAGAGATCAAATCGTTTATTATATGCACGAAGCTTAGTCATGTCTAGTTTCCTTCTTCTTACGTACGCTTTTATTGACAATATGTTAAATGTTATTGTATTTACATTTTGACGTATTCTATTTTTGCCATTCAGTGAAATGTATGTGTATCTCTACTCTGAACTTGTACTTTGGTATTTTGTAGTAAATTATTTTATATCCTAACTACTTATAATTAATTTTTTGTTACACAAATTATTACTATACATGTACACAAACATATGTATATATATTTGACTAATTTTAAAACACATATATTCACTCACATATGTTATTACTATATTAAACCACATTATAGACTAATAATATAATTTATAAAATAATTTTATATATTTTTTGATATTGTATATTTGACTAATTTTATTATTATAATTTTTTAAAAATTTATTTCGAATTTTTTTGTATTTATTAAATATTTAATGTTTAATAATGCATATAATATAAATTTATCCCTTACATGTAATTATTCAAAAAACTAATGTCCTTTTAAGTAATTTGACCATGAAAAAAAGCTATTCTGACCATAACATCCAAACACTCTTACTTTATCAAAATCACTTTTTTCTCATAATCTATTCTGCTCATAATCTATTCTCTAAAAACTATTCTTCACTTTTTCTCTAAAAGCTATTAAAAAAAATTAATCCAAACACATACTTAGTGGGGGCTTAAACTTTAAATTGACTTTTCTGTCAGCATTAAATTTACTAAGAGCATCTTCAACGAGAAATACTTTTGGAATTCTTCATTTCTCAGTCGGAACATCGTTAGGGGTAAACCGGGGAAAACGTGCAGAGAGAGAGAGAGAGAGATAGAGTAGCGCCCAGGTATCTGCTGGGGCAGGTCCAGACAGCGACAACGCGGTGCTGGTTTGATTTCCAAATTCTTGACCAATCAGTGGGCCCTGCCTTCCCCGGACTTCAACTCACTCCTTGTATTCTCCTCATACCTTCTTCTCAATTCCTGAACCAATAAATCAATATAGTACTCTATATATTTCCTCCCTTAAGAGAAATTTTTGACATTTAATTTTCAAATTACAAAATCATCAAATCAATCAAATTTCAAAGGCAATGCGCAGGTCTGAACTTCTGTTGAATGATTTCATTGAGATTTTCTGCGGAGGAAAAAAAAAAGATTTCGTTGAGTTTGTTTTGGACTATGGAGAGATGTAGCATGCTCTTGTTGTAACCCCCTTCATAATTAAGGTCGAGATTAGTTCGTAAAAACGTAATTGATGTGGAATTAGAGACTGTAATAGATTTTGGGACTTAAACAAAGTCAATCTTCCCAAATCAGGGTTCACAAAAATCTTTACAAAACCTGTTAGATAATGGTCTCACATTCACATTTCAATACAAAATGGCCTCTACTGGTTGGTTTCATTCATACATATCAGAGTACAGCATAAATTCCCGACACACTCGGGTTCCATCCATTAATAAAAAGGGATTTACACAAGGCACAAAGCCTACAATTCATACTCTTTTTCTTGGGGATTACACAAAATATATTATATACAATCGTTTCTACCAAAAATATCCAAAAGGTATACAATGATAACCATTAACCCAAAATATACTCCTAAACTGGAGTTCTAACTGCTCTTCGTCGCCCGTTTGCTTTTCGATCCTTCATCCCTATTTAAAATGTTTAATTTTGAGAGTGTGAAATTCTAAAGAATCCCCGTAGTAACAAATCAATCATATAATGTACAATAATAATGCATGTAAGCAAATCATTAACCACAACAAGCAACTACAACGGCAGTTACAACGGCAATGGTTAGTATGACACATGTCATCCCTTACGATTGCTCACGCTGGATTGCTCACGTTGCATTGCATCACAACAATCCACACAGTACATTTCACCACAGCTAGGATTCATATAATGCATTTCATATACAAGTCATACAGGCAAGATACACACAGCCCACGGCTGAATTCACAAACGCCGCCCCACTGGTCGGATTCACAATATCCATGTCGATTACGACGGCAGTTCAACGGCCAACCTAGAGATGACCACCGCCAATCCCTACACGGCTCACGCTGACCTGCTCACGCCGTAATGGACCATGGCACACATATCACAAAGGGGCAATTACAATGAAATCCCATACAAGAGAAAAAATGAAGAAATAGTTCCTGAAGTTGTCAGTGTAAGCTCCTCGACTTGTCATTAACAACTTCAGGGACCATTTTTTCATTTTTTCTCTTGTGTGGGACTTCATTGTAATTGTCCCTTTCACAAATTCAACGATAAGTTATGCATGCCAAAACATGATACATAATATGAGAGAAGAGTCACTACCTGGTTCGTTCCGTGCCTGCTTTGTCGCAGGTCTCTCCCGAGGAGGGCAAATATCGTATCCTATAATTATAATTAGGGACGAAGAGTTATTCTCTATTCCAATACTCAATTGACTTCACCATACTTAGATTTGGTTATCATTTATGTCATTTAAGTAGTTAAAATTGGCTCTAATAAAAGCCCTAAAGGATTGGGAAACATCGGGTTAGAAACCACTTTTCAAAATCACAAGGTGCTGAAAACAGGGGCTGGCTGCAGCCAAAAAAACCTCTGGCTGAGGCCAGAAACAGCATAGAAAGTTTCTGGCTGTAGCCAAGAATTTTCTGGCTGCGGCCAGAAGCAGCACAGAAAGTTTCTGGCTGCAGCCAAGAATTTTCTGGTTGCAGCCAAGAATTTTCTGGCTGCGGCCAGAACGTTCACAGAAGCTTTTGCCCTGCAGCCAAGAATTTTCTGCTGCAGCCAAGACAACTTTGAAAATTCATAACTAATTCTAGAAAAATCAAAATGAGGTGATCCCAAAGCCAAATGAAAGGTATTTAAGTCCTCTTTCAAGGAAATATATGGCACATCACTGGAAATCACCACAAAAATACATATTTCAAGAAAAGTCCACACTATTCCAGAATTATTCCCAGATTTAACGTCAAACTTTGGACAGTCATAACTCCTAGCCCAAAAATCGAAATGGCACAAAAAATATGTCCATTTTGAAGCTTGAGATGTGAAATTTAATACTGGAAAGTTTCATAATTTTCCAACACCATTTGCTATTTTAAAATGTCCATGCAAGATCACTGCCAAAACAGAGTTTCTTATTAACGAAAACTTGCCACTTTTAACACTAAGTTCCCAATGGTTCAAAATTCATATTCAACACTTCTCCCACACAAAATCACTCAAGGAACACAATGGTGACTTCAAAATGACCAAAATCACAACCCAATTACATGCCCTGTTTTTGCCCAATGCACAAAACCAACATAAAGTTCCCAAACTTCACCTTTAAGCTTCAATTCAATACCATTCATTCAAAACACTTAACAAGGCACTAATTCCATGACAACAATAATTCAAACACCACAAGACCCTAATTTTCGAAATTTCAAGCCAAATTTCCAGAATTTACAAGCTAAATTATTTGGCACAAAACTTATATAGAAAGGTTTCTTAAACTCACCTTAACAACTTTCTCAAAGTAGCTTCTTGATTCTCCAACCTCCATAATTTCTTGAAGTCTCAAACCAACACCAAATGGCAAACTATAACCATAGAAATGTAGCTCTTAACTCAAGGATCAACTTTAATGAATGGAGTTTGAGCATTTGAGATCATTTTCCCTTACGTTTTTAGACTTTTCTTCCTTCCCTTTCACCTCCCATGGCTGACGAGAGAGAGACAGCAAGAATGAGAGAGAGATGGTGAGATGGAGTGAAGAAATAAAACAATGATACTCCCTCCATGACTTCAGCGAAAAGAGAGGAGAGGAAGAGAGAGAAAATGATTAAAATACTCTCCTATTTGACTTTTCTCCTCATCACTCACCATACATACTTTTGCCACATGTCCACATGCCATTGGTTTACACAAAATATGTCACCAATTAACTTATCTAATCTCTCTATTAGCCATTTTAATCACACATCCATTTTCTCTTAGTTAGTAATTAATTTCTCCCTTAATTACCAACTCATGGCCAATAATTCCATTCTTCCAATTTTTTTCAATAATTATGACATATTAATTAAAATAGCCATAAAACACATAATAATTCCCATTTAAATTCATAATTATGCACAATAATCATGATTAGCCTTTAATCAAAAATTGGGATATTACAATTCTCCCCCCGTTCAATAAATTTTGCCCTCAAAATTTGTTACACATCTTGGGGCATAAAATCAGGAAATATTTTCCTCATGTCCACTTCCGCCTCCCAAGTGGCTTCCCTTGGTGACATTCCCTTCCAGACCACCTTCACAAACGGTAAGCTTCGATGCCTAAGCCGCCGCTCTTCTCGATCAATGATACGCTTTGGCTCTATCGCATAAGTGAAGTTATCTTGCAACTCAACCTCTTCATACTCAATGATATGCTCAGGGTCTGGTTGGTACTTCTTGATCTACAAGACATGGAATACATCATGCAGTCTACTCAAACTCGGGGGTAGGGCTATTTGGTATGCCACCGGCCCGATTCTTGCCAGAATCTCAAATGGACCAATGTATCTTGGACTTAGCTTCTTTTGCTTGATCGCTTCCCGATGCCTGTGACCGGAGATACTCTCAAGAAGACATGATCCCCCACTTCAAACTCAAGAGGTCATCTCCTCTTGTCAGCATAGCTCTTCTGACGACTTTGTGCTGTAAGGAGCCTCTTCCTGATATCTCGGATCTGTTCAGCGGTTTGTTCAACAAGATCTGGCCCATACAACTTCCTCTCAGACAACTCTGACCAACACAACGGTGACTAGCACTTTCTCCCATACAGTACTTCATACGGAGCCATTTGAATGCTCGCATGGTAACTATTGTTATAAGCAAACTTAGCCAATGGAAGATAGTAGTCCCACTTTCCTTTGAAGTCTAGGACACACGCTCTTAGCATATCTTCTAAAGTCTGGATAGTCCTCTCTGACTGTCCGTCTGTCTGAGGATGGTAAGCCGTGCTAAACCTCAATTGAGTACCCATAGCTTCGTGTAGAGCCCTCCAAAATCTAGAAGTAAACCGAGGATCTCTATCAGAGATAATATTCTTCAGTATACCATGGAGTCTCACAATCTCCTTAATATATATCTCAGCCAGCCTGTCAGGAGAATAGCTAGCATTGATAGGTATGAAGTATGCAGACTTCGTGAGTCGATCAACAATAACCCAGATCGCATCATAGTTTCTGATCCTGGGCAGACCCACTACTAAATCCATAGTCACACTCTCCCACTTCTATTCTGGAATTTCTGGACTTTGAAGCAATCCTGGCGGTCTCTGGTGTTCAATCTTCACCTTTTGACAGGTAAGACACCGCGCCACGTACTTAGTCACATCACTCTTCAACCTTGGCCACCAATACATAGATTTCAAATTGTGATACATCTTAGTCATACCGAGGTGAAGAGAATATTGACTCTTATGAGCCTCATCAAGAATTCTCAACCTCAAGTCAGCCTTTAGTGGAATATAGATTCTCTTCTGGTAACACACCGGCCCACTAGGTGACAAGTCATAATCTTGAGTCTCTCCTCGCTCAATCATAGCTCGAATCGACTGGGCTTGCTCATCATGCCTCTAAGCCTTTTCAATTTCAGTCCTCAGGTCATTCTCCCCTTGGACCACACCATAACTGGCACATGGGATATCCTTCGAGAGATTTAAATCCTGAAAATCCTCTATCAGTTTCCATTCCTGGATCATTGTTGCCACCAACATCGCCTTCCGACTCAAAGCATCGCGACGGCATTAGCCTTACCCGGATGATATTTGATCTCCAGGTTATAGTCTTTCAGCAACTCCATCCACCGACGCTGTCTCATGTTCAACTCTTTCTGATCATACAGATATTTAAGACTTTTGTGGTCGCAGTACAATTCCACAGTCACACCGTATAGGTAATGACGCCAAATTTTCAATGCAAACACTATTGCCGCAAGCTCCAGATCATGAGTGGGGTAATTCATCTCATGCGGTTTCAGCTGTCGAGAGGCATAGGCCACCACACGTCCTTGCTGCATCAAGACACACTCTAACCCCTGCTTACTCGCATCACTGTACACGACGTAAGCCTCACTGGGATCAGGTGTAATCAACACTGGTGACGTAGTCAACCTCTCCTTCAGCTCAGTGAAACTCCGCTCACAACGTTCATCCCACAAAAACGGTTGATCCTTCCTCGTGAGCTTGGTCATAGGTAATGCAATATTCGAGAAGTTATGAATGAACCTCCAGTAATAACCAGCAAGACCCAAAAAGCTGCGAATCTCAGAAATAGTTTCTGGTCTTTTTCAATCAAGTACTGCTTCCACCTTACTGGGGTCCACCGATACCCCGTCTCGAGAGATCACATGTCCAAGGAACTTCACTTCCTAAGCCAAAACTCACACTTGCTCAGCTTGGCATAGAGTTGCTTTTCCCACAGAATTCTCAACACGATTCTCAGATGTTGCTCATGATCCTCCCTACTCTTGGAGTAGATCAAGATGTCGTCGATAAACACCACCACAAACTGGTCAAGATACTGTCAGAATATGCGATTCATATAATCTATGAACACCGCCGGTGTATTCGTTAACCCAAAGGGCATCACAAGGAACTCATAGTGCCCATATCTCATTCTGAAAGCAGTTTTCGGAACATCCGCTACCTTCACATGCAACTGATAGTATCCCGACCTTAGATCAATCTTGGAGAATACACACGAGCCAGACAATTGATCTAACAAGTCATCAATTCTTGGGAGAGGATACTTGTTCTTAACGGTGACCTTGTTAAGTTCTCTGTAATCGATACAAAGCCTCAAGCTTCCATCTTTCTTTTTCACAAATAACACTGGAGCTCCCCACGGTGATACACTGGGTTGGATGAACCCTTTTTCAAGCAATTCTTCAATTTGGTTTTTCAACTCCGCCATTTCGTTCGGGGCCATACGATATGGTGCTTTCGATATCGAACCAGCTCCAGGCATAATCTCAATTGGAAATTCTACTTCCCTTTCCGGAGGCAATCCACTAAGATCCTCTGGAAATACCTCAGGGAATTCATTTACCACTGGTATACTCTCTAGAGCTTCACTTGACTCTCCCTGAACAGAGAAGAACACCATATACCCTTGGCATCCCTTCTCAAGATATCTTTCTGCTTTAGCTGTTGAAAGTAAGTTCAAACTGGCATTTACATTGTTTTCCCGACATACATTACGGAAGGTTATCTTCTTATTACCACAATCAAGCAGTACATCATTTTCTCTTAACCAATTAAAACCCAGAATAACTTCTAGTTGTTGAAGTGGCAAACAGATCAAATCAACTGTAGACTCTCGACCCTCAACAACTATTACACAATTTAAGCCGGCTTCGGCCGTCACAGCCTTGACACCCATTGGCGTCGACACAACCAAATCAAATGGTAGTTTATACACATGTAATCCCAGGCGCCTTACACAGTCATAAGCTATGAACGAATGACTTGCACACGAATCAAACAAAGCATTTAATTCATTATCACCGAGAAGGATTTTACCTTGGATCAATTCAGGCGACTTCCAGGCCTCCTCATGAGTCATGGAGAACACTCGACCCTGATTCCTGGGCCTTTCCTCTGCCGGCGGTCGTGGGCACTTAGTAGAGATATGACCTACTTGCTTGCAGTTGAAGCAAATCACCTCTCCAGCACAAGTTCTTCCCGAATGGTATTTTCTGCACTGATTGCACACCGGTCCCGCTGGAGGTCTCTGGTCACTACGACCCCCAGGTTGATAGGGCTTCTTGCTACCACCTCCATATGAGGATCCTTGCCCCTTCCGCTTCTAGGAAGTATTAGCCTTGCTAGGCTCACTGCGGCTACCACTACCCTTGGATAGGTACAACTCTCTCAGATTATACTCAACAATTCTACACTCTTCCACGGCCTTATTGAAGTTAGTAAACTGATGAGCAGCTAACCACTTCTTCAATTCGCACCTCAATCCCCGGATTAGCATAGCGGAGCTCCACTCCTCATTATCTCTTTCCCGAAGGTAGGCAGAATACCGTGACAATCGAGTGAAACGGGAAAGATACTCGTCAAAGCTCTCCGTATCTCCCTGCTTGATGGCCAGGAACTCAAACTCTTTCTCAAGCCTCACCGACTTGGGGAAATACTTCTCGTTGAATTGTTCTTCAAATACCTCCCAAGTCAATGGTATATTCCGGTTTTTCAATGACGTGGCGATGTTCCTCCACCACCGATCTGCATCCCCTTCTAGCTTATACACAGCTAGTTTTGCCTTGACCTCTGTAGGGCACTCGAGCACTTCGAAAATCTTCTCTAACCGGTTCAATCAGTCCTCAGCAACTTGGGGCTCAAACCGCCCTTTGAACACCGGAGGCATATGCTTGCAAAACTTGGAGACCCAAGAATTCAAGTCCCTTCCCTCACGAACCGGCACCCCTTGAGACTCTTGATTAGGCACCGTGTGAGGTGGGGATTCATGAGATCCATTGGACCCCTCAGCTGTCTCCTTATGATGAGTCTCTGGTTGAGTTTCCTTATGAGTTGACTGGGCCCTTCCCTCATTTCTCTTAGCCCTTTCCTCTCTGAGCTCTTCTCTCAGCTCAGCTATCATGTCCCTTTGTTCCCGTACGAGATCCATCATCTCTCGCATTGGATCAGGAGGATTGTCATTCAACTCCTCCACCTCTGGGTCTTGTTGCCTGACTCTAGTAAGAGGGTGAACCATTTCGTCTTTATCACTACAAATGATTCACCACGTCAGTACCTTAGCCAATGTATACACATAATCCATAGAATTCATCTCAATCCATAATTAGTAGAAATACTCATGTGTATACGCAACAAGTACTTATCAATCATTAAGCTACCCTAAACTCAAAGGATTAAGGTCAACTAAGGAGCTATCCTAGCAAATCCTCACCTTGCCAGGAACTAAAGCTCTGATACCATAAATGTAACCCCCTTCACGATTAAGGCCAAGATTAGTTCGTAAAAACGTAATTAATGTGGAATTAGAGACCGTAATAGATTTTGGGACTTAAACAAAGTCAATCTTCCCAAATCAGGGTTCACAGGAGGCCCACCCTCCTGGGGCGCCTGGCCGGCCAGGCGCCACAGTAGGCCAATACCTCCTGTGGCGCCAAGCTACCCAGGCGCCACAGGAGGTGTTTTTTTTTAATTTTTCGTATTGATTTTTTTTAGCATATTTTTTCCTCATATTTTTTGGGTTCTTCGTATTGGTTTTTTTTTTAGCATATTTTTCCCTCATATATATCTTCTATGCATATATAATTATAGTCTGCAAGGTTTAATAAGAACAATAATAGATAACTTTAAAATGATACCAACAAATGATTGATTAGCTAAAGTAGTACTAAAAATTGTTATACAATATACTGTAAACCTAGCTGAATGAAATATAATACAACAAATCAACTTCAACAAACATGCATGACACAACAATTGGCAATTAGAAACAACACAAAAAAGACCAGCTAGTGAATTTAATAGTATATATAGCTACCTAGAGATTTGCCTAAACACATATTCACACCATTCCTCAATCACTTCATTAACATGATGGTCTGTCAAAGCGTCACAACGTTGATCTTCATAATACTACAGATATATACAATCAGACACAAGTTAGAACGAATTAAAATCAGTAAAACATAATTGTCAGGCACTAATTCAATTTCATTACAACACAATATGAAGTGCAACTAAATGACTTACTTTTTGAGAAATAAATGGTTGATCATGCATAATAACATCCTTCATAAATTTCATGATATAGTACCCACAATCATTGTCATTAGGTTGGAAAGGGCACTGCAAAAATATAATGCAATATTTAACTCTGTTCATGAATAAAAAGTGTTTACTAACAAAGTCTAAATAAAGTCAAATATCAATACCTGTATCTTTTTCCAAGGATAGCTAAGGCGGGGGTCAGTAGCTTTAGAATAGTTTAACGAGACAGACGACCGATACGCAGTCAATGCGCTAACAAAAGAAACAGAAAATGATTACTTTTGGTTATTCAATCACGTTCGCAAATATTTATACATAGGCACGTATACTTACCTACTGATCAATAGCAACATATCAAAACGGTCTTGTGGAAGACCATTTTTTAGAGAATCCACATAATAAATGCGAGGGCCTGAAGGTTCCGCTGGATTGATAACGATCAATATCCAATGGCGCCTAAAATATATTTTAAAACTTTTTTTTGAACAATCATGTTATGATAGAAGTTAAACAATAAAAACAAAAATTGTACCAATAATAACTTAACCCGCATTATACGGCACTAAAAATAATGTATTTGTTGTCGCTTTCTTGCTAAAGTAATCTTTCAGCTCATTAGACTGCGTAGTTACATCTACTTTACCCTCATGATGACCAACGAGAAAAGGGTTGACAAATGCGAATTGGACCCTGTGTGTATCCATTAAAACGTCCTGGTCCAAATGCCTGGTATAAAACATACAGTGTCATGAGAAACAAAAGAAATGGAATGAGATATATTAATAACAGTGATAAACGATGATAGTGAAGTACCTTATCCAGATGTTGATAGCCGAAGCACTAACCCAATCACGAGCACATATGTCCTACACGACCTCGGCAGTAACATAATCAACTAGACCACCAACACTGTAGATATGTCTTGGAATACGTAATTGCACTTCTCCCTCACCGAGCAATTGTGGTGCAATCAATATTAATTGATCGAGAAATGAGGTCTGTCTTCTTCTGCTCTATTAGCTAGCCGATGCTTTTGACTTGGGTTGTGTTGTTGAAGACTTTGAAATCTTACCTTGCGCAAATCAGAAAATTAAATCACAGTTTGAGATGAAAGTTCGAAGGAAAAGTGCAGGGAATTTTGAATGAACGACCTTTTCACATGGCTCGATAAGACCTATTGGCCAAGCAACATAGCCACCTACAACATCTGCCACCTTATTTTGCTCATCCCAAGACGGGATCGGTAAGAGGGCATCTTCGTTCGTGCAGACGTCAACCCTCACCCGGAGTGTGTTATCGGGCAACGGTGAATTGTGCAGTATGTCCTCACCAGTGTTGTAGGCAACGCCCACTGCAACCGCGTGCTTGGATGCTTGCTCGACATATAGCTTGCATTGAAATTCGCCCTACGGAAAATAGAGTTAATATGTTAAAGTTCGCTTAATTATAATTTAACATAAAGTTAAGTAGAAAAGAAATTAACTACCGAAGGAAAAGGGACTTTAGGCATGGAATTGTAGCTATCTCTGAAACTTGGGCTATCACAGAACGGAACATTTGGTGTTGGCCTACCCTGGACCAACTATTGTATTTGCGTTGTTAACAACGCATTCTGTTCTTGCATCAAACACATTTGTTCGGTGAATTGTTCTTCTCGTTGTTCCTTGTAGCGCATTTGTTGTTGAAGTTCTTGCATTTGATGCTTAAAGCTAGCCATCTCGTCACGCAGGTGGGAAACATCACTTCTACTCGAGCGCTTCTGAAGTCCGAAGTATGCTGATGGGGTGACTGCAAAACCAGTACCCCAAACACGACCATCATACTCGGGTACTGGTAACTCTCTGCTCAATAAATCGTCCCGACCAACATAGGTCGCCAACACAGGATCCTCCTGTGTCATTTGTCGCTTTCCCAAAAAGAATTACAATGAAAAGTAGTTATTATAAATGGAGTTCATTTAAGTAAAGCCAATTATTTATTGAACGCATAATATAATTGAATACTTACACAATATTTGGCTACTCTTCTTGCTTCCTCACTATGAATTTCACCTTTCTTATTTGTAACACCGGCTACCCACAGATCATGTCGTGGAACCTGCGTAATATCTGAGCCTGATTCTTATATCTGCACATCAAAGTTAGTCGAAGTTAAATGATATTCATACAATTTTTATTACGAATGAAATAATCATCAGTTCGTACCATTTTTCTTTCTAACCATGCATATGAAACAGGTCCTTGTGTGTACCGGTATGGCATGTTGGTCTCGTTAGCTCGATTTTTCTCGCTCAACTCCTAGTTAGATCAAAATGATTCATATAAATATATAAATGTTACTTACAAATACGTACATTACATGTAATAGGGAAAGACAAACAAATCCCCTTACCAGGAAATCAGGAGTTGTATATGTTTTGATAAACTCATCCCACATTTCTTGAGTGATGATTCCTTCGTACAATGGATAAGGCGGTGTAGTAATGATATCATTATTATCATCCCTCAAGAAATATTTGACAAGATCAGAACGAAACTTTCACATAAGTTTTTCGGCTTTTCTCATTACGAAGTTCTTCCGATCATCATCAATAATAAAAATACTCTGTAAACAAGTCAAAAAACATATATAATATGTAAGATTGAAATGAAGTGAAACAAAGCAAACCGAATAATTATATAATTAAGGTGTTACCTGTACTTCAGCCCAGATCACATCCTCATAACTTTTCTTTTCCATTTTCCAATTTTGAATTGTAATAGGGACTCTGTCTCGAACCGTAGTCCCGATGAAGTTATTTAAGGAGGTACTGTTCTCGCCAAACGGGTTTCCATTTTCTTTCCACTCCAGTTGTAACTTGATTCTGTTACTTCTCAGTCTGATCAACCTCGCCATAATTGTCCTGCCACGTCTGACGTTCTCCTCAAATCTTTGTCTACCAATGTGCCTGGGAACATTATCAATGTCATCATGTGGTGAGTCCATACTCCTGCAAGTGAAATAAACCAAATCAAAACATCAGTGCACAATGGTCTTGTATGTCAACGAAAGAAAATTATTTTGAAATTTATAAAAACATACGTACAAGTAAATAAGTCAAGGCAATCATTATCTTTTCCTTTTTCTCGTCTGATTTAAAATTTTATTCTTCAGAATTCGTGTTGGATTGAGAATTGTGTTCCTCTTGACCCAAGTTCCCTCTTCATGATCATGTCTCACGTATAGGGGTCCATCTCCATCTTCATCTTCATCTGCATCTCCATCTATATCAATCTCTGCTGACCACAAATTCTCAAACGAAGGATCATCATTATTGATGTTCAAATATTCATTACTTTCAAAATCAACTTCTGCTTGACGATTCTTGTTGGATGGAAGTACAATAGACCAATTCTTCTTAGCAGAATCAGGAATGTAAAATGCTTGTTCTGCCTGTGCTGCTAAAATAAAAGGATCATATTCATACCAAACCTTAGAAAGGTCCACTTGCACAAAGCTTAAGTCATCTATCCGTAATCCACTGTTGTTGTTAACCCACTGACATTTGAAGACAGGAACCCTGAACATAGAGTAATCTAACTCCCATATGCGTTCAATGACACCAAAGTATGACATTGATGCATAGACAGGGTGTGTGTCTTTAGCACTGGATCTATGCCAAGAATCAGCAACAAGTGTTACCCCACTATTCTGCATCGTGCTTTGTGTATCATGGTCTTGTGTATAGAATGTGTAACCGTTGATTGCATAACCATTGTAAGATAATACATGTAAGCTCGGTCCCTTCGACAGGCACTTCAATTTTTTGAAAACTGAATCAGGATTCCTCTCCATCTCATCGTTAATACGATTTTTCAACCAGCCTGCAAATTGTTTATTGTGTTCTGTTGTTAATAAATTTTCATTCCTATCACCATGTACTAATCGGAGAGCATCCTTGTGTTCTTCTACATACGGTTCGACCTCATCAGTGTTATGTAGGACATACAAGTGGGCTTGGTCCCGTTCAGTCGCTGATATCGTTATTACATCACTCCCTGTTGTTCCTTTCCCTGATCTTCGGCCATCATGACGGGACTTGGGGATCCCTACAGAGTCAACATTTGATAGAAAATCAGCACAAAAGTCACTTGCTTCTTCAACCATGTAACTTTCAGCAATACAACCCTCTGGGCGGTATCTATTTTTCACATACCCTTTTAATATTTTCATGAATTGTTCATTTAGGTACATCCATCTCAAGTACACTGGACCGCACAATTGAGTTTCTTTGACCAAGTGTACAGTTAGATGTACCATAATGTCAAAAAAAGAAGGTGGAAAATACATTTCAAGTTCACACACAGTACACACAATCAGCCTTTGCAAATCTTGTAACCTGGTTGAATCAACCACTTTACTGCAGATCAACTTGAAAAACACGTAAAGTTTCGTGATAGTGTTCCTTAATTTTTTGGGTAAAATGGATCGTATACCAATCGGTAGGAAATTTTGCATGAGCATATGACAATCATGAGATTTAAGGTTCTTTAACTTCAACTCTTTTACCGATACAAGGTTCTTTATATTTGAAGAGTAGCCCTCGGGAACTTTAATTCCTTGCAGAAACTCACAAAATAATTTCTTCTCTTTCCTCGACATAGTGTATGCCGCTGGCGGTAGATAGGTACGAGACCCTTGCTCAATCGGTGCCAACTCTTCTCTAATTCCCAAGTTCACTAAATCCAACCTCTAATTGACATTGTCCTTGCTTTTTCCTTGGATATTAAGCAACGTGCCAATTAGACTATCACAGATATTTTTTTCTATATGCATCACATCAAGAAAATGCCTCATATATAAAGACTTCCAATATGGAAGTTCAAAGAAAATAGACTTTTTCTTCCAACCGCTTGCCTCAATTTGTTTTGCAAAAGGTTTGCCAAAATTGTTCTCCAAGTCTTTTACATTGGAATACACCTGGGAACCGGTCAACATCTTCGGCGGGCTACCTTCTTCTGCATCACCATTGAAAGGCTTTTTCCACTTCCTTTAACGATGTTGTGATGGTAAGAATCTTCGATGCCCCATGTAAACATTTTTCTTACAATGATGAAGTAGCATTGAATGAGTGTCATCTTCACATATAGGGCATGCACCATATCCTTTGACGCTGTATCCTGACAAATTTCTATAAGCAGGGAAATCATTAATTGTGCCAAACAACATGGCTTTCAAAGTAAAACTTTCTTCCATGTACCCGTCATACACACTAACGCCTTCATCCCAAAGCAGCTTCAAGTCATCAATTAAAGGAGCCAAGTATACATCTATATCATTCCCAGGTTGCCTTGGCCCAGAAATTAACATGGACAACATCATAAACTTGCGTTTCATGATTAAGTGTGGAGGAAGGTTATAAATCATCAATATCACCGGCCACGTGCTATGTGTGCTACTCTGAACACCGTGTGGATTAATTCCATCAGTTGACAGTGCAAGGCGAAGGTTCCTGACTTCATCAGCAAAGTCAGGGTACTCATGATCAATTTTTTTCCATTGAGTAGCGTCTGCAGGGTGCCAAAGCTTCGTGTCTTTAATCATTTCATCTGCATGCCATGTCAACTGCTTAGCAATCTCTGCATTACTATACAGTCGCCTGAATCTCGGAACAATGGGAAAATACTATAGCACCTTCAAAGGACTTTTTCCTTTCTTCTTCCTATATCGAGATGCGTTGCATTTAGGGCACTTCTCCAACGTTGCATACTGATTTTGAAATAATATGCAATCATTAGGACATGCATGTATCTTCTCATATCCCATACCGGTTGTAGAGCAAAGAATTCGCTTTGCCTCGTATGTCTTGGTAGGAAGTACATTTTCTTCTGGAAGCATATCTTGCAACAGTTCAAGCAATGCGGTGAAACCCGAATCACTCAATCCGTAGCGAACTTTAAAGTTGTACAACTTCAACACTGCTAGCAATCTTGTGTATTTAGTACTTCCGACATATAATGGTTTCTCTGCATCACCTTTCAACTTCTCATATTCGTTAGGGCAGTTATGAAGCACCCCTTCAACCATATTTACCATTTCTTCAAGACCATCATCTTCATCAAACATGCTTTGATCAAATTCATCCGAGGCACCACCCATGGTATGCACCCGATCACTATATGCATCGTTGGTCTCACCATGCCTTGTCCATCGTATATATGTTTGATCAATACCATAACACACTAAATGATCTAGCAAATCAAGTTGACTAATCCGCTTTCCAAAACAACAGGATAAGCAAGGACATAATATTTTGCCAGGATCTTTTGTGTGCTCAGTTGCAAATGTAATAAAATCCTTCACCCCATCTATATATTCCCTTGAACATCGATTAGATGACATCCATTTACGATCCATCTATGGGCTTCAATCTATTTTTTTTAAAAAGTACGTGGTTAGTTGTATGACTATTGCATTTACTAATTACTTTTATATTCTCTTACCAATTTTAATTTAAAATAACATACACCACATGAATCTTCATAATTGAAGCTTTCTAAGTCTTAAACTGAATGTTTAAATTGCCAAATAATTCATTAATTATTCGCAGGCATTATAATAATTTTTTACAACTCATAACAAAAGAAACCATATTTGCCACAATATATCATAGTTAATTTGATTATCTAATTAAGTTTAAAAGTTAATTTCGGCAAGCTAAGTCCTATCATAATTTAATTGGCACTAGACATAATTTAAGGGGCACTCATTTTCTTTATTCACAGAGTATGAGAGTCTCAAACACTAAACAAAATCTCAATAAAATTCTTTTAAAAAGAAATAACAACTCATTAAATATATTTTTATAATATGTTGAATTATTTTTTTATATTTTAACTTTTTAAAAGAACTTTATTAAGATTTTGTTCGTTCTTTGACACTTTGTATCATCTCCCTTCTTTTTTTCCCATTATTTCTGTTACTGTTTATTTTTTTAAAAAAAGAAAGAAAACTATGATATTTACCTAAAATCTCACAAATGATGCCTAAAATAAAGCACTTATCAAAACTCAAGTAAATTCTTTTAATTTAGTATTAATGACTTCCTAAATATATTAAAAATATCTTAAATCTATTAAAATTAGGGACTCGTAAGCAGAAAAAGTCTTCATGTTTCCCATCCTTGTGGGTGCATGCTCCTATATTATCTTCTCAAACAATTGTTCAATTGCTCTACTAATTTCCTTACAACGTCGTTTAAGTCATCCCTGGCGCAGTCAGACTTAGCTTGAATATGTTCATTATACTATACAAACGATATTAGAATTTGATTCTTTATTTCTTTTTTTCCCTTTTCAATTAACAAAAGCAATAGGAAGGGGACCCACCCCTATTGATGTATAGAAAGTGAAAGAGAAACTTACTAATGTAAAGTAAAACTAAAGTACATAATTCAAATGAGAAATACACGTAACAGGGAAAAAAAAGCGTCATATCATATCGCAAGCATGCCATAAAAAAAACAGAACAACCTGAAAAAAAAATATTAATAAAAAGAAAACACAAGTTGAACTTACAGGTTATCAGTGCAGTGGAGTGGGGGACCACGTAATTGCCATTGGTGACGCAATCTTGAGTGAGGTAAGGAAGAAATTTGAGCTACCAAATGCAGTTGAGACCAAATAAAGTTGAGGACAATAAACAGAAAAGGGAATAATAGGGAAAGGAGTGGGGATGGCAGTTGGAAAAAAATAAACACGTGTGCTCGTGTGGATGTAGTTTTAAGATGTGAAGATGAAAATGGAGAGATGGGGTGCACGCAGATGAAAGGGAAAGTGGGAGAGGGAATAATTAAAGGAGTGAAAGAGATGGGGGGCGGGTGGAGGCGGGAAAAGGAAAGAGATGGGGGGTGAGGGTGGGAAAGAAAGGGATAAGGGGTGGGGGTTCTGATTGGTGGGGAAGGGATAAGGAATCTGCTTTGTGTTTTTTTTTTTTTGTAAAAAGGTATCAGCTGTGGCGCCTGACCACGCAGGTGCCACAGCTGCCCAAATTTTTTTTTTAAAATTAAAAAAACGAGTCAGGTGTGGCGCCTGGCCAAGCAGGCGCCACACCTGACCAAATTTTTTTTTTCAAAAAAAAAAAGTCAGGTGAGGCGCTTGGCTGGTCAGGCGCCACCCCTGAGCAAATTTTTTTTTTAAATTAAAAAATTACTCATGTTTGGTGCCTGGCCAGCCAGGCGGCACACATGCCAGGCGCCACACATGAGCATAAATTTTTTTTTATTTTAAAAATGGGTCAGGTGTGGCGCCTGTCTAGCCACCATCGTTTAGGGTGGCGCCTGGCACAGCTGGTTCCAATTGGTCATATGTGGCGCCTGTATTGGCAGGTGCCACACTTAGCCTCACCAGCTATGGCACCAACCCTACCAGGCGCCACAGCTGGTAAAAAAAAAAAATATATATATATATATATATATATATAAATTAAATGAGCAGCTGTGGCACTTCATTAAGGAAGGGCCACAATATGTGCGCTACCTTTCAACCTTTTTGTAGTAGTGTTTACACAAAATATGTCACCAATTAAATTATCTAATCTCTCCATTAGCCATTTTAATCACACATCCATTTTCTCTTAGTTAGTAATTAATTTCTCCCTTAATTACCAACTCATGGCCAATAATTCCATTCTTCCAATTTTTTTCAATAATTATGACATATTAATTAAAATAGCCATAAAAAACATAATAATTCCCATTTAAATTCATAATTATCCACAATAATCATGATTAGCCTTTAATCAAAAATTAGGATATTACACTTGTAGTCCCGTTTAGTCAGCAAAGTGGAAAAGTTTATTTTATCTTATTCATAAGTCATATTATTAAATTTTTTTATATAAATATATAATTATATCTTTTTGTAGTTTATATATTATTATATTGATTTTATTTTCATTATGTATATTGTATATTAAATATAAGTAAAATTAAAAATTTGTTAAATATTAAAGTAGAATTAATGAGGTTTAAAATTTTTCTTGTCTATATAAAATATCCCATAAGTAATTTATAAATAAAATTAGAAGAGTATTTGTCTACGTGGTTCTACTTGGCAGGAAAAAAAACAGAGTAATGTGATTCGCATTTCATAAAAATGGTGTGGCTGCGTTGTATTGCAATTGAAATTATTAGTATACTCTGATTTTTGCTGCCTCTTGATAATGCAACTTGATCTTGTGTCATGGTTGGCAAATTAATCTACATTCATATATATATATATATATATTGTTATGAATTATGAATGCGGGAATCAAATTGGTTTGTGTGTGTGGCGCTTGAGCTCTAGACCCGAAGTAATCTAATAGAGTTTTACATCCTAACTTTTGCGTTAAAAAATTTTGGAAATTAGCGTTCTGTGATGAGTATTGGGGCTATCAAAAGTAATTATTGAAATTTATATATTTTTTTTTCCAACAAGGAAATTCATTTAAAAGAAAGTCGAAATATAATAATTATAACACAAATAAATACAAGCCTATTAAGAGCTAGGGGTAGAAATAGGCTAAGCGGCCTGTCAGGGGCCTATAGCCTGACCTGTGATTGGATTGTTCAGGCCTGGCCTGTCAGGCTAAAAGGCCAAGCCAAGGCCAAAACAAAAGCCTATTCTGCTTAATAGGCCAGGCCAAGACCTATTGATAGGTCTGTTAGGCCTGTCAAGCCGGCCTGAGCCTGTAAAAATATTTTTTAAAAAAAAATCAGATAAGGGTTAAAAGATAATTTCGCCTGAGCCTGTAAGTTTTAGCATGTTTTAGGCCTGTTTAAGGAGGTCTGTTAAGGAGGCCTGTTTTTGGCCTGTGGCCTGTTAGCCTGTTTTGCAATGTGGCCTGTAGGCCTATTGGTTTGCTAAAAAAATTTTAAAAATTCAGGCATCCTTAACAGGCTTCAGGCCATGCCCAGACCTAAAAATTGGCCTTTAACAAGCCATAGGTCAGGCTTAGGTCAGTTTGTGTCTTAACAGGCCAGGCCTATTAAGGCAAAAGCCTGATCTGGCCTAACCTATTTCCACCCCCACTAAGAGCAAAGCTGGAAACTGCAAGCTACTCCTATAGAACGAAACAGAACGCTAAAAGCAACAAATTAGACCTATAGAACAAAACAAAACAATAAAAACAAATAGAAACAATTCGAATGCAAGCTAGATCAATAGGAGTTTTTTATCATAAATATGTAATTGAGGTGGAGTTCGCAAAACCCTAAGACTTAACCACTGAAACTTTGGCAACCAAAGTGTAACCAAATGTGCTGGGAATCCACTCACCATAATCATTCCTAATTGATTTCTTTGAGAACATTAAATTACATTAAATTCTCAGGGAGAAGAGCACATTGTCGACTAGCATCCAAGACAATTGGGAATTTCTAGATTCGGGATCCTTTAGACCCTACCTTTCCCAATGTAGTCTGCTGAAACCATTGTCCTCTATCCTTCCATAGTCATCTTCAAAGCACCATATGATTCATCAGCATCTTCCATCATAATCATCATCATCATGGTTGCTTCATCCTTCATCTCTTCCGATGGCTTCCATTGAAGGTGGGATCGTAGTTATCACCGCCCACAAACAGCATCCACGCCCACCCAGGTGGCACACATCTCAGATCCTCCGCCATACCCAAATCACCGACACCCCCGCGTTCAAGAGTAGTGCCGCCAAAGTTGCTACCTCCTACCGTCATCTTGTTGAAGGAGGCCCAGATCACCCATCTCCCTTGCTTCACCGCTTTGACGCCGATGACCGACAGCCATACAAGGGAAACGTTGGAGAATCATGCCATAGGGACGTGAGGAGAAACTCTCATCTGGAGGGGAAGAACAACCCCCACCTGAAGGGGAAGGAGAACCCACACAAGTGGGAGAGTCGAAATCCTAGCAGAAGGGACGAAGGCGGCACCCATGGCCGATTCGATTTTCAAAAAGAATTGGCCGTCGTGTTTGATTATAATTATTGGAATTTACATATATCATTAGAAAAAATATACTAGACTTCCTATAAAAAATATATTAGACTTATTAATGATAGAAATTTACATTTATCACTAGGAAAAGTATATATTGGGCTTGCTGGGCAAACTTAAAACGCAAAATGCAAAACTTACATCATCTCCTGTAAAGTGAGTTTAGTCAAGGACTTAGCAGTAGGATCGGATCTAGAGAGAAACACTAGTACAAAAAAAACTTTTATTATAGTGATTGAAGAAAAAAATTATGCTATTATTGATTTTGGAATCAGTTTAGAGACACCGGATGTGGTTTTAGATAGAAAAAGATTTTGGCCCAAAAAAAACGATAAAAAATGTTAAGAAAAATAATCATTTACTTTCTACACTGGTTGTCATGTGCAACTGGCAAAAAAATTGATGGAGAAAGTCGATTTTTTATATTGATTAAAGTCACAGGCAATGTGAAAAATAAATAAATAATTTTTTTTATCTTGAGACACAAACTCAAAATCTATATGGATCTAGCATGACCTTATTTTACTAGATCAACTATGTATTGGTAAAAAGTTTATATTCTAATTTTTAATATTTGTCATGTTTCTTCTTTAAGCCTTGTTTAAACCTGAAATAAATACAATTAATGATATGTAGCACAACAAATATAGTCGGCCAACAATTAAACAACATTATTAAACAAGCTAATTAAATCACAAGATCTCAGTATACGGTCTAATTAAAAATTTACTCATTTTGTTTGTCAATTTCAATCCAGTTAAACCATAAATCGTAATTTCATAGATCAACAACTAAGAAACCATTTCAATTAATATATTTATTTGTAAAATGCTAATTCTTTTTTTTTTTTGGGCACAAAAACATAAACAATATAATTACAATTGAAATGAACTCACTGTTACACCGAAGTTCAAGTTCAGGAAGTGAAGTTGAGTAAAAACAATTAAAGGCAGGTGCACATGGGCATGCCATCTAAGCATAACCATTAAATTAATCGCCAAACATTTGGATATGTCAAATATCATTAACTAGAATATAATTACAAAATGGAAATTAACTAACCTTATGATCATATCAAAATCCTTTAACAATTTGATGACAATGACTCAAAAGTAGAAGGAACAGCACACTAAATTCTCCGGAAAGAGCTACAACTGTCATTGCTCATCAGTCTGGATCAATTATCTGAAGTTTAGTCTCATCCTTCACAATCTTTTTTGTTTCTTGCAACTTGAACCAGCATGAGTAGTACAAGATGCAGAAGGACGCACGTTATCTTGACTCATCTTCAACCAAATGACATTAAAGATGCTCTCGAGCTTTCTTTTCTCATGCTGATACTCGTCAACTTTGGCAAGTTGCCGACGATGAACACACACTAACCTAATTTTTAGATGAAGAAAAAAGTAGGGGGAAAAAAAACTAAGAAATAAAACTCTAAAAAATAGTAAATCTTTTTATCATTTTTGGAAAATTTCCTTCCTAATATCCCCTCCCTCTACTTTCTCTTCACTTTTCTCTCTGTCCAAACAATGGATAAGACCCTCTTAATCGCATTGTCGATCTTCTTCTTGTTTGTTGGGAAAAGCCCTGAGCCAATCGTCTCATTATTTACAGTATTCTACTTTCTTCTTGTACTTCTCATCAATGGAAAGGCAAACTCGGAAATCAAGAACACCCTTTGGTTCAGGAGAAATATTGGTTACTTCAAATGCATCCAGCCAGTGGTTATCCTTGGTCCTTGTTCTTTCGCCCTGGAAAATTGCAAAATCGACTGATGTTTGGTTGTCCTCTCTGTAGTAAAATCATGAACCCAGATTGTTGTAGGACTACTTGTGGTTCTTGGAATTACAACCCTCATGAGACCACTCTTTATCTTGAACCCCAAGGACAATGACGTGACATCTCTCAAGACAATTCTGGGTAAATATTCAATTCTTGCCTACTTAAGCCATACTTGGAATAGTTTTTTTTTAATAAAAAATAAGTATTTATTACATAAATTGAGATAAAATTTTTTTATATGTTTTTCTCATATACCGTAAATTATGATTTATAAACACTTATAACAAAAATAAGTTATCCCTCACTCTAAATATAGGAATCGCCTACCCATCAACCTCTTTGCATATGTCAAAAATTAATGATTGCAAGTGAAAAATAATTAACGAACAATGATCAAGAAAACCAGCGAAACCCTCCTCATATGAATAAAATTAATTGTAAGTGAACAGAATATGATTGCAGAGGGGAAAAAAATCCTGACTATAAATTTCATTATAGAGCCTTTCAAATTCAAAAACTAATATAAGTCAATAGTTTTATTTTCTCTTATGGCCACGTTCAGAGCGACAATTACCATACATAGTCACACCCCAACCAACAGCTTGGTATATTTTTCCAGTATTTAAAGTAATTTTTGGTGCAATTTTTTTTTCTGAATTATTTTTCTTAGTAGCAACAAGCAACTAACTGAAAAAAATACTTGATGATACTAAATGTTAAAAAAAAAAATCCTATTCAAATAATAATAATTTGGTCCTGAAAGCACAAAAATAAATTTAGGATACGGAATGGGGTAAAAATAGTTAAATCAAAAGATGAAATAGCCATCGACTAAGGAACATTATATAGAGAACTGAAAAACCATAATAGTTTGGATTAGTAATTGGAATGTTTTGAAAGTAGTTTTTTAATCGTGATTTACGGTATATGAGGTAAATATGTAGAGGAATTGTGTCTCGATTTATGTGAAAAACAGCTTATAAATAATTAGATCGTTAAAACAAACATGTCTGAAAAATAAACTTACTAGCAACGCGGATTCGCTGAAGCTCAGAACGAATTAAAGAGAAGACAAAAAAAGCACAACACACACGAAGAACAAAGCTGATGATGGAGCCCTACATTAATGGCATTGGAGACACACAATCTCAAAGAGGCCCACGATTGGTGGTAGTGAAGGAGGAGCAGGAAAATTGCCGTGAATGGTAAGTTTCTGGTAAAGGGAAGAAGTGAAATTCAATTATGGCTATGATCAAGGTTGTTAAATTTGTGAGTCTAAACAAACTCATAATAGTAATTTAAATTCGTATCGTGAACTCGAATTATAAACTCGTAAGATTTTATTTTTACTATTAAATAGATATTAATGGTGTATAATTAAATAATTAAAATCTAAAAAATGACAACAATTTGATTTAAATATATTTTAAATCTAAATATTGAAATTAAATCCATCAATATTCATAATTTATTATATTTAACAAAGAAATTTTTATAAAATTTATATATAAAGTCGCTGAACATGATCAAATTGAAGAAGTTAACACAAGATGTAAGGTGAGTTAATACGGTTTTATAAATTAGAAACGTAAAAACGTTAAATTTAGTATATAAACTCGTGAGTTTAATCGAGTTTATAATGGTCACGAGTTTACCAGTGACTCGACTCGATTTTATAAACTAAAAAAATAAAAATGTTAAATTCGGAGAGTTAATTCGCGAGTTTGACAATAATAACTATGACTAATAAGAAAAAAGATTCGTGTTACCAAAAAAACAAAATAAGGAAAAGATAGAAGCTTGACTTCATCCCAACAAAAAAGAACCACGCTGACGCTTTATGACCTTTTTTTGGTTTTTTGTTTTTTTAATTCTATTTAATTAATATTTTATTTTTATTTTAATCATATATTTGTCATTTGAAAGAAATTATAAGCAAGTTTGATTGATTATATATGATTTCAACATAAATATCGTAATCTTGATTATCCAGAAAAGATCTAAACATTGATTTTGTTCTGTATTGCTGATTTGACATAACCTTAACCGCTTTCGAGTCAAATTATAAATTTTATCATAAACTAAAATATAATATAGTGTAAATAATTCGGGATTATCCCTCTATAAATGAGGTTTTTTATTTTGATTTCTCTAAATTAGACTAAGTGTTAAAAACATGATTAAAACATGGATTTTGATATTGATTTTCTCCAAATTAAAATTCATAAAAATAAAGTTATTTCTAATCTTTTTGATATTTTTAGAAAACAATTGGATTTAAAAGCATTATACGATGAAATAAGTCTTAATAGCAAAAATGGTGGTTTTCCTAACTTCTCAAAAATAATTTGGGAGTTGAGTTTTCATCAAGTCAAATTAAAAACCTCAAATAATCACATTAAATTCAATTTATCTAATTAATGACTAATCCTACAATTATATTTATAACCATCTCCTAGATAAATAGTTAAAAACTACTTTATGTGTATTTGAAAATTATTTTAAAACATTTGCTTCCTTTTAAATGAAAATATAATCACGACACTCAATATTAATTAACTCAACTACACATCATAATAATCACATACAATACATAATTTTATTAAAATATAAAGAAATAAGTTTAATACAAAACTCAAGTGTATCAACAACAAAATTCAATACAAGAACAATTTATCATAGATAAATAGCCGCTTATCTAAATTTTCTACTAATATATCAACGTATCGAAGTACATGATAAAAGATAATAAAAAAACTAATTAACTTCCCTTTACTGCAAATTTAACCTCTAGCCACTCAAAAAATTTAGCTATTGATTAGCTTAACAGAGATCAAAGCTTCTTCAAAACTCGAATAATCCATCGAAAAAGAGTGGAAAAGCTATAAAACTGAGATCAAAGAAGCTCGCTGGAAATTGGGAAGCTCGCCTGAATCTGGAAATCTCACAGGAAAACTCAGAGTTCTCACAGAAACAAGGCGGAAAGAACAGGGGAATGACGAGTTTGCGTTCTGGAAGGATTATGAGCTCCTCAAGGTCGCCGGAAAATTTAGTACTGGAAATCACCAGCGAAGTTCGCGCCTCTATGTTCTCTGGTCTGGTGTTTGAGGACGAAGGGAATGACGGAGTGAAAGCTAAGCTCTTCACGGCGCGATCTTCAACTTCAGTCCGTCTCAAACTCGGTCTCTTCGCCGGAAATGAGGAAGGAACGTGAAGGGTCAATGGTTTTAAGCTCCCTCTCCGGTGTCTTCAACTCTCTCGCCAATTCCCTCTCAAACTAAAGCTCTCGTCTGTTGATCTCAGCTCGCGGCGCTCAAAACTGTTCCCCCCCCCCCCCCCCCCCCAGTCCGAATGATTCATTGAGATACTAATTTGTTGCACATTTTGGTAGTAATTAGTTCCTGTATTTTCTAACTGATAACTTGGGGCATTATATATATCTTAGCACCAGGGGGAACCCAATCAGGTTAATTGAGGAACGATCCAGGAAGAATAAGGAAAAGGGGACTAATTAGTAATTAGCAGTTGATTTCCTCTATTTACTTGATAGTTTATAGGAAAATTGTCCAAAGTACTGATTGTGAAATTACTTGTTCTCTGATACATGAAATTTGAGAGAGATACGGGGTTCTTTAATGCTTTGCATGGATTGAGAGAAAATGAGAAAGAAACGAAAAGTGGGGTGGAAAATATAGGAGGAAAGGAGTTTTTCATTGCATGGGTAGGAAGGAAAATGAGGGACAAAGGAAATGTATTTTCCTCCCAAAAAGTCTCTCCGCAAGTGGAGAGATTTGATGAGAAAATCCACATTACCAAACTGCCTTCCTTTACTTACACTCATCTTTTTATTTCCCAACCTGTTGTACAACGCCTTGCACCTACAGTATGCTCTTTTTTTTTTTTTTTTTTTTTTTTGATAAATAAAGGATTAAAACCTTAAGAAAAATCAATTTGCCTATAGTATGGATATCTTAAAAAAAAACACGCATAACATTTTTGTTAAATTATTTATTTTAAATATATCTTTATCATTTTAAATTATTTGATCATGTTAATATTAAAATGATTTTATCATGTGGTATTTAATTTAATTTTGAATATGATTATTTTAATATAGGTGGAAGAGTATTTTAGTCATCAAATATTTACTCATTTTCTTTCTTTTCAGTTTTCTCCCACTCATCCAAGCAAGGAGAGTGATAATTTTTTCTTCCTATTTTTCTCTTCTACTCATTTTCTCTCTTCCCATTTTCTTTCTTCCCTACTTTTCTTGTCATCCAAATGGAGGGTTAGAGTAAATAAGGGTGAGGGGAGAATGACGAAACTACCCTTAATGAAAACATTCAAGAGTGTGAGGTGAGAACGTGCGAATGAGCTAACCTACCATGCAAACGAGTTTCCATATTGTGCAAACGAGCTTCCTAGCATGAGTTTCCCTATGGTGCAAATGAGCCTCCGTCTTGTGTAAATGATTTTGACCTAGGTCCTTAAAATTTGCACAACAGGAAGTGAGCCCCCCCAATCTCAATGATTTAAACCTAGGTCCTTAAAATGAAGTTAACTCCTTTTGGGCAAAAATTTTCTCAAGTAAGGATTTATTACCAATTTTCTCTATTTTTTATATTTTAAATATCTTATTATTAGTTAACTATTTCTTATTTTAATCAAATTAATTTTAGTCAAAACCTCATTTTTTTCAATATTTTATTTGTGGCCTTTTTTCAATTAATTTCTTAATTTAATTGATTAAGACAAATGCTCTTTGTAAAATAATACCACGAATCCTAAACTTACTTCAACTTTGGTATTGAGGCCTAATTAGTATATACTTCCTTGGTCCTTAATGTAAAAACCATTAAACTAATTTAATTAGATTAAAAAATTTAGTTAATTAAGTTAATATGTCCTTTTTTTTTTTCCTAAAACACCTGCCCGGAACGTCTTTATTAATTCCCAACCCCCCTTCTCTTATTTTAAAAGTCCGGATAATAATATGTCATTTTTCATACAGGTTTATATATAATATTAAAAAGACCTGATGAATACAAAATCAAGTTATAATAATTACAAATAATCAAATAAAGATTAATACAATGTTTGATCTTTATAGTTTTCCTTCATTATGGTTTTGATCCCCATAACTTCAAATGATAAGTTTTGGTCCCCCAAAGAATAAAATGATATAAGTTTTTATCATAACTTCAAATGATCAGTTTTGGTCCGCCAAAGAATAAAATGATTCAAGTTTTTATTAAAATATAGGGATTATTATACCAAAACCTATTATTTGAAACTATAGGAAACAAAACCAAAATAAGAGTAAATTACAAGCACTAAACATTATATTAACACATTAAATAATATGTGAGATGAAGTCAATCTAATATTATTAGACTACGAAAATGAGAAGCCCCCAAATAGTACTCCAAATATAAACAGTAATTAAATTATATTAACATGTTGACAAAAAAAAAATTTAAATTATATTAACACACATATCTATCTATCGATAATCTATCATATGAAAATCTACATTGTTTTAATGGGATCTGGCTGCGGTCCGCTGCCAGTCCTTTTCTCCCGAACTACACCATTTTGGTGTAGTTTGGGGTATAATGAGGGGCTGAAATTGTTTTTTTTAAATGGTATCTAGTATTTTAAAATATTTTTTTAGAAGTATCTAGTATCTTAAAATGTTTTTTAAGTAATATGTAGTATTATAAAATAATTTTTAGTACTTTTAACCCCTTAAAATATTTTTTCAGTTGTACCCAGTGTGTTAGTAGACTGATTATAATTTGACCTTAATGTATTTTTTCAACTCCAAAAATTACTTTATTGCTGAGTGGGCTTATGTGAATTGCATTCCGTTTAATGCATTGAATTGCCCTTTATTTCAAAAAGCTGTTGATGCTATTGCTGCCATTGGTCCTGGGTTTAAGGCCCCTAGTGCTCATGAGTATAGAATTACCTTGTTGCAAGACCGTAAAAAAGAGTGTCAGTTATTGATTGATAGTTATCGAGCTAAGTGGAAAGAAAATGGCTGTACACTAATGGCTGATGGCTGGACTGACGTTCGACAACGTACTTTGATTAATTTCTTAGTATATTCAGTGCAAGGCATGGTGTTTGTGAAATCAGTTGATGCCTCAGATGTAGTTAAAGATGCAAAAACTTTATTTTCTTTGTTCAATGAAGTTATTGAGTGGATTGGCCCTGAGAATATAGTCCATGTGGTGACTGACAATGCCGCTAACTATGTAGCATGCGGCAGACTGATTAAAGAGAAGTATAAAACCATTTATTGGTCTCCCTGTACAGCTCACTATTTGAATCTTGTTTTGAAAGATATTGCTTCCATGCCTCATGTGTCTGATCTTGCAAAAAAGGCATCTAAAATCTCTATCTTTGCTTATAATCATATGGTCTTCTTATCATGGTTACGGAAAAGACCTGGTTGGAAGGAAATTGTATGTCCTGGTGCTACAAGGTTTGCCACCATATTTATTACCTTGCATAGCATTTTTTTGCACAAACATGACTTACAAGCTCTAGTTGTTGATCGGCATTTTGTGCAACACAAATTGGCTAACAATGAGCCTGAGAAAACATTTTGTGCAATCATCCTTGATAATCGGTTTTGGAACGAATGTTTTCAAATTATCAAAATTGTTTCCCCGATTATTAAACTATTGAGAATTGTTGATTCTGATGGCAAGCCTTCCATGCCTTATGTCTATGAAGGCATGCAAAGGGCTAAAACAGCAATCAAGGAGATGTTTCAGAATAAGGAGGAGCTGTACAAGCCATATTCTAGCATTATTCAGGCTCGATGGGATAAACATTTAAAGAGTGAGCTTCATGCAGCAGCTTATCTTTTGAATCCTGCCTTCTTCTACAATGCAGAACTTGCTACAAGGAACAAATTAATGCAACCTTTGATCGATGTGTTGGAGGCCCATTCACATGATGATATGGATCGTTATGTCACACTAATACAGCAAATGAGTGTCTACCGTGATCGTAAAGAATCCTTTAATAAAGTTTCATGTGAAAAAGCTGCCCAAAAACTAAATCCTTGTAAGAAAGAAATTGAATGTTTAATACATATTCGATATTTCATACTATGTTTAACTGAATGTCTTTTATTTAATGTAGATGAGTGGTGGATCTACTATGGTGGTTCAATTCTGGAGTTGCAACAGATTACTATTCGTCTACTTAGCCAAACTTCTTCTTCTGGTTGTGAAAGAAACTGGAGTTTATTTGAACGCATCCACACAAAAAGAAGAAACCGTTTGGAGCATCAAAGGCTCAATGACTTGGTTTTCACAAATTACAATTTGAAGTTAAACTATAGGTAATCTTAAAATTTATGACTTAATTTGCTTTTATAGACCTTATTTAATATGCCTTTTACTAATGTTGAACTTCTTTCATTTCGGCATTAAAGGGATACATTGGCAAAGAAGAAGGAAAGTTACGATCCGATTGATTTTGAATCAATAGATAAAGTGGACTTTTGGGTTGTTGAAGATGATCCAACTCCTGAGTTTGATAATCCAGATGTGGCACATTCTGAACTTGAAGAACTTACAAGGAATTATGAAGGTTTAATGGTTTATTAAGATTATATTCTTATATAATAGTACATAATTATGTTTTCTTCTTTACAAAACTATGAATATGAAGAATTTAATTCATTTCAATATTTTATATGTAGGTGATGAATATGTGGCCATTCCTGAACTTCCATGTTTGAATGCTGATGATGATGTTGGTCCTAGTACTTCTGGTTTTCCTTCTTCAGCTACACCTCCTGATGTTACAATACCTGTAGATTTGAATGCTGTTAATGAAGATTATGGAGTTAATTGATGATTAGTTAAGTATTTAAAGGATTATGGGTGGAAAAAACCTCTATTACTGTGAGTTTGTTTTGGTTATTGCTTTTGATGTTATTGGATTACAATATGATACTATGATACTCATTAACCTCTATGGAATTTTTTTTAATCCTCAAATTGTCTGACTCCCGGGTTGACTCCGGTCTGACCCCCCGGGTCAACTCCAGTTTGACCCACTGACCCTTGACCCACTGTCTCGATTGGTTCAGTACCCGGTCCGAGTTTTAATACCTTGATAAAAGCCCAAGCTGTAGCAAATTCACTAAGCAATTAGAGATATTTAAGTTGCATCACCTTGTACGTAGCTGAACTCATCAACTTCCATTCTATATACCCCACTGGATATATATACATATATATACCAAGCCAATGCAAAGTCTTCTAAAATCATTCATTTCAGTTACTAGCTAAAATGAGATGTAAACCACTGAAGTAACTAAAACCAGAATATATCAAGCATACATATAACTAAGAATCACAAAATGGAAGAGATATAGCTAAACCTAGTCATGTCAAAACCTCAACTCTAAGCATATATATATAAGCCAACTCACCGCCATTAACAGAAACAGCTGCAACTGTTATATGAGAAGATTAAAATTGCTGATGTCCTGGCTCTGCACATCCATTTTCGCTCACACAACTCTGGACTCATCTGACAACATAATGAAATTAAAGATGCGCTCGAGCTCGTTCATCTTATGCTCATACTCATCAATTTCAGCAAGCTCCTGGTCATCAACCATCTTTAAGGCCGATTCAATCGCAGCCTCAATCTCCTCCTTACCTGTAGTGGGAAGCTCTGAGCCAAGCTTCTCATCATTTATAGCTGTCTTGATTTTTTATATATAGTCCTCCAAAGCATTATTTGCTTCAACTTTCTTTTTGTGCCTCTCATCATCAACCTTGTATTGCTCAGCATCTTTAACCATTCTTTCAACTTCTTCCTTTGATAGTCTTCCTTTCCTATTGCTTATGGTTATCCCATTCATGTTCCCTGTTCTAGTTTCCTGGCCAGAAACATCTAAGATGCCATTCTCATCAATGGAAAAGCAAACCGCTAACTCAGGAACACCTCTTGGTTCAGGGGGAATTATTAGAGTAAATGTATCCAATCAGTGGTTATCCATAGCCATTACTCTCTCACCCTGAAAAATTTTAAAAGAGACTAACATCTGGTTGTCCCTTGAAGTAGTACAATTATTTACCCACATCATTGTAGGAATAGTACTGTTCCTAGGAATAACTACTGCATGAGACCACCATACATCTCGATACCTAAGGACCATGGGGTAACATCCCTCAAGACAATGCCTTGTAAATTTTCATTGCCATGACCACTTAATATGGCAGCTTGAACAACAGCACCATAAGCAACAGCCTCATCAGGGTTGATGCTCCTGCATAGATCCTTCCTATTGAAGAAGTCTTGTAATAGTTGTTGAGCTTTAGGAATTCTTGTAGACCCACCAACAAGCACAACCTCATGAATACTGCTTTTGTCCATCCTAGCATCTATAAGGCATTTCTCTGCAATTCTCAAACACTTTTGGAAGAGGTCTTTGTTCAGCTCCTCAAACTTAGCACGAGTGATTTTGGAATAAAAGTCAATGCCCGCATATAAAGCATCAATCTCAATGGTTGTATCAACCATTGAAGTGGATGAGTGTTCTTTTTGCCCTTTCACATGCAGTCCTCAACCTCCGAAGGGCCCTCGGACTCCTAGTAATGTCCATCTTATGCTTCCTCCTCAACTCTTCCACAAAGTAGTTCACCATTCTGTTGTCAAAGTCTTCTCCCCCAAGGTGTGTGTCACCATCAACCGCTTTAACACTACAGTCACCCTTGTTAATTTTGAAGAGAGACCCATCGAAGGTTCCACCACCAAGATCAAACACAAAGATGTTCTCTTGGTTACGGTTATCTTTCTTATCAAGACCATATGTGATTGCTCCAGCAGTGGGTTCATTGATTATTCGCATAACATTGAGGCCAGCAATTATGCCTGCATCTTTGGTTGCTTGACGTTGAGAGTTGTTGAAATAAGCCAGTACAGTGACAACAGCGTTGTTAACTGTTGTGCCAAGATACGTCTCTGCAATCTCACCATCTTCGCCAATATCATTGATCATATTTCTTCTGGTAGAAAATGTCTTTCCTCAGATTTGAAATTTACCACAATTTTGGGCTTATCTTCACCATCACCAATGATTTTAAATGGCCAAAGATTAACATCACTCTGAACATGTGAATCATTAAATCTCCTCCCAATTAACCTCTTTGCATCTACAATATATTAATGATGGTAGATTAAAAGAAATAATAAGTTAACTAAATGTACAGTGCAACAGATAAAAAACACCAAGTCACTACAGATGAAAGTCTCATGAGCTGGAACTGAAACGGGAATGAAAAAATTTATTTAAAACTTTATTATTAACATTTTTCTTTTTGTTTCCTTACTTCAGGGTTAAGAAGATTTAACACAAATTCAGAACAACAATTAATGGAAAATAAAAGAAAAGAAGGGAGGATCACCAAACACAGTGTTAGAAGGGTTAAGTGCAGAGTTAATGGAAAATAAAAGATAAGAAAGGAGAATCACCAAACAGAGTGTTAGAAGGGTTAAGTGCAGCCTGGTTCTTGGCAGCATCACCGACCATCCTTTGAGTATCAGTGAAGGCAACATAAGACGGCGTTGTTCTGTTGCCCTGATCGTTGGCAATGATCTCTGCTCGATCATGTTTCCATACTGCAACACACGAGTATGTGGTTCCAAGATCAATTCCGACGGCTAGTTTCTGGTGTGATTTATCAGCCATTCTCTTCCCTTTCAAGTCAATGGAGTTTTGGGAGACTGAGTTTTAGTCCTTAGAGAATCAAAGACCAAAAACAGAGATGTGGGATCGAAGCGGTGGAATCAAGAAATAGTGGCATGTAAGATATAGTAGTAGGAGAATTATTTTGCAACCTAAACAAGGCAGCTTAGCAGTTCCAAGAACTTGAATTTTTTTCAATACCAGTTGCACAATCTAGTGATATGCATGCATTACTTTTCGACAATCAGCTACCAAAGATCACACACACCAAAATGCACTATGTTTAGAATAAAGATTACTAATTGATAATATTATAAGAAAGATTTTTTTCATAATAAAAACAAGAAAAAGATGAAAGACTAATAAAAATAATCTTAAGTGATGAAAAAAACGATTGACATACATTGAACTAAACCCTCCAAATAACAGAATAACTTTAACTAATCCATCCAAATAACGACAGCCAAAGTAGATTATTATTAGGGAAAAATACACTTAAATACCATTTGAACTTCAAAATCCAATCAATGATTTCCCAAAAAACTGAGTTGTCAATTACTATACTCTTTATGTCAATCCCATTACTCTTATAGTTAGTAAAACCAATTTGGGATTTTGAAGTTCAAGTGGTATTTAAGTGTCTTTTTCCCTTACTATTAAGTGCAGTCAAACACTAAGCAACTTTTAAGAACCAAAAATTATTATCAGTTATGTCCTACGACAAAGATAATTAGGTCACATTTCATGGTGATTCTTTCTAAATATTTATATATCCTATTTTTCCATAGTTCAATTTTTTTAACTTTTGAAAATAAATTTTCCATAATCCTCTAATATTTATATTCTTCTTAAAAGTAATAGGGTACAAAAATAAAACCATGCAAGCAAGATATACTTAAAGTTTGTCATGTTTTAAGGAAACGAAAGAGTTTTAAGGAAATGAAAGAGTGCTTCGGCATTGAAAAAAAAGAGTAGTGCAGTTCATCAGTAAGTGGGAAAATTTCAAAGTTAGAGTCATGATTCAAAGTCAAATATGAATATTAATTCCTTTAATTAAATAATATTTCAATTTAGATCATTTGACAAACTTGTATACACTTACATGAGTTGCAACCATCCCATAATTTGATATGCATTCTTAAAAAAGGCTTGAATGCCACTCAGACTTAAGTACGTCCTCATTCCATTATTCATTCTCTTTCAACCACTTATCAACATTGAACAACAAGAAGCCCTTGATTGTTTTTAAATGATCACAAATACTCATCACTTACCCTTCATGTATTCCATTGCAGAGTTATACAGAAATATTATATTGCTGACACAAGAAGCAGCCTTGAAAGTAAGGAATAGATTAATCAACTACTCATATTCTCAATTTCTAAGAACTCTACTGCTTCAAAAATATCGATAGTAGATGCCTACTCGGTTATCTTCTTAATTATGTGCTACAGAAATGATGTTCCATAAATAATCTATTATTAAGGTTCCCAACAAGAAATTGTAACTTACCATTGTGAGAGAAAAATGGTGATGAAGAACTGAGTAGTCAAAAAGGGAAATATGTGGGACACTAGAAACTCATCCATTTTATGCTTCTTCCAATCAGAGAATTTTATTCAGAAAAGGAAAGAATATAATGATCATGCAGAAGTACATAGGAATTCAAAAGATTCAATAACCTGATCATTGTGCACCAGCATTTCATAACAAGTGGAGGCTTCCAGTATGTCAATTCGCCTAATCTATTCCTATGTTGGTGTTAGGAATAGTGGCCCAGTATCCAATTGCCGCATAGGCACTTTTCACACGTTTTTTCTTTCCCTACACCCAATTATTATTATTTTAACTATAATGAATGTTATGGATATGCTTAAAAGTTAAAACAAATGATAAATTCTGCTCTAGTTCTTAATGTCAGATCTAATTAACTAATTTGAAATAGATTACAGAAGTTAGTTGATACAATATATTTTTTTCTAAAGCACCCTAATCTCTCCCTTTCTTAATATTATTGAGAGAATATCAATAGGGTAAATTTGGCAAAAAAATGATAAACATGTGAAATATGTCTTACATTTAGGACTAACAATAACTCCCCAATTGAGTCTTACACAGAAAAGGTTACTGGGGTCTCATGAGGAATGGGGAAGGATTTAATTGCATCTTGCAGACAAGACATGTTTAAATATGACAGTAAGGGACCACCACCAGACATATACACAATAATATTTACAAAAAGATCATTGTATTGTTGGCCTTATTTCAGACTCCCTTTTTTATAGTTTTTATCATTAGAACATTATTTCTCACTCACAATAAAAAAGGAGAAATCATATTACAAAATTAGTCAAAAGAAGGGGAAATGATATAGAAGCATCAATAGGCTATAAAAATTTAAGGAAAAAAGACAATTAAATATCACTTGAACTTTAAAATCCCTAATTGGTTTTGTTAACAATAATAGTAATAGTAATAGGATTGACAAAAAGAGAATAACAATTGACAACTTTGGGTTTTGGGAAATCACTGATTTAGGATTTTAAAGTTCAAGTACTGTTTAACAACCATGCATCTGGCTTGTTAGACATGAGACACTCCGAATCGTTCCAATTTTATCGGATGTCCGACATTAGACATGAGACCCTAAATATGACGAGAATAAAGGAAAAACACGTGCCGGGCATATTATGAAGCATAAAAAAACAATATATCGGACACTGTATATCTTTGTTTACTATGAAGAATAAAATTCTATAGCAAGTGGTCCCAGGGAGGAGTCAACTAAGAAATGCCCACGGGAGCTTCAAAAAGAAAAGGGGAAATCATAATCATAGAGAAATCGAACGAATCGAAGTACGAACTTACAATGTCTTAGCTATCGAATATGGAACATCAAATAGAGAGCTGAAGAACAACAATGTCTTAGCAAGTAAACTTACAAGCAACGTCGAAGCTCAGAACGAAGTAGAGGACAGAGAAAAGAGCACAACGCAGCACCAAGAACAATGGGGGAGAAGAAATAGGATGATGATCTAGTAATCTCAAAGACGCCGACGGTTGGCAGGAATGAAGGATCAGCAGGGAAATTACTGTGAAAAGAAAAGGGAAGGAGATTTCTGCGAAAGGTCTGCTATGACCTAATGAGAAAAAGATTGAAAACAGCGAGGAGTTTAGATCGAGGCTATGACCTTCGGACCTACTTTTCTTTTTTGTTTTTTTTTTTCTTGGGCTTTATGCCTTCAAATTATATTTAATTAGAATTTTATCTAAATTTCAATAATATTGGGTAAATTTCAACTAAATCTGGTTGAAACCAAGGAATTAAAACTCGAACTGGGTATTGAACCGGTTGAGGTATTGGGTTAAGGGTCAGTGGGTCAGACCGGGGCCAAACCGTAGCTAAACCAGTGAGAATTTGAAAATTTTAGACTTATAGTATGAAATTCTAAAGGAAAAATATAAAATTTTTTTATTTTAAAAATTGGAACACTGACCAGACTGGTTCGTCAGTTTCCGGGCCGGACCGAGTTCCTAAACCTGGGTTGAAACATTAAAATTTAAATTTAAACCTACATTTTTAATAAATTCCTAATTAAAAAAATAGGTCTAATTAATGATTTATGAATGATGTAAAAAGATCAAAATATTGCCTCTTCATAGTTAAAAACATTGAAGGAATGTACAAGCATGATTTTGGTTTTGATTATTTCAATTATATTAAATTAAGATTAAGAAATCCCTAATGAAGCCTTTTAGTCTGATTATAAATTTGTTAAAAATGTATTTTCAAACTTAAATTTTGGTATTTCAACTTGATTTGATTTGAATTTTCACTTTTAATATAAAGCAAAGATTGGGGGTGCGGCTGTACCTAATAGATCCCTAGCTCCTTTTCAAAATTGTGTTCATGACTGCGACTTTCTGGACCTGCCTGTGGTTGGCGATAAATTCACTTGGTCTAGAAATGATATGAAGGAAAGGCTTGACTGGGCTTTTTGCAATTTAGCCTGGGAAATGGGTCACCCTTGTCACAAGCTTTTCCATCACCTTCGTTACAAATCTGACCACAGAGTCCTGGTGATCTCTTCTGGAAATGTGCAAGCTACTTCCCCCCTCGTATCACTTCAGGTATCAAGCTGCCTGGTGTCTTGAAGAGGGTTTTCCAGACTTAGTTAGCTCTGCATGGCAAAGCAAAGACTGGTTATCTGGATGTAATGAATTTCAGAATAAAGCCTCCTGGTGGAACAGGAATGAAGTGTTAGATTCAGAGTTTTGATGATAACAAACCTAAGTTTAGTTTAATTTGTATCTGCATTTTCATTCACAAGTTTTGGCTAAGAAAGTATTCGAATAGTATACTTACTATTCGAATAGTGTTACTCAGTTTTTCATTAGCTGATATTCTGATAACTCTTAGACTATTCGGATAGACAGATAGTTATCATGATAACGCATACGCTATTCGAATAATGATACACTGATAAATAGTTGTATTATTCAAATAGTCCTTGACTATTCGAATAGTATAATATAATATAACCGTTGAAAGTTTCTCAAAACGAAAGTATTCAAATAGTCGGTATATTATTCGAATAGGACTTATACTTTTCAAAGTGAACATCAATTGCATTATTCGAATAGTATGATCGTTATCAGAATAATCAATGTATGCTCAAAAGAATTTTCATGTTATATTACTCGAATAATAAGAAGACTATTCGAATAGTGTTATTAGTATTCGAATAGCATTTTAAAACCAACTTCAGACTATGATATTGAGATGAGACATTATTCGAATAGTAAGAAGACTATTCGAATAATATTGAAAGCTGAAAGAAAACATTTTTAGTCAAACTCGAAGAAAGTATTCGAATAGTAACTCATGTATAAGGATAATCTTTTTTTTGAGTTTAAGAGATCATTATTCGAATTGGTATCTTAACTATTCGAATAATCTCAGTGTAAAATTTCAAATATTATCCCAATAGAGAAAAAGGTATTCGAATAGTAAGTTATCTGAAAAGACTTGAACTATCCTGATAATTATAATAGTATCCGAATATTTGTTCTTCATGAAAAACAGAGCATCATATCTAAATCTAAATTTCTCTGATTCATTGAGTACTTTCATTAATCTTCATTAATCTTGCTTATTATCTTTTTATTTCATGATTAACATTCTCAAAGCAAGTTACAGGAGATTGATACTTCAGATTTCTGGATTCCAAGAAAAGCATATATACTGTGTTAGAAACATTAAATGCGAACTGAGTCTCTACCAACACTTTCTCTTCACCTTAACGGTTATATCAAATAACATAAAGAATGTTCTGATAAATGCTCAGTGAGTAATGGAAAAACAGAATGCCTCCAACGGTCATTAAAATCTCTCCAACTACAAATAGCAAAGGCATTCAAAGCAGGAGTTAAGACGCTGAACTATCGAACTGACAAATATTCATTTTCTGAGCTCTTACTCTTTTGTTTCAATACGCTTCAGTGTTTACATTACCAACTCTTTAAGAGAGAACATTCATTGATTTAATACACTTGTTTTGAGAGATATCTTAAGGTTGTGGGACCTTAAGTTGGGCATCAACTTATGTGGTGTAAGGGGGAGCGAGTATTCAAAGTGAGGAATAGATCGCTGTGTACGAGGTGCCAAGAACCCATTGAATCTTGGAAAGTATAGTGAAGGCACAGATTCTATCTGTGAACTGGACGTAGGTCATTGTGGATTAGACCGAACCAGTATAACTCCAGGCGTATACCTCGGTGAAATTTTTCTAACACTTTAATCTTCTCGTTATTGGTTTTCAGTTTTATTTGTCTTATCATAAATTTTTATTATCACCCAATTCACCCCCCTCTTGGGTGAAAAGCTTGCATAACATGAAGTAGGTAGTCTTCCCAAAAAAAAGAGAACTCTGATTAAGAGATTGGAGGGTGTTGATCATGAAATCACCCTTCGCTCGCATGCTGGACTTTTAAAGCTTGAAGCAAAACTTTGGAAAGAGTATACCAAAGTTGTTAACCAAGAAGAGCTCCTGTAATACCCCGAATTTTGAGACTTGAGGCTAGAGAATAAGCCTGAGATTAGTGGATTGCTAAGCCCCTGTTTAGCAAGATCCCAAATTGTGATTAAGGGTTAATGACTCCAAAAGTGGATATGGTTAGTGATAAATAACCCTTTTGGAGACTATGATGTGATTTGGCACTCGAATGTGATTCGTAAGTGCTGTGAGCAATGCCGAAACCCTGTATTTAAGTTCAATTATTGATTAACATCTAAATTGACTTAAAATAGAGGGAAGGCGTATATTGTGGCTAAATGAAAAGATGAGAAGTGTTGGTGGTGATTCAATGAGAATTACCGTAATCAGGGGCAAAACGGTAAAGTTACTAACCAATTGGTCAGTTACCGAAGAGGAAACTCATTGGTAACTTCAAGATCAATGGTTAGGATTGATTTGTGTATTAGATCAAGGGGCGGAATCATGTGTATGTGTGTGCATGTGAGCTCATGGAGGATGTTGCAAGATCATGACAAGTGGCAAGATGGGAACCCCTGGATCTTGGTCAACATTCAAACTCTTCCCTCTCTCTTTCATAGTCGGTTAACACATGAGAAAAAGGGGAAAATCTGATTCTCTCTTCATCATCTTCATCTTCACTCCCTCTCTCTCTCTCAAGACTCCATGGCGTCCCAAATAGAGAAGGAAAGAGAAAAGAGAAAGGTGATGTTTTGGCCTTGTTCTTGTCCTCTAATGTTCAAACACTCTTCATTAATGTTGTTCATAGTGATGAGAGCTTCATCTCTATGGTTTTAGATTCTTGATTGGTGGTGTTTGATGGCTTGAGGAAATTTGGAAAGATGAAGAATCAAAGAATTGGTTTAGGAAAGAGGAAGAGGTGAGTATTTGAAGCCTTTTGATCTAAGTTTGTGATTTGTGGATAAGTTTAGTGAATTTTGAATTTTGCCCTGATTTTCTTGTGATTTTGGATTGGATGAATTGGGTTGTGTTTTATGTTGGAAATGGTGCCATGTTGTGGTATTTGGTCATTGGAATTGATTTGGGAACTTGGAATGAAGAGTTACAATGTTGTGATTTGTGTTATGGTTGAGTGATGACATGTTGTGATTGTTGGAAAAACATGTCAATATAATGTGAATTTGGTTGATTTGGTGTTTCCAATGGATTCCTTGTGAAATTTTGTGTGAGAATGATGTTTGATGTGAAAATGGAATCATTGGAAGCCAAATTGCAAAAACTGGAATTCTGTCTTTTAAAGTTCTGTTCTAGGCAGTCTGGTGTTGTGGACGTTTTGAATGGGCAAATGGTCTCTAAAAATTCTGAAACTTTCCAGTCTTGAAGCTCACATCTTAAGCTTCAAAATGGACATATAATTTGTGCCATTTCATTTTGGGAACTGGGATTTATGTTTGCCTAAAGTTTGAGGTCGAAAATGGATTCTGTTTTGGAGAAATGTTGGATTTTGTGTAAATCTGGATTGGTGTGGTGATTTCTAGTAAAGGCCAATATTTTTCCTGTGTAGAGGACTTGATTAGCTTTCATTTGGCTTTGGGATCACCTCATTTCGATTTTTGTGGAATTAATTATGATTTTTGGAAGTTCAGCCAAGAAACTGGATTTTCTGGGCCGCAGCTCGTGGATTCTGGGCCGTAGCCCAAATGTTTCTGAGCGTTTCTGGGCAATTTTGGGCCACAGCCATGGATTCTTGGGCCGCGTCCCACCCCCAAAAATCAGCATTTGGACTTTTAAAAGATGATCTTTGGTCAAGTGTTTCCCAAGCCTTTAGGCATATGTTTGGGCTTTGATTAGCCACCTAAAGGTCGTGAATGATAACCAACTTAAGTGTTTGAGAGTTAAAGAATTGGAAAAGGGATTTAACCCTATGTCCTTATTTGGTTATAGGGTTTGATGTTCGCCCTAAACGTGGTTCGGTATTCATTCTGGTCGTGAGTAAGCTGGAGCTGGAGCATACGTGGAAAGAGGGTAGGGAACTTACCTCTTTTGCATGCTTTGATATTTGTGTTTGTGTTTTGATGCATGTATTGCTTTGCTTGATTATGTGAAACATGTATGAATGATTGTAGCTCTGTTTCTAGTTATGTTATGGCCATGAGTATGTTGTTGAAACATTGAGCACGCAGATATGTCATTATGTGAACATGAGATATGTATTGCAAGCATGTCATGCATTAAACACATATCATACATGCATATAGGTATCTGTTTCCTACTGAGATTCTCTAGAATCTCACCCTCCCCTATCAACCAATTCAGACAGGGTAGTAGATTGAGGATGGAGCATGCAGCCAAGGGCGATGAGGACTTCCTTCGGTAGTCGTTTTGGTAGTTGGTTATCATCCCAGATGGGATATTTGTATTTGGATGTGTATATATGTATGTGGATGAGGATTTGATTATGTGTATGAGAAAGATTTGTGTAATCCCCATCTGAGGGCTTGTATGGGCGATTGTGCCCTGTAAAGCTTGAGTTAATATATGGAAACCGGGATTGCCGAGATTATTATATTGCGTACTCTGATATATTTAAATGTGATTTATCTTTGTGTAGTAATTGTATTCGGAATGTGAATGTGAGACCAGGTTATAAACGATTTCGAAAGGTATTTACGAAAACCTCGTCTGGTATGATGGGTTTGTAAAATGTTATTTGTTTCTTATTGGTCTCTATTTCACTTTAATCGCGTATTTCGGATATAATTACAGAAGGGGGTTACAGCTCCTCTGGAGCCAAAAGTCAAGATGCAAGTGGCTTAAGTACGGAGATTAAAATACTAGTTTCTTTCACTCTTCTACTGTGATCAGAAGAAAGAAAAGTAGAATTGAAGCTCTTCAAAATGACCAAGGTGACTGGATCACGAACCAGGATGAACTAAAGCAATCAGCCCTCAGCTATTTCCAAGAGCTTTACTCCACTAATCAAGATGTGCTGAATGTATCAGATTGGCCGATTGACTTCCTATCTCTGAATGATTCTAAACTCTCATGTATCCAAAAGGATGTGTCTGCGGTGGAGATAAAGAATGCAGCCTTCGAAATGGATTCTTTCAAAGCACCTGGCCCTAACGGATTACAGCCTCACTTTTTTCAGACACAGTGGGAGGTTGTTGGTCTGAAGATCTGTGATCTCATTTTCTCTATCTTTAGAGACCCTGATAAGGTAAATGAGATTAACCAGACTCACATCACATTGATTCCTAAAGTGGACAACCCTACCTCGATTAAGGAATTTCGTCCTATCTCCCTATGTAATATGAGTTACAAAATCCTTAGCAAGGTTCTTGCAAATAGGATGAAGCCTGTTTTGGACTATCTGATACACCCTACCCAGTGCAGTTTCATAAGCGGTAGACAAAGCTACGACAATATAATTCTGGCACAAGAAGCGATTCACACAATGAGAACGATCAGAAAGAAGAAAGGTTATGTAGCTATTAAAGTGGACATGGAGAAAGCTTTTGACAGATTGGACTGGAACTTTCTGTACTTTAATCTTCACAGTCTGGGTTTAAGTGATCATTTTGTAAGGCTTTTGATGACGTGTGTCTCATCTACTACCATGAAAGTAGTTTGGAATGGGTCTCTATCAAACCACTTTAAGCCAACAAGAGGTGTGAGACAAGGGGATCCTCTGAGTCCCTACTTATTCATCCTATGTATGGAACGATTGAGCCAATTGATAAATCGAGAAGTGGTTGAAGGAAGATGGAAACCTTTAAAACTTAGCAACTCGGGGCCGGAGCTCTCCCATCTCTTCTTCGCTGATGACCTTCTCCTTTTCTGTGAGGCTTCCTCAAATCAGATGGAGAACATTAGAGCCGTAATGGCTTATTTTTGTAGAGTCTCAGGGCATAGAATCAACCTTTCTAAATCCAAGTTATTTGCCTCCAGAAATGTCCAGTTTCACAGAGCAATGCAGCTTGGTCAAACCATAGGAATAAATATCTCAGGAGATCTGGGAAAATACTTGGGTGTTCCTCTTCTCCACAAAAAAACCACCAGGCTGACATACGCCCCTCTGGTTTCTAAAGTTAAGAAGAAACTTTCCACTTGGAAAGGCAAATTCTAGAATATGGCTGGGAGAACTGTCCTCATCAATTCTATTCTCTCCACTCTTCCGTTCTACCAGATGCAAACCACCCTTCTTCCTAAAGGAGTTTTGCAGGATCTTGAGAGATTAAATAGAAATTTCTTCTGGAATCAGGGGCTGGATAGAAAGAAGATGCATCTAATTGCTTGGGAGAAAATTAAGATGGACAAAAAGGATGGAGGTCTCGGAATCAAAGATCTTATTAGCCAAAACAAGGCTCTCATTATGAAGCTATGTTGGAACCTCATCACTAGACCGAATGCCTTATGGGTGAAAGTTCTCAAAACGAAATACGATTATGGCGATGGTAAATTTCCAAAAGTCAAGAGGAAAAGGAATCAATCTGCCGTCTGGCACGCAATCACTTCCGTATGGGACTCATTTAGGACAGCAGTGGGTAGAAAGCTTCAAAGCAGGCAATCAACAAATGCTTGGTGGGATTTATGGGCAAACCTTGACCAACCACTCATATACTATGTAGACAAAAACCAAAATTTTATAAATCCTGAGGAAGCAGTTAATACTTTCGTCGGCACAGACGGGAGGTGGAACCTACATAAATGGGGTATGTTCTTATCATGGTGGGTGATTGAAAGGATCAAGAAGGTCTCTCCTCCTTCCCAATCGGTGACGATACTTTCTGGTGGAGGAAATCCTCTGATGGAAATTTCAGCGTCAAATCTGCCTATTCCATGATCTACTCATCACTTGAGGAATCCCAAGATTCATTGTGGCAGTGTATCTGGAGATGGCCTATTCCTGAGAAAGTTAAATTCTTTATGTGGCAATTGTACCAGGAAAGAGTTCCTACAAATTCTATTTGCGCCAAGAGGGATGTGAGGATAACCACTGAGTGTCCATTCGAGTGTAATCGTGAGGAAACAGCAATTCATACTTTGAGAGACTGTGAATTTACAAGTTCTGTGTGGCTTTCTTGTATTAACCCCATTTATTACTCTGCATTTTTTTCTGGAAATTTACAGGTGTGGCTAAATTGGAATACACAGAGCTTACCGGGTGATCGCAAGATGTCTCAGTGGCCCTGGCTTAGGGTCTTTGGTTCTATATGCTGGCTAATTTGGAAGAACAGATGCAGAAGAGTTTTTGAAGGGACTAGTGACCTTCCACAACAACTATTCCACAGAAGTTTACACTTCCTTCACGAAGGCATAGAAGAGGGGCGACTCAGACACAAGATATTCAGAGTCCCCGATAGAGACTCAGCAAGATGGAATGCTCCACCAGTGGGAGGCGTGATTCGAGATAACTCAGGAAAGTGGATTTGCGGATTTCAACAGAACCTTGGATTCACTTTTGGCTCGACAACTTCAGAGATTCAAGCCATTAGATTAGGTCTTCTGACATGCAAAATCAGGAATCTTAGGAAGATCAGATTACACACTGACTTAACAGAAGTAATTGAACTGCTATTCCAGTCAGGTGGTAATTACCATCCCCTCCAGAATGAGTTAGAGGAAGTAAGACAACTAATCTACAGGGATTGGGATTTAGAGATCTACCATTGTCACTGAGAAGCCCTTACATGTGCTGATTTTTTGGCAAAGACGGCCCTCGATTCGAGCAACGACCTGTCATTTTTGGCACACTGGCCAGATTTTTGTGCGCTCCAAATGTTAGCTGATCTCAGCTAAGATTTGATCTCAATAATATTTCTATGTACGCAAGTCTACTATAATGGCTCGTAGTGGCCTCAAGAGTCTTTTTCTCGTCTCTGTAATTCAAAAAAATTATGTTGTTTATGAAATTGTCTTGTGAGATTTATTTTCATTAAGAAATGATTACTACTGCAGAAAATACTTTTAACGTCCGTTTTTAAATCCTATCCTTTTACATGAGAATGCCTATGTGTGTGACGTAATAAAATCTGGGAACAAAATCTGTTAATAAAGGTGTCCTTTTTTAAAAATGAAACGCTGCAAGTGACACATGTTCCTTTTTTAAAAAAAGGCACGTCATGAGACTAACAAGGATAAATGTTGAACCGAATGCAACTAGAACCACTTCTGAAGGAAGCGTGGAAAACTCGAAAGAAGATGATGATCTGTTGGGGAGAAACATCAAGAAAATGCAATCAGAAGGTACATTGGAGGAGGTGAACGCTGTGGGGAGGAGGGGTCCAAATCAAGGAGATGTCGCAATGGAGATTATGGGAGGAAAAGATGCACCAAGGGTGTCATACCAGAAAACGCATACTCCATCGAATCAAGCCAGAAGTCAGATTTCTTACAAAGCCAAATTACTGGGGGAGGAGGAAAAGAAGATGGATAAGACTTTTGATGAGCAAATGCTGGAATGGCTCAATGAGGAGCAGGAGCTGGCCCCTGTATTAACAGAAGAACAGAAGCAAGCCATGAGCGCAATCCCCTCTCTCAGTTTACCGAATGAGAATCTGAAAGACTTGTGTAGGCCATGGAAGGATGCTCTGATCTTGACAGTGTTGGGAAAGATGGCTAATCTGCATATGATGAAGGACAGAATCAAGTGGCTACTTCGATCAGAGAATTTCGAACTGATTGATTTTCCCAATAACTATTATGTTTTTAGGACAGCAGAGAAGGCTTTATGCTCTAGGCTGTTATTTGATGGACCATGGCTGATTCAGGGTCATTATATGGCAATCCAGAGATGGAGTCCTAACTTCAACCCCTATTGTAATAAGGTGAGGAAGGTGGCGGTTTGGATAAGAATTCCTACTTTACCACTTCACATGTATTATGAGGACTGTATGTATGAAATTGGCAACCTGATAGGCAGAACCCTCAAAGTAGATATGAATACACTGGCTCACCAGGGAGGAAATAAACAGGCAGTGGAGAGAGGTAAATATGCTAGAGTAAGTGTAGAGGTGGATCTAAATAAGAAGTTACAATCCAGATTTATGCTCAGGAATCACATATACCCAGTGGAATACGAGGGTCTTAGTGCTATATACTTCAGTTGTGGGATATATGGGCATACATCACAGACGTGTAAACTGAAAATGATTAGTGCGGATTCAGCGGTGAAACAGAGCAACCAGGAAGGAACTCCGATGACCGTAGACGACGGAGAGGAAGACCGGAAATTACCTTTGGTGTCCGTGCCGGGAGTCAATGTCAAGGAAGAGTACGGCACATGGATGCAAGTGAAGCCTAGGGTTAGAGTGCGCCCAAATCCAGTTGAAACAGACAGAAAGATGTCTACAAGAACGGCGCCAACGGTCCGTCACAGGGGAAAGGAAGGGGAAAGAGGTAAAGGCTCGAGATTTTATGCACTGCAACAGTATGGGGAAGATGTCTTATCACGCGAGAAATCGGTTTCAAGTAAGAAACTGAGTCAGGAACCACAGTGGCGGAGAAAGGAAAAGGGAAAACTAACCAAGGATGAAGATGATGTAAGTCTCAAGCAACGGCTAGTGAATCCGATCTCGATCGCCGCGATGGGAGAGACAAGTGGATCTAAGATAGTGCTGGAGGAGTGAGACATGGGGAAGAGTTGGTCAGAGATGACGGGTGTGATGAAGATGCAGATCAGAGATGATGGTGCGGATCGGATAGAGATGAAGGGGGAAGAAACGGGTTTGGAAGTTAATAGGGCTGAGAAGGTTGGGTCATTGATGAAGGGAGGTGGGCCTACCAAAAGATCTAAATTAAGCCCAACATCTATTATAACAAAAAATAAACGGGCTAATACGTTTATGGGCCAAAAAAGTGCAACAGCCAATTTAAAAAGAAACAAGGCCGGAAAACGTAGAGCCCATAAGGTGGTTTTTGGTTCCTTGTCTCCTAATGGGCCGATGGATATGAGCCAGGTAACGGTCAATGAGCAGCAAAGGAAGAATGAGCATGGAATGGATCAGATTGAGGAAAATATATCGAGACCCCTGGAGCATGAGAATGACGATATGAATGATTTCAGGATTAGTGAGGAGGTTGTGTTTGAAACTCCACAGAATCCTCGAAGGTATGCTAATGGTAATGAAGTCGGCGTGGTTGAGGGTCCAGAAGCTAGTTTAAGTGGAGAGTTTCAACCAGAACATGAAGCCACGAAAGGTGAGGGAGGCTTGGTGATTGTTGAGGCCATGGAACTCTCAGAGCTGGAACCAGTATTGCAGTAACCGTCATCCAGGTTCGGTTTCTTCTCCTTTTATTGTTTTTTATGGATTATACAAATATATTAGCATGGAACTGCAGGGGAGCGGGAGGGAAATATTTTCCTGGCAGAGTCAAAGACGTGATTAAAGGGAAGGAAGTTAAAGTCTTAATCCTTACTGAAACCCCTGTCAGTGGCAGCAGGGCGGATAGAATTATTAGAAGGTTGGGTTTTGATAATTGGCTTAGGCTTGAAGCTATGGGTAATGCGGGAGGTATATGGATTTTATGGAATAATGAGGGGTTTAAACTGGATTATATTGCTTCTTCCACCCAAGCCATACATGTTAGGGTGAGGATGGAAAATGAAAATCATGATTTTATCCTTTCATGTATTTATGTTGAACCTAACCGTATCCTTCGTCAAGCTCTGTGGGATGAAATTATTGAATTAAGACACACTGTGAATGTTCCCTGGCTGGTAGTAGGTGATTTCAATGTCTACCTATATAGTGATGATAAAAGTGGGGGAGCGGATCCTAATTATAATTCAATGCGGCAATTTCGGGATTGCGTATCTACGGCTCAGTTGTGTCAAACAGAAACAGTGGGAGACAGGTTCACTTAGGAACGGGGTATGCTGAAAGAAAAAATTGACTGGGCTTTTGTTAACAATGAGTGGAATCAATTATTTCCCTTCACAAAAACTTATCACTTGAGTAAATTTGGATTTGATCATCGGCCAATCCTTGTTAAAACCAATCCTCCTCATAATCATAGCCGTCTGAAACCCCATTTTCAGTGTCAGGCGGCTTGGTTTCTAGAAGAAGAGTTTGGGGATCTGGTGAAGTATACCTGGAGTGGGGAAGGTTGGAATGAGAAGGTTAAAAATTTTGCCACTCAAGCCAGCATGTGGAATACCAGAAAGGTGGGGAACTTGAATGGGAAGAAGAGAAGCATTATTCAAAGGATTGAGAGTATTGAAAGAACTCGGGCTAGACGGGACAATCAACACCTAGTTCAGACTGAGAATGAATTATGGAAGGAGTATAATAAAGTCCTGGCTCAGGAAGAGCTTATGTGGTTCCAGAAATCGAGGTGTAGCTGGTTGAAATGGGGAGATAAGAATAGTAAGTTCTTTCACACGGCTGCAATGATTCGGAGGAGGAGGAGGAATAGAATTGATGGTCTCAGGAATTTGGAAGGCGAATGGACTTTCAATCAGGATGTTTTAAAGCACATGGCGTTCAACTATTACAAAAACCTCTTCCGGAGTGAGCTGACAAATTACTGCTACATTGAAACTCAGAATGGATTCCCTGTCCTTAATGGAGGCGATCGTGGTAAGATAAATGCGGACCTTTCTAAGGAGGAGATCAAAGGAGCGACTTTTGATCTTGGGGCTTTTAAGGCGCCCGGGCCGGATGGGATACAGGCTGTCCTTTATCAGGAATATTGGAGTATACTTGAGGGTCACATATATGAGTTGGTTACGGCTGTCTTCCAGGAACCTGAAAGGGTCAGAGACATTAATAAATCAAACATTGTTCTTATTCCGAAAGGGGAAAATCCAGAGACAATCAGGGACTTCAGGCCAATCTCCCTCTGCAATGTCAGTTATAAAATTATTACAAAGATTTTGAGCCGTCGTCTTCGGGATATTATGAGGATAGTGGTTGGTGAACATCAATGTAGTTTTATTGCGGGTCGTCAGAGCTGTGACAATATTATTATTGCCCAACAAGTGATTCATTCAATGAAGACTAAAGCGGGGAAAAACGGTTGGATGGCAGTGAAGGTGGATCTGGAGAAGGCTTATGATCATCTGGAATGGCCTTTTATTTATGATACTCTTAGAAGTGTGGGTATTGAGGGCAAGATCTGTGGCCTGATTATGGCTTGTATCACAAGTCCTTCTTTCCAGGTTCTATGGAATGGGGAAGCCACTGATAACTTTAGATCGTCTCGTGGAATTAGACAAGGCGATCCCCTATCTCCTTTCATATTCACTCTGTGCATGGAGAGACTAAAGCATATAATACAGGATGCTATCGATGAGGGCGAATGGAAACCGATTAAGCTGAATAGGAATGGCCCCAAAATCTCTCACTTATTTTTTGCGGATGATCTCATTTTATTCGGGGAGGCCTCTGAGATTCAAGTGGAGGTGATTCTGAAGTGTCTGCAGTGTTTTTGTAACAGCTCAGGACAGAGGATGAATAGAGAAAAGACCAGAGTGTGTTTCTCTAGGAAGGTCCATTTCTCCAGGACTCTCGATCTAAGCAGAAAGATGGGGGTTGGCCTAACCACGGATTTAGGAAAATACCTTGGCATCCCTCTTATTCATAAAAGAGTTTCAAAGCTTACCTTTGCGCCGATTATTGATAGAACGTTGAAAAAGATCTCGGGATGGAAAAGGGGCTGTTTAAGCTTTGCAGGGAGAACCACTCTCATTAAAGCTGTGCTATCAGCTTTACCTTCATACCAAATGCAGACTATGTTGCTTCCTAGAGGTAGTCTGCGGGAATTGGAGAGGAGCAGCAGAAGGTTCCTTTGGGATGAACAAGAAAACCAGAAAAAAATCCACCTCATCTCTTGGGATCAGATAACGAAAAATAAGAGAGATGGTGGATTGGGAATTCGAGACATGTGTAAGCAGAATGAAGCCTACATCATGAAACTGTGTTGGCAATTGATGACAAGTACGGATAAGCTGTGGGTTCAGGTCGTGAGAGGGAAATATAAATGGGATCAGTTACATGGGCCTGCGGCCAGAAGAAATGCCTCGGCTACCTGGAGGGGTATCTGTTCTGTTTGGGACAAATTTCAGAAAGGGGTGGGAGTCAAGGTTGGAGATGGGAGTTTAACCTCCTTTTGGTTTGATAACTGGTCTGATTTAAATAGACCATTGATTGAGCTAATTCCGGGACGGGAGCCCTTTGTTGACGGAAATGAAAAGGTGTGTGGCTACATTACTCCATGAGGCGAATGGGATATTGTCAAGTTGAGGAATTGGTTTGATCAGCATACTGTTGGCAGGATTATATGTACAAGTACCCCTTGTGTGCAGAGAGGACAAGATAAGTATTTCTGGAAACCTTCGTCTGATGGTAGATTTACTGTTAGTTCTGCATATCACTTTATTTCTGCAGGTACGGCCAGGTCTAATGAAACATTGTGGAGGCTACTATGGAGATGGGATGTCCCTGAGAAGATTAGATCCTTCATATGGCTTGCAGCACATGGAAGGGTGCATACTGCACAACTAAGAACTATAAGGGGATTATCTGAATCTGCAACTTGCCCTTTCCAATGCGTTCAGGAGGAGGATTTGATGCACCTATTGAGAGACTATTCTAATGCTCGTGAGAGGTGGATTTCTATAGTTAAACCTGTCATGTGGAATAATTTTATTAATTTGCAGGGCTCGGAGTGGATAGAATGGAACCTTAAACATGAAGCTGGCAGGGACTTCACTAAAAAGATCAGATGGGCAACTCTGTTCGGCTACGTGTGCTGGGATATTTGGGTAGATAGATGCAGGAAGCTCTTTGGAGAGGAAGGAGGCACTCAATGTCAGAATGCATACTCTAGCTTCTTTTGGGCGAGCTGGGACAAAGATTTGAGCGAGCATTGCAGTTTTTATACACAAGCAGCTAAAGGGAGCGAGGTCATACCAGGGAGAAGGCCGGGATTCTACACGTTGCAGACAGATGGTTCAGTCCTCCAGTCGGGCCAGAGCGGAAGTGCGGGAATCATTAGAGCAGAGGATGGAGGATGGGTATGTGGCTACATGAGCAATGAGCAATCTGACTCAAGTTCCACCAGTGGTTGCAGAAATTATAGCGATCATCCAGGGACTCCAAATATGCTGGAACAGGGATATTAGAGCTCTTATTTTGTATACGGATTGTATTGAAGCCGTAAACTTTCTTAGTATGGGCTGTGATCATAATCACCCGTTTAAAGAAATAATTGAAGAGGCTAGATTTTGGCTATCTAGAGAGTGGAATGTGCTTCTTAGGCATGTTCCGAGAGAGCACAATGCTCAGGCTGACTGTTTGGCTAAGTTGTCACATAGTGGTACTGAGAGTTTTGTCATCTTTGATCAACCACCACCTCCGGTTGTGGTAAGTGGTGGTGGATGAGAGTATTCGACTGTGTCTGTTTAGATGTTCTGCTGTATTAATCTTCATCTAGATTAATGATATCCAGTTTTAAGTCAAAAAAAAAAAAAAGGCACGTGGTAAATATCTCATAACGTCCATTTTTTTAACGACATTGAGAAGGTTTTCTTTTTTTAAAAAAAAAAAGAATTGAAAGCATTGCGGTCATTCAATTTTCAGAAAGCATGACAGAAAATGTCAAATCCAAAAGCAGAGAAAAGACAAAAGGCAGAAAAATCCTTGACCAAAATATTGCTGGATAAAGAACCTAATTTCTCAAAACACCGTGTTCAGATGGTGAAGAAACAGAGTACAACTGTGCTCGATGAGATTTAAAGTGCAAGAAAACACAAAGATCAAACTTGACAGTCTCTTGAGAAAGAAATAAGCTACAAGTTAAAATCAGGAAGTCTTAAATTCCGAAGTTGTGGTGTGTGATTTTATAAAAATCAAGAGCAAGTTTGTATGATATGTACCTCGCAGATGCCGTTAACAAGGTATCCAAAGAAAAAGCCAGAAGAACAAATGAGAAATTGCTGCCACTTGGGTCTGTTAGAGAGGGAAATGCCAAACAAGCTACGAGCTTGCTCGTCGTTCTTCATCACTCACTCCCGTTGCTTATTGAAAGAAAATCAATCCCAGAGCTACGATATGCAACAATCAAAACCTTCAAAGTCGAAATTTGCTCAAACAAAGAGAAGACGATGAGTTTGAGGCATTTGAATGTCGACTTTGGTGGCCCCAATTTCAGAGAAGGGAGAATGGAAATTGTTAGACTAAGGAGTGGCCATGTCCATGTGCGGAATGGAAGGAAGAAAAAAAAGCTCAGCATGTGTTGAGAATGAAAAGCAGAAAACTTGCTTTTGAGGGCAGCACGGATTTTCACGAGTGGGAGGTGGAGAGAGAAAGAGAGGAATTTTGCAGAAACGGTCCGAGTGAGGGTGAGCGCAAGAGTGCAATTTTGCCATAAGGAGAAAGGGAGGCCGTCTACTATGCAATTTCTGAAAATTTGAATTTGGTAGAGCCCACACTTTTGGCGTTCCTTTTTGTTGGGATGCCTAGAGTTAGGGGTGTTTAAAGTGTCCTGGTTGTCCAGTGTCGATCCCAAACATTTTGATCCCGGAAATTTTTGGTCCTGATTGGAACCGGGATCGGGATATAAGGGACTCGGGACCGGGACCAGGACCAGTCACACATCTTGTGATCCCGGTCCCGGTTTTTTTTTTTTTTTAAATTTTCTCTTAAAAACTAAGTTATTATTTTATTTTTATATTTTTATCCTATAATTTAAGTTATCATTTGATAAAATGTGTATCACATATTTAGTTTGAGTTAAACTGTATATATCGTGATACTAATCCTACTATATAATGTATAAAAATAATAATAAAAATGATGAAGGTGATAATAATAATAATAATAATAATAATAATAATAATAATAATAAAATGCTATTTTTCAATTCTAGATCAATTTGTGTGATTATTATGGCCTTATTAGATGTTAAATAATTATTTTAAACACTAGATTATAGAAAATTTAACTTAGATAATAATATTTTTTAAATTTAATTTTTTTATAAAAAAACTGGGATTTCTCGGTTTGATCCCGGTCCCGCCTGGGATTACCGGGAACGAGATCAAACCAGGACCGGGATGCAATTTGCATCCCGGCCAAAAACTGGGACCGGGACCGGGAGTGGTGGATCCCTGTCCCGGTCCCGAATTTGAACACCCCTACCTAGAGTGGTGCTTTTGGTGTCCCAATTTAAAAAGGGACATTAAAAGTTGACTTTTAGAGTCCTTTTTTATCAAAGGATGTACAATATGTTAAAATTTTTATTCATAATTATAAAAATGCCATCATATTTTTTTTTTAACTTCTCTTTTTGAAAAAAGGACTTTTTTGGGAAGTAAAATCTATGCCTTGTAGTAGTGGACTAATGACATTATATTATATGAATTGATGTTGATTTATAAGATTGGAAAATTTTTCTTAATAACTTATGAATTCATAATGGTATGTAATAATCCATTGTGATTATATCTCTTAAGTATTAATATGAGAGGGGATGATGGATGTGGATTTGATGGGAGTTTATTCAAAGAGGAAATAAGGAAGTGAATTCTTATACAAAAAAAAAAAGAAATAAGATAGTGGGTTTCCCAATTTACAATGGTTAGTCCTTTAGCCCATATGTGTTTGGTAAAGCTTTGACTCCCCATTCACTATAAAAAAAATGGTGTTCTCTAGCTGTGAAATTGTAGCGGTTATATCAAATCGCTACAAATTATAGTATTTGTAGTGGTTCTAAGCTAAACTGATACAAATTTATAACGGCAAGCTACGCGCCAAGTGGCACGACAGATTAACAGCGTTTTTTCTAGTGGTTAGGTAGAACAAACCGCTATAAAAATGGCGCGAATTTCCCGCCAAAACTTGTAGCGGTTAATAAATAAAAACCGCTACAATATTCCCGCCACTTGGCGCGACCAAGACCCGCCAACAGTGTAGCGGTTATAGCAACAAAACCGCTACAAAATGCCAAACGTCATGTATTTGTAGCGGTTATAGGTCTATAACCGCTACAGAATTTCAAAGGTTATTGTAATTTGTAGCGGTTATTATAAAACCGCTACAAATTTAAGGCACCCTGGGTGCTTTGTAGCGGTTATGGTAGCGATTATTGGAATAACCGCTACAAATGTCTAGCTTATTTATGCACCCGCCTTCCTCATTTCTTCGTTTGCTCATTTTGTTTCCTGGGGTTTCTCTGAGTGGTTTCTTCAAGATTTGAGCGTTCAGATGTCTGTGAAGGAGTTTTTGCTATAGTATTTCTCAGTATTTGCACTTGAGGTACATATATAACACGTATTTTATTTGTATTTATATTTTTATTATATTTTTGCATAAAAATGTGACTAAACTGTTTTTTTATTTTTACAGTTGATATGGCTTCAAGAGAGGATAAGGGGAAGGCCCCTGAAGTCCCCAGACAGATTTTACGAGGTGGCAGCAGCCGAGCAGGGGGCAGAGGGAAGGGGCAGCGTGGAGCCAGGGCGACCGCGGCATTTCAGCCTATCCCCCCACAGGAGTCGGCCCTACCACAGGCACCTCAAACTATCCCATAGGAGACGACCGCACTAGAGGTGCCTGAGTTTGGGGGGCCAGATATCAGCGTTGAGGACTACGACGAGGAGGACTTCGAGATTCCGATTGTGCTCAGGGAGATGGAGCAGTTCCTCGATGAGGAGGAGGCTCGGGAGCAGAACAACCCACGAGGGTTGTTTTGGTGGAACGATGTTCTTATGCAGCAGTTACTCCCTCTGGCTATAAAGAATACACTTCCTCTCGATGTTTCCATCGTTTTGGTGGAACTTTGTTTTTTCTTTCGGAAGTTGTGTTCTAAGGTTTTGATCGTTGAGGAGCTTGATCAGCTGCAGTCGAAAATCATTCTTACGCTTTGTCATTTAGAGATGATCTTTCCTCCATCCTTTTTTACTGTGACGGTTCACCTTACAGTCCACCTCGTTCATGAAACAAAGCTCGTTGGACCAGTACAATATCGTTGGATGTATCCGATTGAGAGGTACTCATTTTAAATATGTGCTTTAATTTATTCTCCGTATTTAATGTTTGCTAGTCGTCCTTTTCAACTTTTTATATCAATTTTTAGGCATGAGCAAGGAACCCGTAACCCGATAAGCCTGCCCATACCCGTAATAAATTTACCCATTTTGGGCCCACCCAAAACAGGCCCGTAACGGGCGAGCAAATTACCCACTCATTTAAGCATTAAATGGGCGGGCTATGGGTACCCCTTCGGGCTGCCCATACCCGCCTGTTTATTTTTTTTTATTTATTGGTTTTATTGAAGATTAAATAGAAATGCAAGGATGATGCATGTTAAGAAGACTGATTATGGAAAGATGCCGATACTTTTATTGAATGGCTTTTGTTAACAGTTTTGTTCCTTTAGATTCAAAGTTTGAATACTCTTTTTAATTGTGATATAAGGCTTAAATTCTGAATTTTTGATTGTGAATGTTACTATGTGATGTTTTAATTTAAATTAAAAGGTACATTGCAGACAGTTATATGAGTATTATGTGTTTGTTAAATGCAAAAGCGCAGTACTGTAGGACTTAAAGTATGACAATGAATTGTTTTACACTTTACAATAGTAGGGATTTTTTTAATATTATATGCTAAATGGGCTGCCCATTACCCGCCCAAATTTGGATGGGTATGTCCAGCCCGTTTATTACCGGGCTATCTCAGGTACTTAACGTGTACGTTCTAGCCCGTACCCATTAAGACATAAACGGGCGGGTAAGGGTCAGCCCAAATCGCCCATTACTCAGCCCTATCAATTTTCTCTTCTGTACTTCGTAAGTTCCTTGGGAAATTAAAATCTTACGTAAGGAATAAGGCGTGGCCAGAAGGTTCTATAGCTGAAGGCTATATAGGGGATGGGGTGCTATATTTTTGCTCAAGGTACTTTGATGATCTTGAGACGGCTTTCAACCGTCCACCTCGTGTTGACGATTGTCCTGAACCTGCGCCGACATCAAGAGAATTTATCCCTCGTGTTGGTAAACCAGTTGGAGCAACTAAGAACTTCAAACTAACGGCAACTGAGAAGTTGCAAGCACATAGACATGTCTTGATTAATTGCACTCAAGTTGAACCTTTCATACAGTAAAAATTGTACACTCACATGTTATTCGATCTATATCTTTCGTAACATTTCTCACTTTCATTTCACTATCACCTTTCCATTATTAATTGTAGGGAATTCAGAAGTCATGTTAAGCGTCAACTCAGGATCCGTACACAGACATTCTCGGAAGTTGATATGAGGCTCCACAGAGAATTCCTGAGCTGGTTTGTGCGCAGAATACTAAATGACCACAACCCACACTCACCAGATTTCAAAGCTCTTGCAATCGGCCTTCTTGATCATGCAAAAAGGTTTACAGCATACAATGTCAATGATTTTAAGTTTTACACGGTTTCACGGGATCAAGGATTGCAAACACAAAATTCAGGTGTTTATGGCACATTTGGGACAAGGAGTTATGCGAGCAACAGTGACGCCAACATGCAGTTCGGAGGCGTCCCTTACTATGGCAAGCTTCTTGATGTGATCAAACTTAATTATCAAGGCCGTTTCACCGTGACGCTGTTCAAGTGTTTGTGGGAAAATACCACTACTTCTCGGGGACTGACAACTGACGACTTAGGGATCACATCAGTCAATTTCTCACGGCTGATTCATACTGGTATTTCTCAAGATGATGAGCCGTATATTCTAACTTCAGAGGCACATCAGGTTTATTATGTCGAGGACGAGAGGCATAGGGATTGGCACATGGTTGTTCATCTAAAGCCACGAGACCTTTACGACATGGGTGAAGGTGATAACATCGCCTACGAGAGTGAGCTATTTCAGCCAGCCGATTTTGAAAACTATTTCCCTGAAGGCGATGACAATTTACCTCTATTGCGGTGAGTTTTTTCAAGTCCACGTCATTTAAATTAAATTTTTTAAATTTAATAAAACATGCATCCCTAACAATAATTTTTCTACATAATTTCTGTAGGGATGACGACGATGAGTGATCAAATTCAAATTATGCTTTTCTCTTTAAAAAAAACTGGAAAAAATTTTTTAAAATAAACTTTAAAAAACAAAATTTAAAAAAAAAATTAAAATAATATTTGTAGCGGTTACTAAACCGCTATAAAAGTAACAATAACCGCTACTAAATAAAAACCGCTACAAAATCGACACATTAACCGCTACAAATAGTACGTGAATCCCTATAAATACCCTTACCACAACTCATTTCAAACACTCTCCAATTTCTTTTCACCTTACCTTTCTTTCATTTTCTCTCATTTACAACTTCTTTTGTATAAGTAGAGGAGCTGAATAATACGATCATATATGGTAACAAGTTTTTTTTATTTTTTTTACAATACTTCTTTCCTTTATATAAAATTTATTCTCACCATTCTTTTTCCAGATATATTAGAGCTGTATCTCATTTTCATCTATTTTTCATACACAATTACATTATATTAGACAACATAATAATTCCTTATTACCTACATATCCTTAATAATATTATTAATATAAATTTTGTACTCATCCAATTAAATTAAATTTATCCTTCTAATTTATTAATAGGCTAATTAAATTAGATAAAATAATAAAAAAAGAAACTAATTAATTTAATATTAAAAGAACAGAAACAAATGATCATATATTTTTTTTAAAAAAATTAAATATTTGTAGCGGTTATTAAACCGCTACTAACAAACGTGCATTTTTAAACTCAAATTACATATTTTGGCGCTAAATTTGAATTTCATGAAATTAGTAGCGGTTTTATAACCGCTATAAATTTCATAAAAATTCAAAATTAGTAGCGGTTTATTAACCGCTACAAAATTGAAAAAATGTCATTTTTCTTTTCCCGCCTTTAAAATTTCAATTTCTTATATTTGTAGCGGTTATATAACCGTTACAAATATCTCTGAAAAAAAAATTTCATCCATGGGGATGTTGTAGCGGTTTTTTGTAACCGCTAGAAAGGATGTAGCGGTTATGTTCTTTGAATAGCGGTTTTATATAACCGCTACAAAACCGCTTGCAACATACGATTTAGTAGCGGTTTTCCTAACCGCTACTAATGTTGTTTGTAGCGGTTAAAACCGCTACTAATACCCATTTTTAACCGCTACTAAATCACATTTTTTTTTGTAGTGATTAATATGTTAGAGGGGGAACCCATGGTCCGGTTTTGTGCTTTGTGGATTTTGGCTGGTCCATATCGCTTGATTGGTGACCTTGTTGAGTTGAACTACTAGTCACATGGGTGAGTAATAGCTCATGTATTCAGTTAGAGGAAATAAGGGAGATTAGAGAATATATTCTTATGTATTGATTTTGTGCACCCATGTGATAAATATGAGAATGAGATTATGCCACTATGAATTGATACTCATGTAACCATGTGATATTTGTTACAATGCTATGAATTTCCAATTGGTCCATTTAACACTTTATGAGCACTTACTCGTATACCCCATGAGCTAGATTGTTGTGTTGTTGAGGCTTTTGTCTCACCTCATCAATTTAACATTTTTTCAAGTGATAGTTCTTGTGCAAGTCTATCAGGGAAGGCTCTGGAAACTTAAGCTACTTCTGCTAAGAGTAGTGCTTCCATCTTTTTGGTATATGTTGGATTATTGTATATTACCACGTTATAGGGCTCATCATGCATACTCTGATTTTTTTTGAAGATTTGATGCATTAACTATATACTTTAGATTTCTCTGTCACTGGATAACTCTTGATGATTTTGGGTGGCCTAGAGGTCTTATGATTATGTTTTAAAATTGTGGATCCACATCTTGATTTGACTTGGATATTTTGTTATATGATGAAGTATTATTTAGTTGAAGAGTTGGGGTTGTTAATGAATGTATGCTCTAGGCTTAGTGAAATTCAAAGCACAATTGTGTGCTTGAGTTTCTATTGAGGGATTTTGTTCTTTTAACCATGACAGTCCTTGTGAGAATTTAGTTTTTAAACTTTTCTATCATGGATAACATATTTCAATATTTAATATTCTTTCATGACCATGTTACTGTTTTGGCTATAAGGAAAGGATTTTACACCTCACTACAAAAAAAACGTGATTTAGTAGCGGTTAAAAATGAGTATTAGTAGCGGTTCCAACCGCTACAAACTAAGTTAGTAGCGGTTATTTAAACCGCTACGAAATCGTACGTTGCAAGCCGTTTTGTAGCGGTTATTTAAAACTGCTACTCAATGAACAATAACCGCTACATATTTTGTAGCGGTTCATTTAAACCGCTAGAACACCCAGAGATATTTATAGCGGTTATATAACCGCTACAAATATAAAAAATTATTATATTGAGAGCTAAAAAGAATTTTTTATTTTGTAGCGATTAACGAACCGCTACTAATTTTGAATCTCATGAAATTAGTAGCGGTTTTGGAAAACCGCTACAAATTTTAAATTTCATGAAATTAGTAGTGGTTTTCCAAAACCGCTACTAATTTAATGAAATTCAAATTTAGCGCCAAAAAATTTAAATTGAGTCGTAAAAAAGCGCGTTATTTAGTAGCGGTTTAATAACCGCTACAAATATTTAAAATTTTTTTTTAAAAAAATAAAATAATATTTTTCTGTTTTTTCAATATTATATTAAATAATTTATTTTCAATAGTTTAACTATTAATAAATAAAAAGGAAAAATGTAATTGAATAGGATTAGTATAAAATTTATATTAATAATATTATTAAGGATAGGTAGGTAATAAGGAATTATTATGTTTTATAATATAATGTAATTGTGTATGAAAAATAGATGAAAATGAGATACAGTTATGATATATCTAGAAAAAAAGATGATTAGAATAAATTTTATAGAAAGGAAAGAAGTATTCTAAAAAAAAATAAAAATCTTGTTACCATATTTGATAAAATTATTCCGCTCCTCTACTCATACGAAAGAAGTTGTGAATGAGAGGAAATGAAAGAAAGGTAAGGTGAAAAGAAATTAGGGAGTGTTTGAAATGAGTTGTAGTAAAGGTATTTATAGGGATCCCCGTACTATTTGTAGCGGTTATTAATTAGTAGCGGTTATGTATATTTTTGTAGCGGTTTATTATTCGTAGTGCTATTTGTAGCGGTTAATGTAGCGGTTAAAAAACCGCTACTAATATTATTTTAATTTTTTTTTAAATTTTTTTTTACATTTTATTTTTAGAAATTTTTTGCATTTTTTTAAATTTGATCACTCATCGTCGCCATCCCTACAGAAATTTTGTAGAAAAATTATTGTTATTGATGTATTATTAAATTTAAAAAATGTAATTCAAATGACGTGGACTTAAAAAACTCACCACAGTAGAGATAAATTGTCATCGCCTTCAGGGAAGTAGTTTTCAAAATCAGTTGGCTGAAATGGCTCACTCTCGTAGACGATGTTATCGCCTTCACCCATGTCGTAAAGGTCTCTTGGCTTTAAATGAACGACCATGTGCCAATCCGTATGCCTCTCGTCCTCGACATAATAAACTTGATGTGCCTCTGAAGCTAGAATATACGGCTCATCATCTTGAGAAATACCAGTATGAATCGGCCGTGAGAAATTGACTGATGTGATCCCTAGGTCGTCAGTTGTCAGTCCCCGAGAAGTAGTGGTATTTGCCCACAAACACTTGAACAGCGTCACGGTGAAACGGCCCTGATAATTAAGCTCAACCACATCAAGAAGCTTGCCATAGTAAGGGACGCCTCCGAACTGCATGTTGGCGTCACTGCTGCTCGCATAACTCCTTGTCCCAAATGTGCCATAAACACCCGAATTCTGTGTTTGCAATCCTTGATCCCGTGAAACCGTGCAAAACTTAAAACCATTGCAAAACTTAAAACTTAAAACCATTGACAAAACGCGCCCAGTCGTTCGGCGGGACGCCGTCCGGGACGCTCTCCTGCAGCTGCTCCAGAGGCATCGTCCCGTCCCCATCCACACTGTGGAAGAGACGGTTCCTCCTGTTCCTCCAGGCGTCGCCCATCTTCATGAGGGCGTACCTCTTCCGGTTGGCCCGGACGGCAAACCGCAGCTGAAAAAAATACATTTAAATATCAATAATTATAAAAACTATAATTTAAAAAAAATAATTAAATAGAATTAATTAAAAAAATATTAATTAAATAGTTTTAATTACCTGAACCACCTCCTCCCAAGCCTGGTCCTTCGGCCCCTTCGGAATGTGCCTCCACGTCGGGAAGTGAAGGGGGAACCGCATCCAATTCGATCCCAGGTCGCTCAGGAAGCGGTTGAGCAGGTGACCCCCATTGTGGATCGGCTGGTCAGTGCCCTCGTTCCACGGCACTATAACTCGCAGGGACCGGTCCATGCTGTTCAGACCGGTCACATCCAGCCTCCTCGTCGACACGTTCCCCTGCTCATCTGCACAGTTGACCACACCTTAGATAAATTATAATTCAAAGTTAACATTTCAAATTTAAATAAATAACTTACTAAATTAAAAAAGTAATTTACCTTCGACCTGCACCTCAAACCCAGTGGACCGCGAAGACGACCCTCGTGGGTTGTTCTGCTCCCGAGCGTCCTCCTGATCGAGGAACTGCTCCATCTCCCTGAACCCACCAAGCGGGATCTCGAACTCCTCCTCGTTGAGGAAGTCCTCAACGCTAATCTCTGGCCCCTCCACCTCAGGCACCTCTGGTGCGGTCGTCCCCTGTGGGATCGTCGGCGGTACCTGTGGGGGGATGGGCTGAGATGCCGCGGTAGCCCTGCCTGCGCGCTGCCCCCTCCCTCTGCCCCCTGCCCGGCTGCTGCCACCCCGTAAAGTCGGTCTGGGGACCTGAGGGGCCTTCCCCTTATCCTGTCCTGAAGCCATATCAACTGTACAAATTTTAAAAAAAATATTAGTCCATTATTATGCAAAAATATAATAAAAATACAAATATAAATAAAAATATGTGTTTTATACGTACCTCAAGTGCGAATACTGCGGAATACTGACCAAAAACTCCTATAGAGACGTCTGAACGCTCAAATCTCGAAGAAATCACTCAGAGAAATCTCAGGAAACAAAATGGGCAAACGGAGAAATGAAGGACAAGGGGGGTATAAATAGCCAGATATTAGTAGCGGTTATTAAAATAACCGCTACTCTAACCGCTACAAATTTAATTATTTGTAGCGGTTTTACAATAACCGCTACAAATGTTTACAACGTTTGAAATTCTGTAGCGGTTATTGCTTAGAACCGCTACAAATGTCTGGACTCTTTAAATTCTGTAGCGGTTATAGGGGGAATAACCGCTACAAACGTATGACCTTTGGTATTTTGTAGCGGTTATAGGGCCTATAACCGCTACAAAATCCTGTGTTGGTATTTTGTAGCGGTTTTTGTGCTTTAACTGCTACAAAATAACCGCTACAAGTTTTGGCGGGAATTTCGCGCCAAATTGGTAGCGGTTTTTTTTAGTAAACCGCTACAAATAATCTTGCCGCTACAAATTTGTAGCGGTTTAGGTAAGAACCGCTACAAATACCATAATTTGTAGCGGTTTAATATAACCGCTACAATTCCACCGCTACAAAATACCTTTTTTTTTGTAGTGCCTCCCAATCAAGCTTAATTTCTTCAATGTTCCAAACACCAAGTAACTTGTAGCCATGAGAACAATGATAATGAATAATGAATGATGGGGTGGCGTAGGGAAATAATTGGTTGATGATGAAGACTCTGAATGTGGCCAGGGTCCGTGGAAAAAGAAATCAAATGAGATAAGGGCTGTTTGTTGTGGCGTTGGAAGAGAAGGAAGGAAATCAAATCAGTTGCTACCTTCTCCTGTCTTTAATATAAGAATTACTTAAAAGTTGGATTTGGTCTTACATACAATACCTCAATCTACTCTCTCCCTCTCACCTTTATAATGACCCCAAGTATCCGTCTTAATTGCTCACATTAAGAATTTTTTATCTAAGGGTAATTACGATGAAAGATGGTGTTTTAGGAAAATCAACCCATATTTATTATAAATATTTAACAAATTTCCTTGATCAACCCAAATTATTCAAATAACTTTTATATTAAGGGCATGACGTAGTAATATAGAGGTGGGTGATAGCCGAAGAAATGGAGTAGAAGATGGAGAAGACTATTGTGTGGCACTAGACGAAGATGTGTTGAACTTCAGCTAATTAGAATTTAATTGGCCCACTCAAAGTTCAGTCATTAAATTTTCTTTAAACTTTCAAAATTAATTATGCATCATAGAATTTTATTATCCACTTTTTCTTGGCTTACAAGAATTAAACGAGATAATGATTTTACAGATTTGGAAATATTAACCCATCACAAAATAATCCACTGAAATGTTAACAATTTAAGCTCAAGAGTCTCATAATTAATTCCAATTTATGTTCTTTTTTAAAATTGGCTAATGATTTAAATATCAACTAATAAATTCTAAATAGCCTTAAATTATTATCAAAATATATGCACTCTTTACCATGCAAAAAGGTTTTCTCCTTTCTTTGCAAGTGTGCTTCCCAGATTAGAATTTATATTCCACTAATTAAAGTGTAAAAAGGGTTTTTACCTTCTCCTAACAAATGCATGTATGAAACTCAAACTTGTGTTTTCTTTCTAATGGGGTAAGGATGCTTTTCACATCAACCAACATCATCCTATATATAAACCTAAAATATTTATATTTATAAATATAAAAAATAATTATGATACCTTAATTAATTATATTTATAACTAAAATAATAGTAATTTCAATTTAATTTAATTTATAAATATGGAAATATATGACCCTTTATATTTGTCGATTAAAAAATAAAAACATCATATAAACTAAGAAAGAAATGTGCAAAGACGTTATAGATATATATAGAGAACATAAAATATATAGATATATAGGACAAAAAAGTATATTTTTTCATTTATTATATCTCAAGGCTAAATAAGGAACACCATCATCGAAGTTGTCTTATATGAAGAGATTGTATGAACTAAACCCGGTTAGCAATATTCAAGCTGATTCCTCTTCAAATCAAACCTAACGTAAGGCCTTCCAAAAGCATATATGTCAACAATTTAAAATGAGAAACCAATTCATATTTAGGAAAATCAAAAAACGAAAATTAATTAACCCACCAAGTCATATTAAATCAGCAATGACCCGATGACAATGACAACAAACGAAAAGGGGAAATATAATTAAGGTCCTAACTTTTAAAAATAGTATACAAAAATCCTCATTCATAAGTGAAAGAGCTAGCATTAACAAGTTATGAGACTTGTTATATTATTTTCTTTATTTAGGACTTGAATGATGCTCCTTTCCAAAAAAAAAAAGAAGTCAATCCATTTACAAAAGAAACTGTCAAAAGTCGAAATCTTCCTAGCTTGTCTTCAATCTCTTGAGCTCTCTCATCTCATGCTCATTCTCATCAACTCCAGCAAGCTCTTGGTAATCAACCAACTCTGAGGCTCTTACAATCGCATCCTCAATCTTCTTCTTGTCTTCAGCTGAAAGCCTTGAGTAGTTGAGTATATCATCCCATTATTTATTCTAGTCTTGATTTCGTATATATAGTCCTCCAATTCATTCTTTGCTTTAGCTCTCTTCTTGTACCTCTCATCGTCAACCTTGTATATCTCAGCTTCTTGAACCATCTTTTCAATCTCTTCTTTTGATAGTCTTCCTTCTCTATTAGTTATGGTTATCCCGTTCTCGTTCCCTGTACTAGTATCCCTAGCAGAGACTTTAAGATCCCATTCTCATCAATGGAAAAGCAAACTTTGAAACTAGGAACACCCTTTGGTTTTGGGGGAATGATAACCTTAAACGTATCCAACCAGCTGTTATCTTTAGCCCTTGTTCTCTCACCTTGAAAAATAGGAAACGAGACCACTGTCTGGTTGTCAAACACAGTGGTTATCTTTGACAACATTGATGTAGGAATGCTAGTGTTCCTTGGTATTACTACTTGCATGATACCATTATATAATTCGACCCCTAAGGACAATGGGGTGACATCTCTCAAGACAATGGCCTTTAAATTTTCATCTCCTCGTCCACTTCATATGGAAGCTTGAACAGCAGCACCATAAGCAACAGCCTCGTCAGGGTTGATGCTCCTGCAAAGATCCTTCCCATTGAAGAAGTTTTGTAATAGTTGTTGAACTTTAGGAATTCTTGTAGATCCACCAACAAGGACAACCTCATGAATACTGCTCTTGTCCATCCTAGCATCTATAAGGCATTTCTCTGCAATTCCCAAACACTTCTGGAAGAGGTCTTTGTTCAATTCCTCAAACATCGCACGAGTGATTGTTGAACAAAAGTCAATGCCCTCATATAAAGCATCAATCTCAATTGTTGTATTAACAATTGAACTGGATGAGAGTGTCCTTTTTGCCCTCTCACATGCTGTTCTCAACATCCTAAGGGCCCTTGGACTCCTGTTAATATCCATCTTATGCTTCCTCTTCAATTCTTCCACAAAGTAGTTAACCATTCTGTTGTCAAAGTCCTCTCCCCCAAGGTGCGTGTCACCACCAACCGCTTTAACATTAAAGTCACCCTTGTTAATTGTGACGAGAGACACATTAAAGGTCCCACCACCAAGATCAAACACAAAAATGTTCCTCGCTCGGTCATAGCTATCTTTCTTATCAAGACCATACGCGATTGCTGCAGCAGTGGGCTCATTCAATATTCGTATAACATTGAGGCCAGCAATTGTACCCGTATCTATAGTTGCTTGACGTTGAGAGTCATTGAAATAAGCTGGCACAGTGACAACAACATCGTTAACAGTTGTACCAAAATACGTCTCGGCAATCTCACGCATCTTTGCTAATATCATGGACGAGATTTCTTCGGGTAGAAAATGTCTTTCCTTAGATTTGAAATTTACCACAATTTTGGCCTTATCTTCATCACCACCAATTATTTTAAATGGCCAAAGATTGATATCCCTCTGAACATGTGAATCATAAAACCTCCGACCAATTAATCTCTTCACATCTACAAAATATTAATGATGGCAGATAAAAAGAAAAAAAAAAGTTAACTATATATACAATACAAAAAAAACCAAGTATTTTCACATGAGCCAGATCCGAACCGGGATGAGATTGAAAAAAATTATTTACAACATAATTATAAAACTAATTTTTTTTCTTTTGTTGGCTTACTGTTGGGGTTAAGAAGATTTAACACAAGCTCAGAACAATAACTAATGGAAAATAGAAGATGAGAAAGGAGAATTACCAAAGACAGTGTGTTCGTTTGGATGAGCGATTCGATTGCTTATAAGTTACTTTTTAATAGTGATTTACGGTATACGAGGTAAGTATGTGAGAGGAGTTGTGTCTCGATTTACGTAAAAAGCAACTTATAAGCAATCTGGTCGCCCAAACAAACAGACGCGTGTTAGTAGGGTTAATTGCAGCCTGATTCTTGGTAGCTTCACCGACCATCCCTTGAGTGTCAGTGAAGGCAACATAAGACGGCGTCGTTCTGTTGCCCTGATCGTTGGCGATGATCTCTACTCGATCATGTTGCCATACACCAACACACGAGTAAGTGGTTCCAAGATCGATTCCTATGGCTACCTTCTGGTGGGATTTATCGGCCATTCTCTTCCCTTTCAAGTTAATGGAAGTTTTGGGAGGCGGAGTTTTTGTTGGTTAGAAGGGAATCGTTGACCAGAGACAGAGACGTAGGAATCGAAGCGGCGAAATCAAGAAATTTTTACTGGGTAAGATACTCTATTCATCTTCATGTATATCCATACCTAGCGCAATTTTTATTTCCTAGTTCAGAATTAGGTTATCCTAGAAGATTTCTTTTGTTTTTTGTTTTTTTTTTAATTTTAGAAAAATACCTTTAAGATATCACAATCACAAATCAGTTTTGTTTCTTACAATACATTAGATATTGCCCACACTACATTAGGAATTCACAACTTATTTTATTAGGAAATCGCTGATTTAAGATTTTCAAATTTTAAAGGTATTCTTGTGAAACATTTACCTTTTGTTTTTGCTTTTTAACTTCTTTTCTTTTTCGAACTAAGAAATAAGAATCATATCTTAAGTGTAGTTGTTGTTGCAACCCCAATGATATGATATGTTTTTAAAATTGATATTAGGTTGAATATATTATGAAATAATATTATACTAACATATTTTTTACCATCATATTACACTAATATAGTACTTGATAAATTAAATATATTAAAGGAAAAATCTAATATAATTCTAACTGAAATACCATAATCTAAATTCAGGCTTGCACTTTTGACAAATTTCTAACTAAGACAAAAAGTCTAATTAGGGATTTTAGAATCTTGTTAAATGAACATAGTGCCCCATCTGGTAAATTGAAGGAAGAACATAACTAGGCGCAATTTGAAAGGTATCAACCTTCAGATAGTTGACGGAATGCCCCTCTTTTCTTTTCAATTTAGATTGAAGAAAGGTGCACCACAAGTTCATAACAATAAAGAAAGAAGTTGAATTTATTTAATGAACTATATATTGTAATTTCATTAAGATACTGTATAATAGCTCTATCTCAACACGTTATAAGCTAAAAGAAAACTCAATCAAATTAATGGTTTCCATATAATAGTTTTAGCCACAGTGAGAAAAGCATCAGACTTCAACCCATAGTACAATTTAAAAAAAGCGAATGCATAAGCGATGAGCAACAAAAAGAGTTTACATGAATTTAGAACTGCAAATTGAAAATTGGAAGAGAAAGCTTTTCTTCTTCTTTTTAATCCAGGAAAACGAATGAAAAGTGTTGCTTAAATATATATATGTAGTCTTTCAAAGCTAAAAATGGGAACAATCAGTTCAAAATGGCATATGCGTTACTTTTTTTCCAACTATAGAAGGATATTTTGGTCATTTAATATGATTCTAAAATCTCAAATCGCGCCGTTTGCGTGATTAGAAATTTGTTTTTTGTTTGACCTGAGATTAAAAATTAGTTAAAAGTATAGGTTTCATTTTGGATTATGATATTTCAGCTAAATTATAATAGGATTTTCTTTAAACTGTTGATAATGCATTTATGCTAAATGTTTATATATGTAAATTAATATTGTTATCCAAGATGGCCTCTAAAAAGTATGTGACTTAGATAAGGCTCTCAATGGGAAAAAGGCCCATGGACTTGGTTTGTAAAGTTAATTACAACATCTAAGTGCTTGTTTGTTTTATTTTTTGCTTATTTTAAATGCTTTTGCATAGTACATAGGGAAATATTGGAGAATATAAGAATTTTGGGCTTACCTAGAATCCGATAGACTCACTAAAGTACCCACACGAAATCAGAGTACTGACGCGGACCCCGATCACGTTACACAGCAAACATACCGAAGAGAGGAAGAAAAGAAAATATTCTTATGAGAAATCTTTTAGAGGGAGAAGAGCAATATTCTTTTTGTTATATTCTGACAAGCCTTCTCCTTTAATCCCACACCCTATATATATAGTGGACGTACGGTCACATAGGAATAGATACAACCCTTAAATGTATGGTTATAAGGTAATAGATATATCCCTTAAACCACAAAGGATATCTCTCTTTATAACCCATGTCTCTTCATGATAGTTCCTCTTGAATGGGCTTGGGCCCTAATCTACCAAGTATGGACTAGTATATTTCAACATCTCCCACTCACACTTGGTGGATTAGATGTTATGGGCCAAGTCTCTTTCTCTTACTTCTTTCATACTAAATGTTTTGTCGTGACCGCGTGGGCATGACGTCTTCATTTAGGCACTTTATAATAGAAATATCTTTTTTATAGAGATCAGCACAAGACAACTTTGTAGTGCAGCTCGATATTGATATAATGCCTGAATGTCCTATATTTATCAATATATACTGCTCTCATGGCCAATCTAATCCCTTTTGAGTCAGTATAAAACTCAGATTGCCTTTTTTTGTATGTATAGTGTTGACACTTTTGAAATTACAAAATAATATCATAAGGGACCAGTCTCAGACACCAGTATAGGTATGTATATTTCAAGTAATAATCTTCCTTTCGCCCGTATATCACTTTGATATGAATCAACCGCTTTCCTAACATAATACCTTTATATCACATCAATCAAGATCATAGGACAAAATGCTAAAGTAGCAGATGTTGAAACATATTTTCATGATAATGTTTAAGTCAAAGGACATCATTGAAAGGTTAACGTTTCTGGGACTCACACAACAATGAAGTAGAGATCCATTCACTTGCTTCCTATTTGTAGTTCTTTAGTACATGCGGTATGAATCACGTGCTAAGGCGTTACTCTTATGCTTTAAGGGCGTATTTCATTTTAATTTTATCATTAACACCGTACAGACTTAAGTCTAGACACTCCCATTATCTAAACCCAAATTCCTCAACTTCACTCACATTACATGATGTCAATTTTGAAGAATTTGTTGTTTGGTAATAGGTATCATGGACATGGGCTTCCATGATTTGATCCATATTTACAATCAAGGATCTTATCTCGACTTATTGCACTTTAAGTCAAGACAACAAAGTTTGTGTTTCTTCTCTACCATATCAGCACTCTTACTGCTTTGCTGGTGAACACAATTGTCTCATCTTTACACACTCCTTCTGAATGTCAAAGGTGGTCGCTTGTGTGAGAAAGTCGACCTCACCAACCTATACGACATATTAAACATGTATACTTGCACACACGTTGAAAGCCAAATGAAGTATCATTTTTTCATACCATATGTATGACAAAGGACTTAACATGTTTCTTATACATGTCCTTGGTCATTAGGCTTAGTTAGGGCACTTTGTATATGCATATGTTGTTCAACAACAACTTTATGTTATATAGTATATCTCATATAGCTATACCTTTGCATTTAGTTTATCTATTATGCTTAGGGTATTTTGTTTAAACAATGGTTGTGTACTCACAATACTTTAACACAAGATTTGAATTCTCACTTTCAACTTTCACATGTTCTATACATGAACAGTACTAGCCATATAGCCTCTTGTACTACCATAGTACATACTTCAAACGCGCATAATCAATGTACTCTACAAGTATCTCAGGACCCTTCTGTGAAACCATCTAATGTCTTTCACAATGGTTAGACTAGTAACGAATTACAAGTTATACCATGAGCATATATCTAGTCTTGTATACATCACTGCATACATCACACTACTAATAGTATACATTGCTAACAGTATCGATATAGACATTCTTTTTCATTATCTTCTTGATTGGTTTAGTTAGGGAAATTTATCAAGACATAAACTCACTCCTAAAGTCATTGGGGTATCCATGGGATTGCATTAACTTATTTTGGATCACTAAAGAATCTTCTTAATGTAATTCTCTTGTAAAAGAAAGGAATCTTCTTAAGCTATCTCTTTGGATCTCAAATCCAACTGCTTTACCCATGAACTTCTTTTTCAAATTTACTAGCACTAATCTTTAATAGGCACTACCAAATTCAAACTATATATGTCCAATAGTATATCATCCACTTAAAGGAATAACATCACAAATCATTTGTCAATGGTTCTCTTCAACTGTTTTAAAACCACATTGGGTTACCGCTCTTTTGAAGCATTAAACATCACTATCTGGATTATTGCACCAATCCATAAAAGGACTTCTACAAGAACACATGAATTCACCACTATGTGAAACTTCAAATACTACTTTTAGTGAAATTGAATAGTCACTGCATATAGATTTCTTCATCCAGATCATCACTCAAATTGTAAGTTTTATACTCACATGATGTAAATTTAAATTCAAATAGTTAACTATTGCCATATTAAAACTAATTTAAATGCACAACAAGCAAGAAAAATGTCTTCCTGTTATGCATACCCCTCTGTAACCACAAGTCTTGTGCATGCCAATTGATCCGCCTACTTTTCTCTTAAACCTAGAGAGCTCACTAGTCGCAATAGCCCTTTTGACTTGGTAGTATATCAACTAATTCTCAAGTTGATTCTTTTTCAAAGAACCCATTTCCCTTTCCATTGCTTTCTTCCATTCTTCCTTGACATGGTCTCTTATACATAACACAACTCATCCTCCTCCATTGGAATAACCATGAACATTTTTCTTAGTTATTCCTTTTCATTGGAGCTCTTACCTTCTTTATTTTGTTTGGTCTCTTTATTGACCATTCTAAGCTCCCACTCACAGAAAAAATTGAGGATTGTCAACATATTCTATACTGTCTTGTCTTTGTGTCTTGTAAAGAGATACACAGTGATTAGTTTCACCCTTATTTGAAAATTAATTTACAACAATTGTGGTACCTTTCAATTCTTTTCGATCACAATTCTATCATCATTTTCACTCTTGAAAACGTAACCCTTATGAGCTCCCACTTACATCCATTGTGGGAATTCGCAAAGGACCCTCATGGTCTATGAAAAACATCACATATAACTTTTTCTTAGTCCAACATTTATAGGGTGTAGAAGTGACCACTTTAGGGACACATGGTTAAACTCAAATCCACATATACTTGATGAAACCAAGGATGTTTGCATGTGTACTGATCCACCAAAGGTGGACTTAATAATACTCTTCCACTCATATTTGATAGGTTAGTATGAACCATAATACGTTTAACCATGTCTAATAGCATTCTATTATGCTTTTATAAACTCCTTTAAGTGATAGAATGCCAGGGATAATTAACTATTTAATTATCTCCTTTTCATAAAGCTCATTGAAACTGATCAAATAGATACTCACAACCTTAATCAGTTCGTAAAACCTTTAAAATTCCTATCTTATTGATTCTTAACCTTCATTCACATATCATCTAAAACACTATAGCTTTAGACTTGTGTGAAATCTAATAGTAACGATAATCATGAGAAATCAACAAAGGTAATAATATATCAAGCTCTGTGTCTTACTCTAATACTTATAGGACCACATGCAACACACCAAAATAATTGCAATGTATACTCAATTCTAGTTCTCCTACTGAAAATCTTTCATTATGTTATTTCTAGAATCACTTTATGTATCCTTACTAGCAAGACATATATTTAAGTCAATACTTAAATTAAAAAAAATGGCAATGCAATCATGCACAAATAATTTATCCACCAAAGAAATTTATTGGAAGAAAGATTGAATCACAACTATACAATTTTATAGGGCAATTCATACTATTTTGTTTCACTGACTTCCATATTAGAGGTTAAATAAGACATTATGAACATAATATAATGAAAGACATGAAGACATAAAAGTCAAATACTTTTTATGAGTTGGAGCTCTTGAAAAATGAGTCTTTCAAGAGTGTCATATGCTCGATCTAAGTGGGAGCTCTTAGAAAATGAGTCTTCTGAGAGTAATAATTTAGCATGTTCCTTAAGGTACTTGTATGAATTTCTTGATAGATGATAATGATATAATTGGAATATATGTGATGGGAGGTACAAACGTATTCTCCTGATCATAGACCCAATGACATTGTTATTTTTCTAGTCAGGAATAATCAAGTATATGACGTGGTATACTTCAATGTGTTATATTATTGATAATTTCTTGGATTAAATAAATTATGAATAATCCTATGTGTGGGATAATTTGAGTGACTAAGCTAAGAGAGGCTACCAAGAACATAATTTAAAAACTTAATGGGGACAATCAAAATATCTTATATTTATTAAAATAATTCATTGTCAAGCCATTGATATACTGAAGTTGAGATGTCAGCTTAGTATAGAAAAAATTACGAGTCCTATATGGCTTGATAAAGGAAACAAAATAGTATGAATTGCACTGTAAAATTGTTTAGTTGTGATTCAATCTTTCTTTCAATAAATTTCTTTGATGGTATCAGAGACTGATATTTTTTAAGCCTTTATAATATTATTTTTCTTCAAAGAATTTGATTTTCATAAGGCCGGTATGATTTTATCTTTTCTCCTTCTGCTACCTGTCTATTACTTTGCTTTGTTTTATTTGATATATGTTTATACCCTCCAGAGTCCATGAATATGATTTCAATATATGTTTTCTTGAGGCATGTATGTATGTTTATTAACTGACAAAATAAGCTATCTGGATATTATGTTTTTACTTTGCTTTTTTTTTTTGTTACTTTAGGCGTCTCCAATTCAAATTGAGAAGCCTACAGCTACCCAGTTCCCACCCAAAATTATAAAAATGCCACCACCTTTTTTTTTTACTTCCCTTTTTTAAAAACAGACGTCTTTCGGGGTAGTAGAATTTATATTTTGTAGTATTGACTTATGATGTTTTGTGGTTGTAAACTTACTATCATTTTATAGTTTGGTTTAAATTTGTTTTTATTTATAATGCATTTAATTTCACTTTCAGTTTTTTAACAATTATTAACATTGACTTACAATTAAATTCAAAATAAAAGAAAATTTTTAATTGGAAAGAAAAAATTAAAAAAGATTAGAGACGGATTTGTGACGGAAATTCCATCACAAAATTATTTAAAAAAAAAATCAAATATTAAGTTTGTGATGGATTAGTGACAGAATAATGACGGATTAGTGACAGAAGTTCCGTCCCTAATCTGTGACAAAACTAGCGATGAAAATTTCGTCCCAAAGCAGTCACAAATTATCGACGGAAAGTCGGTTACAATTCCGTCTAAAAAATGGAATATGCTATCCCAAAAATTAGTGACGGAATTTCTGTTTCTAATCCGTCACAAAATTGGAATAGGCTATCCCACAAATTAGCGATTGAATTTGTCATTAGGAACGGAATTTCTGTCGCAGATTAGAGACAGAAATTCCATCTCTAAATTTGCTATAGAATTTTCAAACTGAATTAGTAACGCCCTTTTTAAAGATGGAATATTTTCCGTCGCTAATCGAAATTTTGTCACTAATCTGATTAGCGACAGAATTTCCATCGCTAAATTCCGTCTCTAATATCCTCTTTTTTTTGTAGTGTTAAATTGTTGTTAATATAATTATAAATTTAAAAAATTAATATATTAATTAATAATACATAAATTATCCATAAATTATAAAAAAAATACCGTAGCAATTTTTCATATTAAAAACTTAATATATTCATGTTGTTCAAACATATCCGTGTATATGTGTGTACGTGTGTTTTATTTGAAGTCTGTAACATTTGTTTTGTACAATCTTGATGTGATTTTTAATTAGTTGAGTAAGTATCAAAATTAAACCAGCAGAATATATTAAGAAAAATATAATAAAAGATACCTAAATATAGATAATAATATAATTTTGTGTGAAAGCAATTAATACATAAGGAGTGGAATTATAATGTTTGGAAATAAAGAAAGGGCATGGGATTAATAAACAACAATACGGTTAAACTTTATGACATTGATAGGATCATTATTCAACTGAAAAAAGATGAAAAATAAATTAATTAATGTTGGACTGTTGGTTGTGATGAATTTAATTTATTTAATTATATAGAATTAGTTCCTGAATTTAAACATTTCAATTATTCTGAATTATGTCAAATTAATAAATCTCTCCACTATTTCATGAAATCATGGGAAAATTATAGGATGTGGTGAGAGATAACATAGGAGGGGTAATTTAGTATTTTTAAATTCACATTTTAATATTTTGTCCTTCTAAATAATTACAGGTTTTAAAGAGAGTTGAGTAATGAAAAAAGTTTTATTCTGAATCAGCAGTGTTATGTGATAGTGAATGTTGAGCTTTAAAAGGACAATATGTGTGACCATGCAAAAAAAAGAAGAAGATAAGATTCGTAATAATCATATATAATGAGTTAGAGTAGCATCTATTGAAGAGAAAATAGTTAGAAATCGTTTAAGTTGGTTTGGACAAGTTCAAAGAAGACCATTGGGTACGCAGTAAGGTGGGTCGATCAAGCAATGTGAATTCTTCTAAAAAGAGGTGGAGGAAGATTGAAGCAAACACTTAATAAGGCTATAGAACGGGATCTATTGGTTAATAATCAATCCAAAGATCTAGTTTTTGATAGAGTATAATGGCGTCCATGTAACCAATCCCATTTAGTGGGACAAGTCTTTTTTGTTATTGTAGTAGTATACATGTTTTTGAATCAAGCACAAAAGCTGAGTATTGAGGAAGTATCGCAAGGGTCAATATAGATTTCAAGTTCGTCTTTATTTGGTCAGAGATAAATTTGCAGGGGAGAAGCAAGCCCCAATTTTGTTTCCCTAATCTTTTCCTTCTTCGTATCTTGATTTTCTCCTTTAATTTCCTTCTTTGTATCATAAGACGAACATACTTAAGGTTATTAATTCTTCTATTTTTTAATCTCAAAAAGATTATTAATTAATGATGTGGTATATGCATAATTTATATCATCTAACTGCTTAGGGACACTACTACAAAAGGGACTTTTAACGTTCATTTTTATGCCCTTTAGACGACTGATTTTAGAGGGACGTATATGTGAGTGTCGTTGAAAGTTTTAAAATAGACGACCGTTTTAAAACATTCGTTGTAAGAGACTTACGACGACTGTTTTTGCAAAAAAAGTCATTGTATGTTGTGACTTACTGTTAGAAATTGTGCTTTAAGGGCCAATCATTGTACTTTGAACATTATTATTTTGATGAAATTTCTCCATTCTGTTATCATATTATTTGCATGTTAACTGTGATAATTGTATCCTTGGATAATTCATAAAGATTATCCTAAAATGTCCCTGGTCGGTCATCTATGCGGGAGCAAAGATGAAACAAGATCAGTATGACTTTGATAAGATATGGAGATACGAATCAAAGTCTTAGGCACTTGTAAGAGTACAAGGTGCTGGACCGACCCACTATGAGAAAGCTACATGGATCAAGTTATAAGCTTTTCTCATGTATAACCACGTCACAATGCCCTTAGACGTGAGGTCATCATGGGTTCCTACATGAGAGTTGCTAAGCTTTGAACTAGTCAAAAGTCACTTTTGACCGGGTGATGATAAAGGCTACGATCGGGCTTGGTGGTTTTTCATGCAGAGGAATATGAATGATGAAGATGGAATTTGTCCCTCACATTAATAGAGAGATATTACTGGGCCCCTCGATGAGTGAGTCTGAGAAATGTATGGCCATACTATGATGAAAGGAGTTTCTGTCTCTGTTATCAGGCTACTCAGGAATCGAGAAAGTAATGATCAGGAACAAGAGGATGACATTATCCATACCTTATCCTTGATCGATATATCGTGTGACAAAAGGGACGTGGCATGGTTGTATGACAGGTTGTATCGTGATAACGATCCTCATATGAATTGGGTAGTCGTAATGTTTTGCTAGAGGCCGTTTGCGACTTTTGGGTTAGTATAGTTATTGGCCCACTGCAACTTCATATGGGCCTACAGGGTCGCACACAAGAATGGCCCAACAGGAGATAACATTTAATTTAGGGTGGACGAATTTTATATTTATATATATATATATAATATAAAATTCATTAATAATATTATATAGATATATATTTTTTCAAAATATATATCTTATATATATGTGTGTGTGTGTGTGTGTGTATATTATATGATATTATTATATTGTGTTAGTTTTAAATTTAACTTATTAAGATATATTAAATTTAATAACTAACATGATAGAGATATTAGTATCTCAGATTTAATTTATGAAGATAAATTAAATCTAATGGCTCTTTATTTGGATTAAATAAATAGGTTAAATTAAAACTGTTGGACAGATTTAATTTAAACTGAATTTATTTAATTAGCTCATCAAGATAATTAATTGTTAATTAATTTCGAAATTAATGATGATTAATTTTGAAATTTGAAAATAGCCCTCATAGGTTATAAACTTGATAGAGCAAATATATTGATACGCACATGAGAATTGAGAGCCATAAGTGAAACCCTAGGAGACATTAGAGGTGCTAGCACGCAGTCTCGGTAGGAAAGCATTCGTGTGGATATCGGTAGAGGGAGTGGACCTGACGTGTTGGCTCCTAGAGATCGTGAAAACTCTGAATCATCAAAAGGTATGAATCCTTCCAACTTGGTTTAAACACCGTTGATAGATCCTCGATTATGATCCGTGAGAATTTTTAAAATTCTTCCGCTGTGCCTACCGATTCTAATAGCGGCATCAGAGCCAGATCAATTGTGCGTTTAAACTGAGTTTATGTTCTTATACATGTGATATATATGGGATATATGTGTGTTCATAAGAAAACGTCCGAATATGTTAAATAAAAAAGGAATATGTTCAACGTTAATGTGCGTTTTTCAGATAGTGTTGTATGTTTATGGATTTGGTGAAATTGTTTCGATTATATGCGATATGTTTAAGTTTCAATTTCTCCATTGGCATTGCGATTTCTATTCTGGATTTGATCCGAAGTAGAATTCATCATTTAGGTTTCGAATAGGTGAAGAACATGGCGTACAGACACGTTAGGGTCTTTAATCGGATTTAGGGATTCAAAACTTTGGGGTAGACAATCCGGATCAGAAGCGTTCTGAGCCGTTGTTTTTGAAATTGGGCCGAAATCCCTTAAGAATTGGACTAAACAAATTTTTTGAATTTTTGGGTCCGAAATTTTAAAATTTTAAAAAATTTTCAAATATTTCTTTTAAAAGGAATGTGCCTTTTTTCAAAAATTCCAGGGGCGCTGCCCCTTGCAACCCCGCAAGGGCGGCTCCCCTTGACCTCGCCCGCTAACTGGCTAGTGGGATCGCCATGACCACCTCTACGTAGTGCAATATAATCTGATCACAACATTTATTACTTTTCATATTGTATGAATTCTTGTTGTGGTTTATTATTTATTCTTGTTTGGGTATGGTGAACAACATGGCTTTAGAATTTTACAAAGGTTGTAATATTTAAATACGGCCTGCGTGCCGTGCCTTTCTCTAAATACTCTCGATGTACATTCTCTTCTCATCTCACTCCCCTCGAATGTTTAAACAAGATTTCTCTCAATGTATTTCTTTTTTATTTAGAGAAGTCGTCTCATTGGCTTGGGAGGATTTTAGGTCAAGTAAGCCATGTTGTGTCACGTTTAAATTATGGTTTTGATAAGATCATTGCATTATTACTTTTATGTTTATATGTATTTATCTGTATAAGATACGACCACGATTGCATCCATATAAACAAAACTAATTAATTAAGCCCTCTGAATCAAATCTTAAGTCATAATGCCGTCAATTAATAAATACTTGTCAAAACCTAGATCGCTTAATTCTGGAAACCACCAAAATGGATGCACTTGAGTTATCTTGATGAGACAAGCTTGAGTAATGGTGTTGCTTATAATATTCATTATTATTTTGACTTAATTGAGATTAACAAAATGGTTTTGAATCTCAAGGCATTAGATGGGGTTAAACATGCCGGATCATATGATGATTAAATCCCATAAAAATCTAAGAGTTACATGTGATGTAATTGGTAAATAGGTTACCTACCTAAATAACTTGAATTTAAGCATCTTGCCAAAGCGGACTTAATTTTAAGCCAAATATGGATCTTAGCCCACTAATTATTATATTGAAGGTTCTTAATTTAGTAGGAGATTACTAACTAACTTTGCATATTTTAATTGTAGAATCATGTCGACTAGTAATACTGCTACACTTTTGTTGCGATCGGTCCTTGAGAAGGACAAACTCAATGGGACAAACTTTCTTGACTGGTTCAGGAACTTGAGAATTGTTCTCAAGCAGGAAAGAAAGGCTTATGTCCTAGATCAACCCATTCCTGAGGAGCCTGCAGCCAATGCTCCAAGAGCTCAGAGAGATGCTTACACAAAGCATAAGGATGACTCTGTGGATGTAGGTTGCCTGATGCTTGCCACTATGGTTCCAGAGCTCCAAAGAGATCTAGAACTCATGGAGGCTCATGAGATGATTGTACATCTCAAGGAAATGTTCCAGCAACAGGCAAGACAAGAAAGGCATGAGACCACAAAGGCCTTACATTCCTGCAAAATGGCTGAAGGTGCATCAGTTAGTACTCATGTGTTAAAGATGAAAGGCTATATTGATCACCTTGAGAGGCTTAGATTTCCCATGAGCCAGGAGTTAGCCACGGATTTGATCCTCAACTCACTCCCAGAGAGTTATGACCAGTTTGTTATGAACTACAACATGAACAACATGGAGAAATCAATTTCTGAGCTGCATGGGATGCTGAAAACTGCTGAGCAAAGCATTAAGAAAAAGCCTAGCACAGTTTTGATGGTTCAGAAAGGAAAGGGTATGAAAAAGAAAGGGAAGGGCAAATGGAAGGGTAATGGCTCAGGTGGTAAGACCAAAGAGTCAAACAATCCCGAAACCAAGCATGCACCCAAGAAGGCAAAGCCTCCAAAGGAAGGAATCTGCTACTTCTGCAATGAACCCGGTCATTGGAAGAGGAATTGCAAACTCTACCTGGAAGATCTGAAAAAGAACAAGAAGGATAGCGACGCTATCGCTTCAGGTATTTATGTTATAGACATTCATTTTTCTACTTCCTCTACATGGGTATTAGATACTGCATGTGGTTCTCACATTTGTACAAATATGCAGGGTCTAAAGGACATTAGAAAGCTGAAGAAGGGCGAGGTGGACCTACAAGTTGGAAACAGAGCAAGAGTTGTTGTTTTAGCCGTAGGCACTTATGAATTAGTTCTGCCCAGTGGGCTTTTGTTAGTTTTGAACAATTGCTATTATGTTCCTGCTTTGAGTAGTAACATTGTTTCTATTTCTTATTTAGATAAGGAAGTTTATACTTCCATTACTAAGAATGGTAAATGTTCTATTTATCGTAATGACATTTTCTATGCTGATGGTGATTTGTATGTTGGTCATTATATATTAAATTTGGAACATCAAAATAATGGGAATATCTATAACATAACTACTAAGAGGATAAAATCAAACGATTTGAATCCAACTTACCTATGGCATTATCGTCTAGGTCACATAAATGAGAAACGCATTTCTAAACTCCATCAAGATGGATTTCTAAACTCATTGATTTTGAATCATATGATACATGCAAATCTTGCAGATTAGGAAAGATGACTACGGCACCTTTTACTGGGCACAGTGAGAGGGCTACTGAATTTTTGGGCCTCATACATACAGATATATGTGGACCATTAAATATAGCTGCCAGAGGAGGTTATGTCTACTTCATTACATTTATAAATGACTTTAGTAGATATGGCCATATCTATTTAATGAAACATAAATCTGAATCTTTTGAAATGTTCAAAATATTCCAAAATGAAATACAAAACCAACTTGGTAAAATAATTAAAGAACTTCAATCTGATTGAGGTGATGAATATATGAGCCAAGAATTCATTGACCATCTTAGGAGTTGTGGGATAATCTCACAATTGACTCCTCCAGGAACACCACAATGGAATGGCGTTTCTGAACGGAGGAATCGAACACTATTAGATATGGTTCGATCTATGATGAGTCAAACAGATCTTCCACCTTCTTTTTGGGGACATGCCTTAGAGACAGCTACATTCACACTAAATCATGTTCCATCTAAGGCAATTGAAAAGACACCATATGAGATATGGACCGGAAAGAAACCAAGTTTATCTTTTCTCAAGATCTGGGGATGTGAGGTATATGTTAACCAATAAGCCTATGATAAATTAGCGCCCAGATCCACAAAGTGTCTTTTCGTGGGGTATCCTAAAGAAACGAAAGGATACTATGTCTATAATCCCATCAATAACAAAGTGTTTGTTATTCGAAATGGCAAGTTTCTAGAAAGAGAGTTTGTCTCTAAAACAACCAGTGGGAGCGACGTACTTCTCGAAGAAATTCGAGAGCCACAAGATGGTACAGAACCACATATGGAAATTAGAGAAGACTCACAACAAGTTGCTGAACCTCCTCAAGTAACACAAGGTCCACGAAGATCTGATAGGACACGGCATCAGCCTCAGAGATATGGATTTCTAATTACTGAAGGCCGTGATGTATTGCTCATTGAGCAAAATGAGCCCACCACCTATCGAGAAGCCACAGTGGGACCAAACTTTGAGAAATAAGTAAATGCCATGAAGTCTGAAATGCAATCCATGTACGACAATCAGGTATGGACCTTAGTCGATCCATCTGAAGGTGTAAAAATCATTAGGTGCAAATGGGTTTTCAAGGAGAAAACTAACATGAATGGCAATGTAAATGTCTTTAAGGCACGATTGGTTGCAAAAGGATTCACTCAAACTCATGGTGTAGACTATGATGAAACCTCTTCCCCAGTTGCAATAGCCAAATCAATCAGAATCCTTCTTACCATTGCAGCATATTATGACTATGAAATATGACATATGGATGTCAAAACAGCCTTCCTTAATGGAAAGCTGCTTGAGGATATGTACATGACACAACCTGAAGGTTTTTTGCGTCCAGAGGACTCTGGTAAAATTTGCAAGCTTCAAAGATCTATTTATAGATTGAAGCAAGCATCTCAGAGCTAGAATCATCGTTTTGATGAAGTAGTCAAAGAGTTTGGATTGATTCAAAACATCGATGAACCTTGTGTTTACAAGAAGGTTAGCGGGAGCATAGTTGTATTTTTAGTGCTTTATGTAGATGACATCCTACTCATTGGGAATGATATTCCTACCTTGTAGAGTGTCAAATCTTGGTTAGAAAAGTCTTTTTCAATGAAAGACTTAGGTGAAGCTACCTATATCCTAAGGATTAGGATATATAGGGATAGATCTAAAAGACTAATAGGCCTAAGTCAGAGCACATACATAGACAAGATACTGCATAGGTTCAGTAAGCATGATTCAAAAAGGGGTTACATGCCCATGTCTCATGGTATCCATCTTAGCAAGGATCTGTGTCCTAGTACACCTGATCAGCGAGATCGCATGAGTAAGGTTTCATATGCCTCAGCCATCGGATCCATCATGTATGCCATGTTATGTACTCGACCGGATGTCTCGTCTGCCTTAAGTATGACCAGCAGATACCAACAAAATCCTTGTGAGGGTTATTGCACTGCCGTCAAGAATATCCTAAAGTACTTAAGAAGGACTAATGACTTATTTTTGGTCTATGGTGGATTGGATGATGAGCTCTGCGTAACCGATTACACATATGCAAGTTTCCAAACTGACCAAAACGACCTTAAATCGCAATCTAGATATGTATTCCTCCTGAATGGTGGAGCAGTAAGCTGGAAGAGCTCCAAGTAGAGCACTATAGCAGATTCTGCAACAGAAGTTGAGTATATAGCAGCATCAGATGCAGCTAAAGAAGCTGTTTAGATCAGAAAGTCCATTACTGAACTAGGGGTGGTGCCTACCATCTCAAATCCAATAGATTTATTCTGTGACAATAGAGGTGCTATTGCACAGGCTAAGGAGCCTAGGTCACATCAAAGGACCAAGCATATACTCAGGCGATTTTATCTTATTAGAGAAATCAATGATAGAGGTGATATAAAGATATGCAAAGTAGCAGGAGAAGATAATGTTGCTGATCCTCTTACTAAGCCACTTGCACAGGCAAAGCATGAGTGTCATGTTAGGGCAATGGGAATTAGGCAAATTAATGATTGTACCTAGGGCAAGTGGGAGGATGTTAGAAATTGTGCCCTAAGGGCCAATTATTGTACTTTGAACATTATTATTTTAATGAAATTGCTCCATTCTGTTATCATATTATTTGCATGTTAACTGTGATAATTGTATCCTTGGATAATTCATAAAGATTGTCCTAAAATGTCCCTGGTCGGTCATCTATGCAGGAGTAGAGATGAAACAAGATCAGTATGACTTTGATAAGATATGGAGATACGAATCAAAGTCTTAGGCACTTGTAAGAGTACAAGGTGCTGGACCGACCCACTATGAGAAAGCTACATGGATCAAGTCATAAGCTTTTCTCATGTATAACCACGTCACAATGCCCTTAGACCTGAGGTCATCATGGGTTCCTACATGAGAGTTGCTAAGCTTTGAACTAGTCAAAAGTCACTTTTGACCGGGTGATGATAAAGGCTACGATCGGGCTTGGTGGTTTTTCATGCAGAGGAATATGAATGATGAAGATGGAATTTGTCCCTCACATTAGTAGAGAGATATTACTGGGTCCCTCGATGAGTGAGTCTGAGAAATGTATGGCCATACTATGATGAAAGGAGTTTCTGTCTCTGTTATCAGGCTACTCAGTAATCGAGAAAGTAATGGTCAGGAACAAGAGGATGACATTATCCATGCCTCATCCTTGATCGATATATCGTGTGACAAAAGGGACGTGACATGGTTGTATGACAGGTTGCATCGTGATAACGATCCTCATATGAATTGGGTAGTCGTAATGTCTTGCTAGAGGCCGCTTGCGACTTTTGGGTTAGTATAGTTATTGGCCCACTGCCAACTTCATATGGGCCTACAGGGTCGCACACAAGAATGACCCAACACGAGATAATATTTAATTTAGGGTGGACGAATTTTATATTTATATATATATAATATAAAATTCATTAATAATATGATATAGATATATATATTTTCGAAATATATATCTTAGGACCCGTTTGGTTCGATTCCATTACACCCTGCGATGCAGTGCAATGCGATGCAATGGTAATGCAATGTAATATTAATTACAAGGGTAGTGTTTGGTTTGATTTTTAAGCAACATGCAATGAGTTAATATTTTAACAATTATTTAAAATTAATATATTACACAAAGTCCATTTTACCCCTTAATATAATCTTTGTAGAAAAAATAGTTACAAGCCGATAATGGAGGGGATGGAGGAGGAGGTAGTGGTGGTGGCAATGATGGGGGTGGCGGGGGAGGAGGAGGTGGTGGTGGTGGCAGTAGGCGGCGGGGGTGGAGGAGGAGGTGGTGGTGGTGGAAATGGGTAGTGGGTCGCCGACGGCGGCGGCTGAAGAGGTGATGGCGGTGATAGCAGCGACGGTGGTGGAGGAGGTGGGGGTGGGCGGTGGGCCGGTGGCGGCAGAGGAGGTGGCGGTAGGCGACGAGGGTGGAGGAGGTGGTGGTGGTGGTGGCGGCGGTGGCGGTGGCGGGGCTGAGGGTGGCAATGGAGGAGGAAGTGGTGGTGGCGGCGGGCGGCGGGGGTGGAAGAGGTGGTGGTAGGCGGTGGGCCGGTGGCCGTGGAGGAGGAGGTGGTGGTGGTGGTGGCGGCGGCGGCGGGGCTGAGGGTGGCAATGGAGGAGGAAGTGGTGGCGGGCGGCGGGCGGCGGGCGGCGGAAGAGGTGGTGGTAGGCGGTGGGCCGGTGGCCGTGGAGGAGGAGGTGGTGGCGGCGGCGGCGGCGGGGCTGAGGGTGGCAATGGAGGAGGAAGTGGTGGTGGCGGCGGGCGGCGGGCGGCGGAAGAGGTGGTGGTAGGCGGTGGGCCGGTGGCCATGGAGGAGGAGGTGGTGGTGGCGGCGGCGGCGGCGGCGGAGGAAGAGGAAGAGGTTGTGACAGTGGCAGTTGTGACGTGATACGGCAAGTGAAATAAGATAAGTGAAATAAAGATAAGGAAAACTAAAGGGTAAATTAGACTTTTTAGACCATCCAATAGGATGGTAATGAGGATTCATAGGGGGGGAGGTATGAATGTGGATTACCAATTTTTTGGTAATCATCATTACCATGGTAAACCCTATTACCATGCTAAAGATCAACCAAACACTCTTCTCTAGGTAATGCAATCATGATTGCCATTGCAGGTATGCAATGCAGTCGAACTAAACGGGCTCTTATATGTGTGTGTGTGTGTGTGTGTATTATATGATATTATTATATTGTGTTAGTTTGAAATTTAATTTATTAAGATATATTAAATTTAATAACTAACATGATAGAGATATAGTATCTCAGATTTAATTTATGAAGATAAATTAAATCTAATGGCTCTTTATTTGGATTAAATAAATAGGTTAAATTAAAACTGTTGGACAGATTTAATTTAAACTGAATTTATTTAATTAGCTCATCAAGATAATTAATTGTTAATTAATTTCGAAATTAATGATGATTAATTTTGAAATTTGAAAATAGCCCTCATAGGTTATAAACTTGATAGAGCAGATATATTGATACGCACATGAGAATTGAGAGCCGCAAGTGAAACTCTAGGAGACATTAGAGGCGCTAGCACGCAGTCTTGGTAGGAAAGCATTTGTGTGGATACCGGTAGAGGGAGCGGACCTGACGTGTTGGTTCCTAGAGATCGTGAAAACTCTGAATCATCAAAACGTATGAATCCTTCCAACTTGATTTAAACGCCGTTGATAGATCCTCGATTAGGATTGGTGAGAATTTTTAAAATTCTTCCGCTGTGCCTACCAATTCTAATACTTACAACGACCATTTTTGCAAAAACGGTCGTTGTATCCCTCTATTTTTTATAAAAAAAAATCTTGTACAGAACTCAAGTTTTGGGATAGAAATTTCTAACGAGCAACATTCAAGCAAAATTTCAAACTTTTCGTTTCAAGAAGTAAACCCCAAATATAATTGCAATTCAACTTCCAAAAATGATAACAAAAAAATTAAATATAAAAAGGCAAGGTGAAAAAACCTCAAGTGCTTTGCAAACACTCTCAAGCTCAGGGAAATATTTAATCTTTTGGGTTGTCATTACAACCTCATTAACACCCAAGCAAATGTTGCTACTTTGCTAAAAGACTGAAAGTGCTAAAAATCCACACATATTATACTCTTGAGAATGGACTAAGCATGTTCTTGATTATCGGAATGAGGCTGAGGAGGAGAGGGTTCACGAGAATGTTAGCAGAGAGGAATGTGAAGGTCGCGATTGGGTCGAAGAATAGGCTGGAGGTGGTCGGAGAGGGGCCAGATGATGTGATTAGAGGTTGGACTAGGGCTCAGAGGTGGATCTGAAAAGGAGAGGCGCGACTAGTAGAGGAGATACAATTGGGATTAAAACATATTTAAGACACTTTTAACGATTGTTTTTGAAAAACGGTCATTGAAAGTGTACACGTTCAATGACCATTTTCCAAAACAGTTGTTGAAAGTGACTTTCAACGACCATTTTTGAAAATTAAACAGTCATTAAAAGTCTACACTTTCAACGACCGTTTTCGAAAACAGTCGTTGAAAGTGACTTTTAACGACTGTTTTCAAAAAACAATTGTTAAAAGACAAGTCAAAACTTCAAAAATGTCACCGTCTCCTTTTCAACTACTGTTTTTTAAAAATGGATATTCATTAGCGACGTTAAAAGTATTTTTTGTAGTAGTGGGATTTTGGAAAATTTAGGGGCTGAATTTGTCAAGTGCATGGAGAAGATGATACAAATCAATGTCGAGACTGGGATAAAGGGCAGATCAGAAGCATTGCGCCCCGCAAACAAATGCACGGTGCAGTGTGGGGAGGAGGGGCGACACTGGACAAAGAAGGGGGCTGGGGAGGCTTCTTTTTTCCCCCTTTTTCCAACAAAAATTAGGGTGACAGACAGGATTAAAATTAAATTAAGTATTGTTTTCATCAACATTGCACAATAATCACTTAACTTTGCTTCGTGAGCATTTTTTGTTAGTAACATTAATGATGTTAAATTTTAAAGACAAAAAATACATTTTACAAACTTAAAGAACTAAAAGGAAACTTCATATAAATTTAAAGGATAAAAAATGTACTTTAGCCATTTTTTTCAATACCATTTTTACGTTGGTCTCTACTCCCTTTGAAATCATGTTGAGATATTATTTCTTAATTATTATGCCTCGTGTCAACCACAAGAGAACTAAATGCACCCGGGTCAAAAAAATTCAGCGGGGAAATTCTTGCTAGTTAGTTAAAGGTTAGAAAGATTCAGCCATGATTATTTTTTTTGAAAAAGTCAATTTATTCAAAAAAAAATGACAAAACCATACATATAAAACATCCAACGTAACTGATCAAAAGTCAGATCAAGTTGGAGGTTCAAAGTTTAAAATTCAACCATGACTCTAATTCAGGTATATAAAAGTTTATGCGTAAGAAATGAATCTATCTGGTAATCTATCTGGTATCATGTGATATATTCTCCCCTGCTTCTATTTTTGGAAAGAAACGAGGGAAAGTATTTATATCATTAGCTTCTATCTGGATTCATGGAGACATTGAACTTGTGCAAGCCGGGAGGGAGAGAATGAGTGGTGTGTTTTTTCATGGCAGTGGCAGCCATGGAATTTTTCTAGAGAATTAGAGAGCTTTGGTATCCTAGCCGGACGATCAACTTTGGTATCCTCTGTTGCATTCACTATCCCAGGCTATACCATTCAAACTGCTTTATTGCCGAGTGGTACTTGTGAAGATATTGAGAAGCAGAACCGTGGTTTTTGATGGGGCTCAACAGAGGAGAAAAGGAAAACACACTTAGTGGGTTGGGATACGGTTTGTAAGACCAAAACAAATGGTGGGCTCATCTTGAAACATCTTAAAAGCCAGAACCAAGCATATATGGCTAAGCTAGGATGGAGCCTTATCAAGCGTAAGGATGAATTATAGGTAAAAGTCTTGCGGAGCAAATATCGGTGCGGGGATGAATTGATGCTGCTAGGCCAGGATCTAATACTTGGTCTGAGATCAAGAAAGAGTGGGGAGTAGTTGTTGAAGGAACCATCGTTGATCCCGATAATCACACGATAAGATGGAAACATGATCGGCATGGAGAGTAAAGTGTTAAGATGGCTTACCAAGCTATTGAACAAGAACTGGCTGTTAGTAACACACAGTGGCAGTGTATCTGGAAGCTTCATACCATACCTCGGTGCAAGGCATTCATGTGGCTATCTCTTCATAATAAATTACTCACAAACGAAACGAGATTCTAGAGAGGTATGAATGCTGACAAAGGATGCTCGTGGTGTGGTAGCAGGTTGGAGAACCTTCTTCACGTCCTTAGGGATTGCCCAGAAACAAAGAAGCTATGGGTAGAAGTGGTTGATCCTATGTTTATGCATCGTTTTTTGCACGTTGATTTAGAGACTTGGATGAGGCTGAACCTTAAACGTCAAAATGGTAGGGCGATGGAGGTGTGGAGTGAATTTTTCTCCACTATATGCTGGCTTATATGGCAACGTCGTAACTAGAGAATCTTCGATAATACGGTTATGAGCAATAAGAGCATTAAAGCCACAGCAGGTTCTATCCTAAGCACAATGATGCAAGCAAGAAATCTGTTAAAGGGGGTGAATCTCAATGGCCAACATATACAGACACGATCTGGTCATTGGGGACTTCCAGAACCTAGATGGATGAAGATTAATGTCGATGGGGCCTGTTTGATAGGGAGAAATGTTGCGTGCGGAGGTCTGCTACGAGATGATCAAGGTAATTTTAAAGTGGGGTTTATGTTTCATGCTCCTGAGCCTGCGGATAGCCTAAAAGCAGAATTATGGGCCACTCTCTTCGGACTGAAGATGAGCCGGATCATGGTGTGCATAATCTGATTATGGAAAGAGGATGTAGTCTCACTGTTACAAAGACCCCACACAGCGGTTCACTCGGATGCAACTTTACTTGATGAAGTGAAAGCGATGCTGAGTCGTGAATGGGAGGTGGATATTCATCACGTTCCAAGGACCGCGAATATGGCTTCTGATTACGTAGTGAGACAAGAGCTCAATATGATGCCCGGATATCAACCCTTTTCTTCTCCGTTGGGTAATCTGTCAGAAGTCATGGCCAGAGATAGTACGTCTCACTTAGCTTCGAATAATGGGATAGGTTGAGGGGTTCCCCTTCTCTCATGTATCAAAAAACGAGGGGGGGAGAGCGCTTTAGGTATAAAATTTGAGCGGATTAAAATAGAATTGACCCACCTAAATTAAGTCATTAGATTTTTCTTGAACTTCCCTGATTAATTCTGCACGGATTTTATAATATGTTTTTTCTTGACCTTCAAGAACTAAAATAATAGTAGTTTCAATTTAATTTAATTTAAAAAAATTTAAATATATAAATTAAGATAAAAATATATAAAGACGTTGCATGACGACTATTCTAGAGAACATAAAATATGTACATGACAAAAAGTATACGAGAATCTTATATAAATCCAGCAGAAATATCAAGACTCAAATTTAGATATACGGTTTCAACAAATTCCTAATCAGGCCTAAAGCCCTAATAAGAAATTTCTTAATGACAAGCATTTCTTTTTCCCAAATCACCTCTACTCACTAATTGTCTTCGCTCTCTCATCTCACCGTGTTTGGTCTCTTTGTCTCTACAATTGAGTGATTATTAGAGATCAAACGCCCAAAAGATTGCCATTCAAATGAATTTTTTCGTCCTTCGACCAACGACTTTACCCCCCTTAGCTCGCGACCAGGACCACCAATAAGGATTAAACTGACCATCCACTAGTAAGGTTCAAATGAAGCACTCTGTTTTTTCTTTTTTGGTAAATAAATGAAGCACTCTGTTGATTCGTCAGTTCTTATACTTCCTCACTACTCGTTCTTCATCATTCCGCCAACAACGGTTTCAGTTCATATGCCCGTCCCTGGCATTGTTTGGCTTCACTTTTCAATCTGCATTCTCTTTTCGTTCTATAGGAGTATTATTTTCATCCTTTTTTTTTTTAAATTTTTAGTTCATCGAGGTCTATAAAAGAGTTTGTCTGCAAGTGCATTTTAGCAGTTTTCATCGTTTAATAAAAATGCTGCTTTTTAATTGTGGCTTAAAGCTGTTTTCGTTTATTTTGAGCGTGAAATATCTTGGTTGGATAAATATTAGAGTTTTTTTACAAATAATTTTATAATATATATAGATAAATATTTAGTTTTATAAATAAAATATAAATCAAAACCAAAATTATGCCTACATGTACCTTCAATTTTCCTTTTTTAATTATATCGGAACATACTGATCTTTTAACAACATTTAGAACTATATTTTAAAATGTATGCTTGAATTTAGATTTTTATATTTCAATTGGATTTATATTAGATTCTCTAAAAAAGTATCTCTTTTTCAATTATTGTAGCTCAAGGCTAAATAAGGAACACCATCATCGAAGTTGTCATTTCTGAAGAGATCATATGAACTAAATGATTTTTCTCACTTCAATGCTACATACCCACTTCATATATATCAAAGCTAATGCAAGGAATTCCAAAAGAATATATATATATATATATATCAACAATTTAAAATGAGAAACCAATTGATATTTAAGAAAGTCACAAAACGAAAATTAACAAACCCACCAAGTCATATCAAATCAGTAATGATCCTATGACAATTACAATAAACGAAATCAATCCATTAACATCTCAAGAAACAGAAGAAACCATCAAATGTCTAAATCTTGGCTCATCTTCAACCCAATGTTTTAAAAGCTGGATCGGATGTCAAACCAAAGAGGCTATCGGGTCATGGGTCGCATGGTCGGACCGGTCGGACCGATAGCTTAATAATTAAATAAAAATAATATTATATGTATATATAATTATATATATAAAAAATAAATATGAAATTTTAACATTACTTAAAAATAAGCATATATAAAAGCTTATATGTATCATCTTTCCCAAATCTCAAGTTCTAATACATTGAAATTATTAAAAATAACACAATAACATGTCAATAATACTAATAAACGGTTCCCGGCCTAACAGCCGGTCTGAAGCGGCCTGAGACGGTCTAAATGGTGAAATGGTTGAACCATGCTGAACAAACCGAAAGCTCTCCCGAGCACCGGTCCGACCGTCCAATCCAGTTTTCACAACATTGCTTCAACCTCTTGAGCTCTCTCATCTCATGCTCATACTCATACTCATACTCATACTCATCAACTTCAACAAGCCCTGGATAATAAACCACGTCTGAGGCTCTTTCAATGGCATCCTCAATCTTCTTCTTGTCAGCAGTGGAAAGCCATGAGCCAATCATCCCATTATTAATACCAGTCCTGATTTTTTATATATAGACATCCAAAGCATTCCTTGCTCTAGCTTTCTTCTTATAACTCTCATCATCAGCCTTGTATATCTCAGCTTCGTGAACCATCCTTTCAATCTCTTCTTTTGATAATCTTCCTTCTCTATTGGTTATTGTTATCCCATTCTCGTACCCTGATCTAGTTTCCTTCGCGGAGACATTTAAGATCCCATTCTCATCAATGGAAAAGCAAACTTTGAACCTAGGAACACCCCTTGGTTTTGGGGGAATGTTTAGGTAAAACATACCTAGCAAATCGTTATCCTTGGCCATTGCCCCCTCACCCTGAAAAATGACAAAAGGAGCTAACATCTGGTAGTCCAATGCAGTACTACAATTCTCAACCCACTTCATTGTAGGAATAGTAGTGTTCCTTGGAATTACTACACCCATGGCACCACCATATAACTCAAAACCTAAGGACAACGGGGTGACTTCTCTCAAGACAATGGCTTTTAAATTGTCATTGCCATGACCGCTTAATATGGCAGCTTGAACAGCAGCACCATGGCACCATAGGCTACAGCCTCATCAGGGTTGATGCTCCTGCATAGATCCTTCCTATTGAAGAAGTCCTGTAATAGTTGTTGAACTTTAGGAATTCTTGTAGAGCCACCAACAAGCACAACCTCATGAATAGTTCTCTTGTCCATCTTGGCATCTAGAAGGCATTTCACTGCAATTCCCAAACACTTCTGGAAGAGGTCTTTGTTCAATTCCTCAAACTTCGCACGAGTGATTGTTGAACAAAAGTCAATGCCCTCATATAAAGCATCGATCTCAATGGTTGTATCAACAATAGATGTGGATGAGAGTGTTCTTTTTGCCCTCTCACATGCAGTTCTTAACCTCCTAAGGGCCCTCGAACTCCTAGAAATGTCCATCTTTTGCTTCCTCTTCAACTCTTCCACAAAGTAGTTCACCATTCTGTTGTCAAAGTCCTCTCCCCCGAGGTGCGTGTCACCACCAACCGCTTTAACATTAAAGTGACCCTTGTTAATTGTGACGAGAGACACATCAAAGGTTCCACCACCAAGATCAAACACAAAAATGTTCCTCTCTCGTTCATAGCTATATTTCTTATCAAGCCCATACGCGATTGCTGCAGCGGTGGGCTCATTCAATATTCGTATAACATTGAGGCCAGCAATTGTACCTGCATCTATAGTTGCTCGACGTTGAGAGTCGTTGAAATAAGCTGGCACAGTGACAACAGCATCCGTAACAGTTGTACCAAGATACGTCTCAGCAATCTCACGCATCTTTGCTAGTATCATAGACGAAATTTCTTCTGGTAGGAAATGTCTTTCCTCATATTTAAAATTTACCACAATTTTGGGCTTATCTTTATCACCACCAATGACTTTAAATGGCCAAAGATTTTTATCACTCTGAACATGGGAATCATTAAATCTCCTACCAATTAACCTCTTCGCATCTACAAAATATTTATGATGGCAGATAAAAAGAAATAATAAGTTAATATATATACAGCACAACATAAAAACCAAGTAGCTTCAAATGAAAGTCAAATGAGCTGGAACCGGGATGGGAATGAAAAAAAAAAAATTTAAAAAATTAATATTAAAGTAATTTTTTTCTTTTTGTTGCCTTACTGTTAGAATATAATTCAGAATTGAGGGTATATTTGTATTTGTAAGCATTAGAGAATATTTTCAGTTAGGATTATGTGTATACGTGTAAAGAATCCAGAGGTGCTGTTATGATTTGTATAGTTGTAAAATTCTCTAGAATGTTGTATCACACTAGTATAAATACATGAAAGGTCCAGAGCATATTCATTCATTGGCTCGGATCATTATTTCCAATCATTTGTATCCTATTTTGTTTTCTTGGTATCAGAGCGATTCAAAATGTCTGAGCTTTCCTCTTCTGATTCTGGTTCTTCAGCCGGCCCTAAAACATATTCTCTCTTCAGCTCTTCCAGCCAAACCACTGCGATCAAGTTGGATCGCTCTAATTTCTTGGTTTGGGAATCTATTGTGTTACCACTAATTGAAGGCAATCGATTGGAAGGCCATATAAATGGCACTATGAGTGCACCTTCGAAGCTAATTCCTGATGCAGCAGGAACCAAAGCTAATCCAGCTTACACTGATTGGTTTGCGATCGACCGTATGTTGGTTGGATGGTTAAGGAACACAATGACACAGGACGTTGGCGCACAACTGCTCCATTGCAAAACTGCCAAAGAACTGTGGACTGGAGCTCGTGATCTGACCTGCGCTTCCACCAAAGCCAGAGTAATGGTAGTGAAAAATGAACTTCATAATACCAGAAAAAATGCACTGCGTATGGATGAATACCTCAACAAAATGAAAAGCCTCTCTGATGAATTAACTCTTGCTGGTTCGCCTGTTGCCACCGATGATCTGATTCTTCATATGCTCAACGGTCTTGATGCAGAATATAATGCGATTGTAGTGAAGTTAGTTGATAAATCTGATTTGACCTGGGTTGAAGCTCAAGCAGCTCTCCTTTCGTTTGAAACTCGTCTCAATCAATTGAGTCATTTTTCCAACCTAAGCATTCAACCAACAACAAACATTGCTCAGCATTATGAGCATGACAACAAAGGAGATACAGGACGCGGTCGTGGTTGGCGAGGACACACTCATAGTTTCAGGAATGGTGGCCGTTCACGAGGACGGCGTGGTGGTAGGCCATTTTGTGTTCACTGCCAACGACCAGGACACTCCATAGCTACATGTTACTACAAAGACGATCGTAATTTCACCAATAATTTTTTAGGGTATAATCCACAGGCTTATTATGCTAATCCATTTTCAGTTGCAGATCCTTCTTGGTATATGAACAGTGGAGCTAATTATCATGTCAATCCACATTCTGAGCAGCTTGATCAAGTTAATCCTATCAGTAAGTCTTATCTTACTACTTGTACTGGGGAGCAACAGCCAATTCTAGGAATTGGTTCAAAATCTGTTTTATGCAATCGGTCTAAACTATTTCTTAAAGATGTGCTTTATGTTCCTTTTGCAACCAAGAATTTAATGAGTGTTAACAAATTGATTCGTGATAATCCTATTAATATAAACTTCACTGACAAGAGCTGTGATGTGAAGGACATGGTGACAGGCAAGCTTCTACTACAGGGGAAATCGAAGGAAGGAATGTATCCAATGGAGGAAAACAAACTCAGTCCTCAACCTAAAATCTTTGTGGCAACAGGCGGTTCGAAATCAGAATTTCTCAAATGGCATCATACTCTAGGACATCCAAGTGCTCAGATTATGAAACAGATTTTTAATAAGTGTAATTTCAAGACTTCAGTTGATAACAATTTTGTATGTGAAGCTTGTCAGTTAGGGAAATCAAAATTACTACCATTTTCTGTTTCTAAATCTCAGTCGTCTTTTCCACTTCAGCTGGTTCATACTGATCTATGGGGACCAGCTCCAATTCAATCAATTAATGGTCATCGTTTTTATATTCATTTCAGATGACTATAGTCGCTATACATGGTTATATCCACTAAGACACAAAGGAGAGGCTGTTAATGCTTTTAAGCATTTTAAAGCTCTTGTTGAGAATCAGTTCAATCTGAAGATAAAGACTATACAATGTGATAATGGCACTGAATTCAAACCAATTTTACCAATTGCACAAGAAGCAGGAATAGATATCCGTTTCACATGTCCATACACTTCAGCACAAAATGGAAGAGCGGAAAGAAAACATCGTCATATTGTGGAAATGGGACTAACATTACTAGCACACGCTTGTATGCCATTAAAATTCTGGATAGAGGCTTTTCAGATGACAGTATTCTTAATTAATCGATTGCCTACTCCTGTGTTAAATGGTGACACTCCCCTGTTTCGGCTAAAAGGAACAGAGCCCGAATATACAAATCTTCAACCATTTGGTTGTGCCTGTTATCCATGCTTAAAGCCTTATAATACACACAAGTTTCAGTTTCAAAGCCAAAAGTGTGTTTGCCTTGGATTAGCTTCTCAACAGAAAGGTTATAAATGCCTGAGTAAGTCAGGGAAAATTTTTATTTCAAGGCATGTTGTTTTTTACTCCTCTGTTTTTCCATTCTCTTCAGGTTTTATGCAAGCAGAAGCTCAAAATGGTGACACTGAAAATCTTGTACCACTCATTATACAAATTCCACATGAGTCGATTGAAAATATTGGAGTGGTTAATGGTGAAAGAACTTAGCAGATTGAGCAATATTCTCCTCAGATGGTGTCGTCTCAAAATACGTCTTTTGAATCTTCACCTTTGACCGAAGGTACCAACTCGTCAAGCTCTCCGTTAGACAGCTCATCAATTAATTCCTCTGATTCATCTGCTAGTTCTTCGCCTGATTCAATATCTCCATCAAGGCCTGTAAATCAGCATCAAATGATAACTCGGGCCAAAGATGGAATAGTCAGGCCCAAGTATCCATGTGTTGGGCTTTTACAAGCGGAGGATCCGATTACTTTGAACAAATGTTCAGAACCCTATTCTGTGAAAGAAGCATTGTCTTCTCCGGCATGGTTAGCTACAATGAAAGAAGAATTCGACGCTCTTATGCGAAACAAGACATGGATACTCGTACCATTTACAAATCAAAAACTCATTGACAACAAATGGGTTTTTAAGACTAAATTTCAAGTTGATGGGTCAATTTTGAAGCACAAAACGAGGCTCGTTGCTAAGGGATTTCAACAAACTCCGGGCGTCGATTTCAGTGAGACATTCAGTCCAGTGGTGAAATCGACTGCAATCCGAGTAATCTTGACTATAGCCGTTACATTTAAGTGGGAGGTTAGACAGCTCGACATCAATAATGCTTTCCTCAACGGATTTTTGTGCAAGGAAGTTTATATGAGATAGCCAGAGGGCTTTGTTGATCATCGACAGCCTACTCATGTATGTAAGTTAATTAAAGCACTATATGGTTTGAGACAAGCTCCGAGAGCTTGGTTTGGTCGTCTGAGATATACTTTGCTTAGTTGGGGTTTTAAAAATGCAAAGAGTGATATTTCATTGTTTATACTTCAAACCCATAATCTGACCATATTCATTCTGATATATGTTGACGATATACTAGTGACTGGCAATAACCCTGTCTCTGTGAATGAATTTGTAAGAAAGTTGGATCTCATGTTTTCCTTGAAAGATTTAGGCCCCTTGTTTTACTTTCTGGGATTAGAAGTCTATCGTGATGGTAAAGGAATTTATTTGCATCAGTCTAAGTATGTTATTGATCTATTGAATAAATTTGGAATGAGTGACTGTGCACCAGTAACAACGCCCATGGTTACTGGCAGATCATTTTCTTCAAATGATGGAGAATTGTTAGACAATCCTACACAGTATAGACAAGCCATAGGTTCGTTGCAATATTTAACAACAACTCGCCCGGATATTGCTTTTGCAGTAAACAAACTTAGTCAGTATTTATCACAGCCTAGAACCAGTCATTTTCAAGCTGTGAAACGAATTTTCAGATATCTAAAAGGGACTTATAGTCTTGGGTTACATATAAAACCTTTTCAAAGTTCTCCTCAGTTATTTGCATATACGGACGCTGATTGGGCTTGTGACATTGATGATAGAAGATCTGTGGAAGGTATATGTGTTTTCCTAGGAAATACCTTAGTGTCTTGGTCATCAAGAAAACAGAAAATGGTATCCAGGTCAAGTTCCGAGTCAGAATATAAAGCATTAGCAGATGGCTCAGCTGAAGTTAAGTGGTTGAATTCCCTGTTATTTGAAATTGGTTTGTATCTAAAAAGACCCTCAGTGATATGGTGTGACAATTTAAGTGCCAAAGCCTTAGCTGCTAATCCATTACAACATGCTAGAAGCAAACATATTGATATAGATATACATTTTATCAGGGACTTTGTTCAGTCTGGATTTATTGACATTAGATATGTTCCTTCTTCATTTCAGATTGCTGATTGCCTTACTAAATCTCTGCCTCAGTCACAATTTCAATTCCTAAGAAGCAAACTCGGGCTGGTCATTGCACCCTCTCGTTTGAGGGGGAATGTTAGAATATAATTCAGAATTGAGGGTATATTTGTATTTGTAAGCATTAGAGAATATTTTCTGTTAGGATTATGTGTATACATGTAAAGAATCCAGAGGTGCTGTTATGATTTGTATAGCTATAAAATTCTCTAGAATGTTGTATCACACTAGTATAAATACATGAAAGGTCCAGAGCATATTCATTCATTGGCTCGGATCATTATTTCCAATCATTTGTATCCTATTTTGTTTTCTCTTACTTATGGGGTTAAGAAGATTTAACACATGGTCAGTTCAATGATCAATGGAAAATAGAAGACGAGAAAGGAGAATCACCAAACAGAGTGTTATTAGGGTTAAGGGCAGCCTGGTTCTTGGCAGTATCACCGACCATCCTTTGAGTATCAGTGAAGGCAACATAAGACGGCGTGGTTCTGTTGCCCTGATCGTTGGCGATGATCTCTACTCGATCATGTTGCCATACTGCAACACACGAGTAAGTTGTTCCAAGATCGATTCCTATGGCTAGTTTTTGGTGCGATTTATTTGCCATTCTCTTCTCCTTCAAGTCAATCGAGTTTTCGGAGACAGAGAGTCGGTCCTGAGAGAATCGAAGAACAACAACAGAGACATGGGAATCAAAGCCGCGGAATCAAGAAATAGCTGAGGTAAGATATTCATCTTCGTTTATATTCATAGCTGGTGTAATTTTTATTTCCTAATTTAGTTGTTGTTGAAACCAAGGTTCTGAGATCTGGACCGGTCACTGAATCGGTTGGGGTACTGGGTTAAGGGTTGGTGGGTCAGATCGGGGTCAAACTGGAGCTAGACTAGTAAGGAAGGGAAGATTTTAGAATTATTTATATGAAAATTTGAATAAAAAATTAAAAAAAAAAACTGGTCAAACCACGTGAAACCTAGTTGAACTGGGATTAGTAACCAAACCGGACCAGTTGGACCACCGATCCGACGGTTTCGTGGTCAGACCAGTCGGTCCGGTCCGATCTTGAAAACACTGGTTGAAACCCAGTAATAAGGTATGTTTTTAAAATTGGTATTACGTTGAATATATTATCGGATAATATTATAGTAATGTGATAACCCCAGTGAGAAAAAAATAAAAATAAAGTTAAAAGGTAAAAAAAATGAAAATTTTAAGTTTTACTAAAAATTTGAATATCATCTTAAAAATCATTACCACATCTATTCCAAATCTAATACGTAGTAAATTTTTTCTATTCTAACAAATACTCCTTAAAATAGTATAATTTAAATTTTATATTTTTCCCGCAAGTTAAATTTTATAAAGATAATTATGAAGATATGATTATTTAGATTTCGTAGGCTCAACAATAGAAAACCCAAATTTTATAACTTTCATCTCCTGAGCAATACCCTTGGAAATTATAAATCTATATATATTCAATTTACCTTAAATTGTAGATCACGTATCAGTACTCCAGAATTTGAATCGGCAAAAGGATAATATAAATATAATATTATATATATAGTAAAAATTGACAAATATTAAAATTTGAGTAAATCCCGGATCTGATTTTGACATACTTGTTAAAGCTTAGGAACGTGATAGGGTGAACATTCAAGTACATTGTGATTCAACAAGCTGTTAAAAATTAGGAGAAAAAATTATATTGATTTTAGTTTATATAATCTAGAGTAATCAAAATTATTTTCACTACAATAAAATAATAATAACAAATTCAGCATTTTGCCTCATCATATTTTCGTACTCCCTACTTTTCTCCTGTATTTTTCTTTATTTTTATCTTCACACCAATGACCATTATCAGAAATTAGATATCACCTTTTGTTTGCGATTCTTTTTCCTACATAATCCAGCGACCTTAAACCTCAACTAATGAGCTCTCATTATATAAAAAAAATAAAATGAAACTAAAAATATTAATTGAATTCTCGAGGAAGAATCACAAGAGAAATAAGCTGCAGAGTGAAGATCTATGTTAGTGGTGGCGGATGGAACCTATAGTAGCAAAGCAAAACCGATGGAAAGAAGAGTTATGGCAAGCTCAGAAACATTTAAGAACATGTTAGAAGAATTGTGTTAAATAATTTTTTTTTTCAAAATCTCACGTTCTTAATTATATTTGATATTTTTTAGAATCTTGCCTTTTTAAATGAAATAATACTTAACAGTTCTTTGTTAAGAACCGTAATGTATTGTCCATAATATTAATTTATATATCAATAAAGAATATATTAATATATTGTTGAATTACTTAACGGTTCTTTATAAAGAACTTTAATATATTATCAAATAATTTTTTTTTCAGTATCTCGCCTTTTTTATATTAAATAATATTGAATGATTTTCCGTAAAGAACCATAATGTATTATCAAATAACTTTTTTATAGAATCTTAACTCCTTATATTTTTTAGAATCTTATCTTCTTATATACAACGGTTTTCATTGATAAATGTTAAGTATTCTAAAATAATACATGATAGTTCTTTGAAGAACCGTCAAGTATTACCAAATAAACTTTCTTTAGAATCTCGTCTATCCTTCCTCCTTAAGATATTAATAGATATTATATTTTAGACTAATATCTTAATATATTATATTTATCTTAAAAGTATAAATCTGAGATATAATGATATAAATATATTTTAACATATTTTATTTATCTTAGAAGTATAAATATGAGATATGTAATATCCCAAAATTTAATAAAAGGTTAAATTTTTCAAAAAAGAAAATTTAAATGGTGTTAGAGATTAATCTTGGGAATTAAAGGCCTATTTTCCCAAAAAAATTGAGGAACAATAATTAGAAATCATAATTTGACTTAGGAATTTTTGAGAAATTAGTTTTAAGACTTTATGAAGTTAATTAAAGAAGAGAATCCTTAAAAATTGTTAAGGATTGATTTATGGAATTAGATAATAAGTCAAATTAGGGATGAGCAAAAACCCGGTGGTCCGGTCCAGTCTGGTCTGATCCGATCTGGTCCGGTCTGGTCTGGTCTGATCCAAATAAGCAATATAATGAAATCGAACCAGACTAGACCAGACTGACTGGTCGGGTTGGACCGGGTTCCAGACCAGGGGACCAAACCACCTAGACTGGTCCGGTCTGGTCTAGGTCAATTTTTTAAAAAATATTTTTATAATTTAGATGTTTTTTTATTTAATATTGTTAGAGTTTTTTTAAGGATTTATAATCAAGTTTTATTTCTTATGATGATTTTTACATGATTATAGGTATTTTTATTATCTTAATTATATTTATCATGTTTAAATCTTTTTTCTCAACATATTTTTTTATTGTTGTTGAATGTTGTTCGATATTCTTATAGATTTATTATGCTTTAATTGTTGGTGACATATTTTATATTATTATAGATATTTTTGTGGACATAATTATGTTTGATAAGTTCAAATTTTTCCTTCCAAAGATGAAAAAATAAAAATAAAAAAAATATTAAATTTAGGTCCTGGACTACCTGGACCAGTCCAGGTAGTCCACTAGACCCAGTCTGGTCCAGCCCGACCTCGGGTTGGTGCTGGACCAGACTAGACCACGGACTGCTTTGTGCAACCCGATATCTTCTCAAGACCAGACCTCGGGTTGATGTCAAACCCGGTCCAGTCCAGTCCATACTCATCCCTAAGTCAAATTATGGGACCTAAGAAATTTAAGGAATCTTAAATTAGACAAAGGGAAAAATTAGGGCCTAGTGTGTGTAATAAATAGGATAAAAATATACCTATATGTGTATATAAAAACACACACAGAGTCAAACACCGACACACACACACACCACACTTGTCATGTAATATTTACTTCTCATCATTGCTAGACACATGTTTTACACACACATTCACACCTACAACTTCATGATTCACAAACACACACACTTACCTTCACATAGTAACACCTCATCTCACTCTCTTTCAACCATATAACCCCACATCTCATGCACTCTTTATTTAAACAAATACCCAACACCTTCAACTCTTCATTTACGACAACAACTAGCAGAGAGAGAGAGAGAGAGAGAGAGAGCTTTAGAAAAAATATAGAATAGAGAAAGAGAGAACAAAAGAGAGAGCTAAGAAGAGCAAGGGTGATCAGTGTCAATGAAGAAAGCAAGAAGAGGCTACAGATCACACATGCAACTCCATATTCTAGTTTAGGTGAGTCTCCTTCATCTATAGATTGGTTTTACAGTCTGGTTTGAGTGGTTTTCTGTGGTGGTTTTAACTGGAGTTAAGAGAAAAGTCGCCGGAAAATTTTTGTCACCGAAAAGTTGTAAAAGCAATGATTATGTGTCAAATTAGGGGCAAATTTTGGGGTTCTTTGATTCTGAAATTTGATCATTAACCTCAGGACATATTGTAGGAAAGTATGGAGTTAAAATTTGTGAGGTTTAAAGTATAAATTCATGGTTGTATGTTAGTTTTCTTCACCCTATTTTGCTGGCCGAAAAATAGAGTATTTATCGGAAAGTTTCATAAGCTTAAACAGAAGGTATAGATGGAGTTTTTGATTGGGTCCTTTTCTATAGAAAGCTTAGGATGTGTAGTGGATGATAGAATCAAGAAGAGTGCAATTTGGAGTGAAAATGAATGAGTTCTTGATTTTTAAACTTAGACTGTCAAAACTGATATTTGTGGAAGACAATCAGCTTCATATTGAGTTTTGCCCAGACAAATCTTACTAATATTTATGAAATTTTACAAGGATATAGTAGACATTCATAGCTTTAAAATGTGTCTAAGAATGCATTATTTGGATATCTATAGAGAGAGTTATGATTTTTGAAAGGTAGGTCAGAAACAGGGGAAATTCTGGACGTCTAGGTTCTGGCAGTTTGGTTTCGTTATGTTTTTTAATAATATAATCTTATTCAATGGCCATGAAACTTTTCAAAACAAAAGTATACATGATAAGCTTTAATTTGATATATAATAGGCATTATTTGAATCAGTATATTAAGAGATATGAATTTTGGAAGTTTAGTTGCTGACAAATTATGTTTCTAGAAAACAGATTGGTTGTGGTGAAATTTTGAAAAACTAAACTTGACCAAAAATTATGAAAATTTCTAGATTTAAAGGGTAGCACATAATTTTTAGACTAGTAGATTAAAAGATATGAATTTTTGAATTTGAGCTCTGTTTCTAGAATGCAATCTGAAACAGTGGAAGATTGGTGAATTTTTGGGAACAATGTAGTTAAAATGGGTATACTTAAGTATTTTTCTGTAAAACTACATTTAAAGAGCTTCACTTAAGCTTTAAAACACTGTAGTTTCTACAATCAATCCATAAGCGGAGTTGAAGATCAACCAATTAGGAGGCGGGGATTTTGTACTCTTCAGGCAGATGGTTCAGTCCTTGACTCGAGTTAGAGTGGAAGTGCAGGGATTATTAGAGGAGAAGAAAGTGACTGGCTGTGTGGATACACGTGCAAACTTATGCAGGTACCACCGGTCATAGCAGAGATTATCGCAATCATCCAGGGTCTTCAGATTTGCTTGCATAGGAATTTAATGAATATTATTGTATTCACTTATTGTATTGAAGCAATTAATTTACTTACTAGGGGCTGTGATGATAGACATCCCTTTAAGGAGGTCATTGAGGAGGCTAGATTATGGTTGTCTAGGGACTGGTGTGTTCTTATAAACCACATATCTAGAGAGCATAACGCTCAAGCAGACTATTTAGCTAAGTTAGCTCATAGTAGTATTGAGTATTTTGTCATCTTTGATCAACCACCACCTCCTCTATCGGCAGGTGGTGGTTGATGAAGGATCCATGGTTTTTGGCTCTTTGGAGTTGTCCTTGTATTAATCTTCTATTGGATTAATGAATTCCAGTATTTCATTAAAAAAAAGCAGTCAATTTGAAATTTTCTAGAATTAGTTATAAATTTTCAAAGTTAACTGAAAATCTGTCAGTTTTCTGAAAAACTGTGAAACTGCACTGTGCAGAATTGTAATGTGTAGAAATTGATGGAACTGTTATGGATAACCAGTAGAATTAGATTTAAAGGCATTAATAGTACAAGTAATAATTAGTTACTTGTAACTTTAATTTTTATAAGAATTGGAAATAGCCCAAGCCGAAACAAGAGTATAGGACGGATATTGGAACTGAAAAAGGACTCGGGTAGTAACTCTATCTTCCATACATTATGTGAATATTTATATGCTTTGTTTACGCTATCTTATGTGATATGTATGATGAACACTGTTTTGCCGACTAGGACAATTGTGCGAGTAGGCATATTTACCTAGTTGTGAGCAATAACCTAACCGAGGATTATGGATAGTGGGGAAGTAGCCCCGACTCATATGCACATGCCGTATAATTTGTGTTATATTATTATATTGCATTACATGGTGCATAGCATATTTATCTGTCGCATTTTATATAATTAATTGCATATTACTCCTGAGATTCGTTCGAATTTCACCCTTTTTCAACATTTAAAAATATTCCATCAGAAAGTAGCGGCTCTAAGGGCAACATCGTAATTACCGACAATTGAGGGTCCGGATCAAGTGGGAGTGCAGTTGATTATCCTTAGTTGTAATTTTATTTCTTTTGAACTTTGTATATATTTTTCAAACTCTATAAGGATTCCCTGTAATGAAAACCAGTACTAATTATCAGTAGATTTCCACTATTTCTATTTGCCCTCTAAACTATGCATTTATTACTCTGCAAAAAATCAAAATGTTAAGGGGTTTGACATTTTTAGTATTAGAGCATGCAGTTCTAGCAATATCAGAATAGTATACTAATATATGACTATGTGAAATTTACCTCTTCCTCATTTCAATATAGTGAAACATAAAGATTGTGAGACCAAGAGGTAGAGACCGAGATTGAAGTAGAGCTGAGGTCGACATGGAAACAATGATGAAGAACTGGGAGCTAAACCTGACCCAATACAGCAACAGATTATGGGTATGTTGACACAGCAGTAGGCCACAATGAATGAGATCCGATAAGAGTTGCAAGAAGTGCAGCAGAGGTAGGATCGCTTGGAGGAGCTGGTAAGGGGAGACAGAGAAGATAATCTGCCCGAGGGACCTCACAAGAAGATATTCTGCTTGATCTTGAGGATGATATACAGATCTAGGTCGGAAGGTTTAGTAAATAGCAACCTCCTGTCTTTTGAGGGAAATTTGATCTTCAGCTAGCCAAAGACTGGCTATCGCGATTAAAGAAAATTTTGCAACATCCTGTTATGCCCTAATGAAACTAAAGTCCTGCCGGCAATTTATAAGCTTGAAGGCGATGCAGATAGATGGTGGAAGGATACCGAATTGATTCCTTGGGGGAAGAATATTCCAGTAACATGGAAACTATTCCAAGAAAAATACAATGAGAAATATTTTCCCTGCTCTGTTTAGTAGGAAAAGGAAAAATAGTTCCTCAATATACAGTAGAAAGACAAAGAGAGCTTCGATGACTACTTAGCTCGTTATATCCGGTTGTCTCGATATTTTGCATATCTTAAATATCGGGATGACGAGGAGTGGAGTTTTGATATGATTTTACAAAGCTTAAAGCCCGAGCTAAAGGAGAACCTTGTTTCCAAACACTTCACTGAGTTCAACAAGGCAGTTAAAAATTGTCGTATCACCGAGAACAACTAGTTAGCTTGTATTATGCTAAAACCAACAGTAACAAGGGTGCATCTAGTAGTAGGGGTTCATCCCAGAAACATAAGGATCAGGGTGGACCATCTAGAGGGGACAATAAAAGGCCAAACCAGGCTGGAAGTCGCGTAAGCTAGAGTTTTTTAGGAAGTAGAACCTGCTGGCATTGTTATAAGTCATTTCACCCTGGCAGAACTTGCATTAGTACTCCATTGAGGCCGGATCTAGTTAGACATCCCGTTTGTTATGTATACCATAAACCAGGGCACTTTGCCAAAGATTGTCCACAAAAGTACCAGCCAGAGGAGACGAGGCCTACAATTCCAAGCAGGGTCTATACTATAACGCAGGAGGAAGCTAGGAAGTCTCCTGAACTGATACAAGATACGGTTTCCCTTAATGGTAGCTTAGTACATGTCATGTATGATTCGGGTGCTAGTCATTCATTCATTGTATACTATTGTGTGAGATGGCTAGACTTAAGAGTACATAAATTCCCATATGACCTGGTCGTATCTACACCCACGGGTGTTAGAGTTGTCACGACCGATGTCTGTTTGAATTGTGTAGTAAATATCAAGGGGCGTGAATCAACTGTGGATCTTATTTGTTTACTGTTGCAAGGCTTAGAGGTAATCCTCGGTATTGACTAGTTGACGGCCAATAGTGTGTTGTTCGACTGCAGAAACAAAAGGGTTATATGTTCTAATTCGCGACGGCATACTGGTACAGAAATCAATCTTGGTTTTCTTTCTGCATCCGAGGCCGAAAGATGCTTACATAAGGGTTGTCAGGGGTACATGGTATTTTTCTCTATGCAATCAGAAGATGGAATAGCATTAGAGAATATCCCTATAGTAAATGAGTTTCCAGATGTATTTTTGGAAGATATCAGCGAATTACCTCCAGATAGGGAAGTAGTTTTGCTGTTGATCTCAGACCTGGAGTGGAACCAATATCTAAAGCCTTATACAGGATGGCTCCGAATGAATGGCAGAGTTAAAGAAGGAAATAAAGGAGCTACTAGATAAGGGGTTTATCCAACCTAGTGTCTCACCATGGGGAGCTCCAATGCTCTTTGTCAAGAAGAAAGACGAGAGCCTATGACTCTGTATAGATTACATGGAGCTGAATAAGGTGACCGTCAAGAACAAATACCCACTTCCTAGAATGGATGATTTACTCGATCAGTTATCTGATTCCTGTGTATTTTCAAAGATTGACTTAAGGTCAACGTATCACCAGCTCAGGGTAAAAGCAGAAGATGTATCAAAAAATGCTTTCAGGACCAGATATGACCATTACGAATTTCTTGTAATGCCATTTAGGCTGACAAATATACTATTGTGTTCATGGACTACAGGAATCAAATTTTTCGTCCGTACTTGGACCAATTCATGGTAGTCTTTATTGATGATATTTTGGTGCATTCACAGAGCAGAGCAGAGCATAAACACCATCTGAGGACTATGTTGAACACATTGAGAAACAAGCAACTCTGTGCCAAGCTGAGCTAATGTGAGTTTTGGCTTTCAGAAGTCAAATTTTTGGGCCATGTAGTCTCACAACAAGGGATCTTGGTCGATCCTAACAAAGTAGAAGTAATACTGAATTAGAAGAGGCCAAAGACTGTACTAGATATATGTAGTTTTCTGGGTCTTGCTGGTTATTATCTGTGTTTTATACAGAATTTCTCCAGAATAGCTTTGCGTTTGACAAAGTTGACGCGGAAAACTCATCATTTTGTGTGAGATGATAGTTGTGAGAGTAGCTTTATGGTGCTAAAACATAGATTAACGACAGCACCAATACTAACTATCCCAGATCCATAATTTACCCTTATTATTTATACTAATGCTAGTGGGCGTAGATTGGGATGTGTTTTGATGCAACATGGCCGAGTAGTGTCATATGTATATTGTTAGCTGAAGTGTCATGAATTGAATTATCCCACTCATGATCTTGAGTTGGTAGCTATCATATTTACCTTAAAAATATGGAGACATTATCTCTATGGTGCGACTGTAAAGTTTTGCTACGACCATAAGAGCTTGAAGTATTTATATGTTTAAAAAGAGCTCAATATGAGACAACGCAGGTGGATGGAGTTGCTGAAGGATTACAACCTAGAGATTAAATACCATCCAGGGAAGGCTAATGTAGTTGCAGACGCATTAAACCATAATGCAAGTTGCAGCTCTGATTATACATAAGTATAAATTGATCGAGGATTTCAGAGATCTTAATTTGTTCAATCACATCATGATTTGTGGCAACAATATTAGCTGAGATGAGAATGACTTGAGAGCCAAACTTGAAGAAGCTCAAATGCAGGATAGAAGAGCACAATCCATCCGAGATATGATTAATAAAGGTGAAACTCAGGAATATTATTTGTCACCAAGTGGATTGGTCAGATACAAGAAGCGATTATATGTTCCGCAGTAGATAGAATTGAAGCAGCAAATCCTGGAGGAGGCTTACAAGAGTAGATATACTCTGTATCTGAGAGCCATTAAAATGTATCAGGACTTAAAGTCCACATATTGGTGGCTAGGCATGAACAGAGATGTGAATAGGTTCGTTGCTTATTGTCTTACACGCCAAAAAGTGAAGATTGAGCATCAGCGACCATCAGGACTTCTTTAAAATCTTGAGATTTCCTGAGTGGAAATGGCAAAGTATCAAAATGGATTTCATGACGGAGTTGCCCAAGATCAGAAAATCATGATGCTATATGGGTAATCGTTGATTAATTGACAAAAAATCGCCCATTTCCTACCAATTAGCATCCATTATTCTTTCGATAGGCTTGCGAAGATTTACATCAAAGAGACTGTGAGATTACACGGTACACCAAAGAGCATCATATCAGATAGAGATCCTCGCTTGACTTCCAATTTCTGGAAAGCAATACACGAGGCCTTGGGTACTAAACTCATATTGGGCACAACATACCATCCTCAGACATATGGCCAAATGGAACGAACCATTCAGAACTAGAGGATATGTTGAGGGCATGTGTGCTAGATTTTAAAGGCAGTTGGGACCAATTCCTTCCACTTGCCAAGTTTGCCTATAATAACAGCTATTACTCAAGTATACAAATGGCTCCCTACGAGACATTGTACGGAAGGAAGTGTCAGTCACCCTTGTGCTGAACAGAGTTACCTGAGAGATATTTGTTTGGGCCAAATATTGTTGATCAAACACTAAACCAGACCAAGCTTATCAAACAAAGATTATTAACTGCCCAGAGCAGACAGAAAAGTTATGCTGACAAAAGAAGAAAATCTCTAGAGTTTCAGGTCGGTGACCATGTCTTTATGAAGGTTTTGCCTGTCACAGGGATTGGAAGGGCATTGAAAGTGAATAAGCTGAGCCCTAGGTACATTGGTCCGTTTGAGATCTTGTCAAAGATTGGGCCAGTGGTGTACCGGATAGCTTTACCCCCAGCTTGAGCAGGCTGCATGATGTCTTCCATGTCTCACAGCTAAAGAAGTATCAACCTGACCCAGAACATGTGATCGAATACGAAGAGCTAGACGTGCGGGATGATCTTACGTATGAGGTCACACCTGACTGAATCATTGATCGGTAGGAGAAACAGCTCAGGCGCAGGAGTATCCCGTTCATCAAAGTTGTTTGGAAGAGGATATCTTCTAGAGAAGCAACTTGGGAAGCTAAAGAAAACATAAAGAGACGTTGTCCAGAATTTATATTTCCATAGATGAAACAAATTTCAAGGACAAAATTTATTTTTATTGGGGGACAATTGTAATATCACAAAATTTAATAAAAGGTTAAATTTTCTAAAAAAGGAAAATTTAAATGGTGTTAGAGATTAATCTTGGGAATTAAAAGCCTATTTTCCTGAAAAATTCAAGGAACAATAATTAAAAATCATAATTTTATTTGGGAATTTTTGAGAAATTATTTTTAAGACTCTATGAAGTTAATTAAAGAAGAAAATCCTTAAAAATTATTAAGGATTGATTTACGGAATTAGATAATAAGTTAAATTATGGAACTTAAGAAATTTAAGGAATCTTAAATTAGACAAAGGGAAAAATTAAGGCCTAGTTTGTGTAATAAATAGGATAAAAATATACCTATATGTGTATATAAAAACACACACACTCAAACACCGACACACACACCACACTTGTCATGTAATATTTAGTTCTCATCATTGCCAGACACATGTTTTACACATACACTCACACCTACATCTTCATGATTCACAAACACACACACTTACCTTCACATAGCAACACCTCATCTCACTCTCTTTCAACCATATAACCCTACATCTCATGTACTCTTTATTTAAACAAATACCCAACACCTTCAGCTCTTCATTTACAATAGCAACTAGAAAAGAAAGAGAGAGCTTTAGAAAAAATATAGAATAGAGAAAGAGAGAACAAAAGAGAGAGCTAAGAAGAGCAAGGGTGATCGGTGCCAACATAGAAAGCAAGAAAAGGCTACAAATCACACAAGCAACTCCATATTCTGGTTTAGGTGAGTCTCCTTTATTTCTAGATTGGTTTTATAGTCTTGTTTGAGTGGTTTCCTGTGGTGGTTTTGGCTAGAGTTAAGAGAAAAGTCACCAAAAAATTTCTGTCACCGAAAAGTTGTAAAACTAGTGATTATGTGTCGATTTTGGGGTGAATTTTGGGGTTCTTTGGTTCTGAAATTTGATCATTAACCTTAGGACATATGTGTAGGAGAGTATGGAGTTAAATTTCATGAGGTTTAGTGTCATACCCTTACCTTGTTTTCACTTATTTCAGAGTGCTTGGGGCAGATCGATGAGCAACACAAGAATAGCACAAATATACTGACATTGTAATATATTAGGTCTGATTATGCTACAGGAATTTCTAATAGGGGGTGATAGTACATACACAATTTTCCAAAATATCCAAAATAAGACTACATATAACCATTATCTCTGCCTCGGGATCCGCACCCATCTATTCCCCTTGTCTACCATTTTGCCCTTAGACCTGCTGGTTCCCAATGGAATATTTGTTTAATTGAAAAAGGATAAGATTCAAACGAATCTCAGTAGTAACATATTATCAATCATATAAAATGTGAGAAATAAAATATGCAATGCACCGTATAGTATAAAATAAAAATTCATATCATAACGTGTGTGTACACAATGCTCAAGGCCAAATGACTGTTTGGATCCCCTACGTGTACCTCAGCTGGACCCCTAACCACAGCTAGGTAATGTACCCCAGGCGTACCTTAGCTAGGTACCTAACCACAGCTAGGTAACATACCTCAAGCATTGTGTTCATATCACAAAATACAGCATATCAACAATCACATAGTGTATGAGAGATGATAGTTACTACCTTAACCCTTTTCAGCCTCGAAATTTGTGCCAACGACTAAGTTCCCAACTCATTCCTAAAATGTCAAATGTACAAGAATTAGGTTCAAACCCATTCATATGATATTCTAGGCACTTCTGTAGTATTTTTAGTGGTTATATGAGTCTATTGTGAAAATTTACCAAAATAACCTTGGGGGCCCGGCCCTGACTTTTCCTGAAATTTTGATTTGGGCTATTTTGACAAACTTTGCCCAAGGAATTCATTTTTAGACTCAAAATTATCAAATTCACTGCCAAAAGATAGAAATGCCCTTGGCAGCCCCTATTTCAGGGTTTCAGGGGTGTTTTAGTCATTATGCATTTTTTGGCTTTTCTGGAAAGGTGTTCAACTGTAACCCCACCTAATTTTCCCTCATGAACACAATGGACTCATCAGATCATCAAAATCCAACTCTAACCCTCTTAACTGGAGCTGGCCGAAACTCTTAATTCTCCGGGAAAATTTGAGGTTTTCAAAATCTGACTCCGCAGACTTGCTTCTTTATACTTCTAATCACTTTATTAACTATTTAATTACGTTATAACCACCATTTAGACCCAATTTTGGCAGCATAACACCTAGGACACAACATTTCCCAAATTTACAATCAGAGCAAATCCAACAGAAATTCATTAATTAAATCATCCACAGCAATCACAACAACAATAATTTCAAGTTTAGGAAGTCACCTTTGCTCCCCTTTGGCTTTTCTCTTGTTTGGCCGAAACCCTAATCCTTTCACCACTGAAATTCTTTCTTCAAACACTACTACAGAAAGGGTGAAAGGTGGCACACATATTGTGGCCCTTCCTTAATGAAGTGCCACAGCTGCTAATTTATTTTTTATATATATTTTATGTTTTTTACCAGTTGTGGCGCTTGGGAGGCTATGTGCCACAGTTGGGGAGGCTAAGTGTAGTGCCTGCCAAGACAGGTGCCACACATCACCAGGTGGGACTAGCTGTGGCGCCTGGCACACCAGGCGCCACACTATTTTTTGGTCAGGTGTGGCGCCTGCCTGGCCAGGCGCCACACTTGACCCATTTTTTTAAAAAAAATATTTTTTTGGTCTGGTGTGGCACCTGCATGGCCAAGTGCCACACTTGACCTATTTTTTAAAAAAAAATTTGGTCTGGTGTGGCGCCTGCCTGGCCAAGCGCCACACATGACCAATTTTTAAATTAAAAAAATATTTTTTGTCAGGTGTGGACCCTGCCTAGTCAGGCGCCACACTTGACCCATTTTTTAAATAAAAAAAATTTTGATTTCCTATCCCTTCCCCACCAATCAGAACTCATCCCGCCCCCCACCCCCTTATCTTTTCACTTTCCCACCTCCCCCCTAATCTCTTTCCCTTTCCCGCGTCCCCCCTCCATCTCTTTCCCTACCTTTAATTATTCCCTCTCTCACTTTCCCTTTCATCTGCGCTGTGTGCACCCCGTCCCTCCATTTTCATCTTCACATCTTAAAAATACACCCACACGCGCAAACGTCTTTGTTTTGTTCCAACTGTCATCCCCACTCCTGTCCCTATTATTCCCTTTTCTTTGTATTGTCTTCAACTTTTGGTCCCCACTCCATTTAGTAGCTCAAATTTCTTCATCCCCTCACTCAAGATTGCGTCACCAACGGCAATTACGTGGTCCTCCACTCCACTACACTGATCAACCTGTAAGTTCAACTTGCTTCTTCTTTTTTTTTAGGTTGTTATGCTTTTTTTTTATGGCATGCGATGCTTTTTTTTCCTTTTTATGACACGCATGTATATTTATATGTCATATATATATTTGTGTTAGTTCTATTTTGTAGAGGTAATTCCCATCGTTGTTAATCAATTAGGTTAATATTGAATTGTATTGTTTAACAGAATTATGTTTTTCAACAAAGCGTTTGAATTAATTTGAGTGATTCACATAGATATTAATAAACACTTTTGAAACAATTTATTTGGCTTAGAAATATTAATGTTGCATTGCAAAAGCCAAAAGGAAAACAATTTTTTTGTTTTTGTTTTTTAAATTTCTTTGGTCCCTGTTGCTTTTGTTTCGAACTTTTTTCACATGGGTAGAAGATTATTTACTTTTCTAGCCATTTATGTTGGGATGGGACCTCTGGCCCACAAGCTATGAAACTTTTAAATCAAATTGACATACATCCAATTGTATCAAGTCATAGTCACAAGTACCTAATAAGCTCCCCAACAATGAATTACACCATTACGAATTTGTGTGTGTGTGTGTGTGTGTAATTTGTTGAGTTTTTCATTTAATGAATTGAGACTATTATTTTCACTTTGCTGTCTGTTGTTTATCATTGAGTTAACATAATTACTTCTAATGGAAGGATACCTATGCCTAGCTAGCCAAGAAAAAAAACTTAGAATAATTTAGTTATTATGGTTTATTAATTTGAAACATCTTAGTTCTTATATATATATTTTTTTAATTCAGAACAATTTTAGATTAGATTCCAAGAATACTTTGTGGTCAACAAAATTTATTAATGCAATTGATTAATTTATATTTGTGTCATATATATTTGTATATGTCATATACAAATATATATCTTATTAAACTATTTTGTAGAGTATATATTTATATGTCATATATATTTGTGTTAGTGCTATTTTGTAGAGGTAAGAAAATAATTTTTTGTATTATCTTATTAAACTATAATAGAGAAAATCCCATATAAACCCAATTAAAATAGGAAGAATTGAAATCAGGATAATAAATTGAATAATTTTTTAATTGATTCATTAACTTATTTAAGGATTTTAAAATATGGATAAAATGACTTTAATATATCAATATATATCAATGTTAATATTTAATAAAATAAAATATAATTTGTCTATATTGTTTAACTTTAAATATATTAACTAAAACTATAAGGGAAAAAACATACAATAAGGAGATAATTAATGTTGGGATTATGCTTTCTTTTTTATTTTATTTTATTTTCTTTCTTTTTTTTTCTGAATCATATTTTTTGATTTAAGCTAATCATATTTGATTTTATTATATATTGATGTTTATTACACATATTATTATTAAAAAAATAACTTAGAACCACAAATATTTTATTGATTTTTTTATGTTTAATCTGTGTTTGTAGTTTCAGTTCATCAGTCTATTAAAGTTTCTATTTATGGTATGTTTTTTAAATTTTGAGCTTACAAATGTGATTTTAGTTGAATTTAATAGTTATAATTTGTAGGTGTTCTAATGATTGTTATTGATTAATTGCATAAGTAAAATAATTATTTATATATTATTAACACTTGTATTTTATTTATTGACTTGTAATGTTTTCTAATTTAACTATGATATATTGTGGCAAATATGATTTCTTTTGTTATGAGTTGTAAAAAATTATTATAATGCCTGGGAATAATTAATGAATTATTTGGCAATTTAAACATTGAGTTTAAGACTTAGAAAGCTTCAATTATGAAGATTCATGTGGCGTATGTTATTTTAAATTAAAATTGGTAAGAGAATATAAAAGTAATTAGTAAATGCAATAGTCATACAACTAACCATGTACTTTTTTAAAAAATAGATTGAAGCCCATAGATGGATCGTAAATGGATGTCATCTAATCGATGTTCAAGGGAATATATAGATGGGGTGAAGGATTTTATTACATTTGCAACTGAGCACACAAAAGATCCAGGCAAAATCTTATGTCCTTGCTTATCTTGTTGTTTTGGAAAGCGGATTAGTCAACTTGATTTGCTAGATCATTTAGTGTGTTATGGTATTGATCAAACATATATACGATGGACAAGGCATGGTGAGACCAACGATGCATGTAGTGATCGGGTATATACCACGGGTGGTGCTTCGGATGAATTTGATCAAAGCATGTTTGATGAAGATGATGGTCTTGAAGAAATGGTAAATTTAGTTGAAGGGGTGCTTCATAACTGCCCTAATGAATATGAGAATTTGAAAGGTGATGCAGAGAAACCATTATATGTCAGCAATACTAAATACAAAAGATTGCTAGCAGTGTTGAAGTTGTACAACTTTAAAGCTCGCTACGGATTGAGTGATTCGGGTTTCACCGCATTGCTTGACCTATTGCAAGATATGCTTCCAGAAGAAAATGTACTTCCTATCAAGACATACCAGGCAAAGTGAATTCTTTGCTCTACAACCAATATGGAATATGAGAAGATACATGCATGTACTAACGATTGCGTATTATTTTGAAATCAGTATGCAATGTTGGAGAAGTGCCCTAAATGCAATGCATCTCGATATAGGAAGAAGAAAGGAAAAAGTCCTTTGAAGGTGCTATGGTATTTTCTCATTGTTCCGAGATTCAGGCGACTGTATAGTAATGCAGAGATTGCTAAGCAGTTGACATGGCATGCAGATGAAAGGATTAAAGACACGAAGCTTAGGCACCCTGCAGACGCTCCTCAATGGAAAAAAATTGATCATGAGTACCCTGACTTTGCTGATGAAGTCAGGAACCTTCGCCTTGCACTGTCAACTGATGGAATTAATCCGCACGGTGTTCAGAGTAGCACACATAGCACGTGGCTTGTGATATTGATGATTTATAACCTTCCTCCACACTTAATCATGAAACGCAAGTTTATGATGTTGTCCATGTTAATTTCTGGGCCAAGGCAACCTGGGAATGATATAGATGTATACTTGGCTCCTTTAATTGATGACTTGAAGCTACTTTGGGATGAAGGCGTTAGTGTGTATGACGGGTACATGGAAGAAAGTTTCACTTTGAAAGCCATGTTGTTTGGCACAATTAATGATTTCCCTGCTTATGGAAATTTGTCAGGATACAGCGTCAAAGGATATGGTGCATGCTTAGATGTGAAGATGACACTCATTCAGTGTGACTTCATCATTATAAGAAAAATGTTTACATAGGGCATCGAAGATTCTTACCATCACAACATCATTGGAGGAAGCGAAAAAATCCTTTCAATGGTGATTCAGAAGAAGGTAGCCCGCCGAAGATGTTGACCGGTTCCCAGGTGTATTCCAAGGTAAAAGACTTGGATAACAATTTTGGCAAGCCTTTTGCAAAACAAATTGAGACAAGCGGTTGGAAGAAAAGTCTATTTTCTTTGAACTTCCATATTGGAAGTCTTTATATGTGAGGCATTTTCTTAATGTGATGCACATAGAAAAAAAATCTGTGATAGTCTAATTGGCACGTTGCTTAATATCCAAGGAAAAAGCAAGGACAGTGTCAATTCGAGGTTGGATTTAGTGAACTTGGGAATTAGAGAAGAGTTGGCACCGATTGAGCAAGGGCCTCGTACCTATCTACCGCCAGTGGCATACACTCTGTCGAGGAAAGAGAAGAAATTGTTTTGTGAGTTTCTGCAAGGAATTAAAGTTCCCGAGGGCTACTCTTCAAATATAAAGAACCTTGTATCGGTAAAAGAGTTGAAGTTAAAGAACCTTAAATCTCATGATTGTCATATGCTCATGCAAAAAATTAAGGAACACTATCACGAAACTTTGTGTGTTTTTCAAGTTGATCTACAGTAAAGTGGTTGATTCAACCAAGTTACAAGATTTGCAAAGGCTGATTGTGTGTACTCTGTGTGAACTTGAAATGTATTTTCCACCTTCTTTTTTTGACATTATGGTACATATAATTGTACACTTGGTCAAAGAGACTCAATTGTGCGGTCCAGTGTACTTGAGATGGATGTACCCAAATGAGCGATTCATGAAAATATTAAAAGGGTATGTGAAAAATAGATATCGCCCAGAGGGTTGTATCGCTGAAAGGTACATGGTTGAAGAAGCAAGTGACTTCTGTGCTGATTTTCTATCAAATGTTGACCCTGTAGGGATCCCCAAGTCCCGTCATGATGGCCGAAGATCAGGGAAAGGAACAACAGGGAGCGATGTAATAACGATATCAGTGACTGAACGGGACCAAGCCTACTTGTATGTCCTACATAACACTGATGAGGTCGAACTGTATATAGAAGAACACAAGGATGCTCTCTGATTGGTACATGGTGATAGGAATAAAAATTTATTAACAACAGAACACAATAAACAATTTGCAGGCTAGTTGAAAAATCGCATTAACGATAAGATGGAGAGGAATCCTGATTTAGTTTCTGAAAAATTGAAGTACCTGTCGAAGGGACGGAGCTTACATGTATTATCTTATAATGGTTATGCAATCAATGGTTGCACATTCTATACACAAGACCATGATACATAAAGCACGATGCAGAATAGTGGGGTAACACTTGTTGCTGATTCTTGGCATAGATCCAGTGCTAAAGACACACACCATGTCTATGCATCAATGTCATACTTTGGTGTCATTGAACTCATATAGGAGTTAGATTACTCTATGTTCAGGGTCCCTGTCTTCAAATGTAAGTAGGTTAACAACAACAGTGGATTGCGGATAGATGACTTAGGCTGTGCAAGTGGACCTTTCTAAGGTTTGGTATGAAGATGATCCTTTTATTTTAGCAACACAGGCAGAACAAGCATTTTACATTCCTGATCTTGCTAAGAAGAATTGGTCTATTGTACTTCCATCTAACAAGAATCATCAAGCAGAAGTTGATTTTGAAAGTAATGAATATTTGAACATCAATAATGATGATCCTTCATTTGAGAATTTGTGGTCAGCAGAGATTGATATAGATGGAGATGCAAATGAAGATGAAGATGGAGATGGACCCGTATATGTGAGACATGATCATGAAGAGGGAACTTGGGTCAAGAGAAACACAATTCTCAATCCAACACGAATTCTGAAGAATAAAATTTTAAATCAGACGAGAAAAAAGAAAAGATAATGATTGCCTTGACTTGTTTACTTGTACATATGTTTTTATAAATTTCAAAATAATTTGCTTTCGTTGACATGGTTGACATTGTGCACTGATGTTTTGATTTGGTTTATTTCACTTCTAGGAGTATGGACTCACCACATGATGACATGATGATGTTCCCAAGCACATTGGTAGACAAAGATTTGAGGAGAACGTCAGACGTGGTAGGACAATTATGGCGAGGTTGATCAAATTGAGAAGTAACGGAATCAAGTTACAACTGGAGTGGAATGAAAATGGAAACCCGTTCGGTGAGAACAGTACCTCCTTAAATAACTTGATCGGGACTACGGTTCGAGATAGAGTCCCTATTATAGTTCAAAATTAGAAAATGGTAAAGAAAAATTATGAGGATGAGATCTGGGCCAAAGTACAGGTAACACCTTAATTATATAATTGTTCGGTTTGCTTTGTTTCACTTCATTTCAATCTTACATATTATATATGTTTTTGACTTGTTTACAGAGTATTTTTATTATTGATGATGATCGGAAGAACTTCGTAATAAGAAAAGCCGGAAAACTTATGCGAAAGTTTTGTTCTGTTCTTGTCAAATACTTCTTGAGGGATGATAATGAGGTACTATATCGCCTTATCCATTGTACGAAGGAATCATCACTCAAGAAATGTGGGATGAGTTTATCAGAACACATACAACTCCTGAATTCCTGGTAAGGGGATTTGTTTGTCTTTCCCTATTACGTGTAATGTACGTATTTGTAATTAACATTTATATATTTATATGAATTATTTTGATCTAACTAGGAGTTGAGTGAGAAAAATTGAGCTAACGCGACCAACATGGCATACCGATACACACAAGGATCTGTTTTATACGCACTGTTAGAAAGAAAAATGGTACGAATTAATGATTATTTCATTTGTAGAAAATTTGTATGAATATCATTTAACTTCAACTAACTTTAATATGCAAATATAAGAATCAGGCTCAGATATTACACAGGTTCCACGACATGATCTGTGGGTAGCCGGTGTCACAAATAAGAAAGGTGAAATTCATAGTGAGGAAGCAAGAAGAGTAGCCGAATATTGTGTAAGTATTCGATTATATTATGCGTACAATAAATAATTAGCTTTACTTAAATGAACTCAATTTATAATAACTAATTTTCATTGTAATTCTTTTTGGGATAGCGACAAATGACACAGGAGGATCCTACGTTGGCGACCTATGTTAGTCGGGACGATTTATTGAGCAGAGCGCTAGCAGTACCCGAGTATGATGGTCGTGTTCGGGGTACTAGTTTTGCAGTCACCCCATTTGTAATATCCTGGATTGTAATCAAGGGATAATAACTTCAAATGATGTAATTAATGATAATTAAGCACATTTGAAGTATATATTGTGTAATGTGATATCAAGATCATTAGTAATGATTTAATGAGTAATGTACTAATCAGGGATAAATCGATAAATTTACCAACCGTCTGGTTAGCTAATAATGAGGAAAACCCCTTAGTAATCAAGATCAATGGTTGAGATTGAAAGATCAAGGGGTGGAATTGTGTGCATGTGGATTTAGGTGAGATTATGGTGGGAAGAATGGGATGGTGCCAAGTGGCAAGCTATGGGCCATGGATGAGGTCAAAGTTTCAACACTCACTTCCTCTCTCCTCTTAGTCGGTTTTCTTGCATGGGGAAGAAGGAAAGAATGATCATCACTTTCAACAACTTATCTCTCTCTCCATTTCCTTCATTTTCGGCGAGCTAGGAAAGAAAGAGAAAGGAAGGGTTTGAAAATAAGATAGGTAAATTATCTTATATGCTTAATCATCCCTCATTGATATTGCTCAAATGGTTAAGAGCTCCCTTGCTATGCTTTCAGATTTGTGAAAAGTGGTGTTTGATTGTTGGACAAATCTGGAAGTTGGTGGAATCAAGGTGTTGATTTCAGCAAGTTGAAGAGGTAGGTTTGTGATGCATTTTGGTATATATGTTAAGATGTTTGCCTAATCAATGAGAATTCTGGAAATTTGACCTAATTATGATGTTAATTAAAGGTTAGGCTTTGATTAGTGGGTCACTGTTCACTTGGTCAGTTTTGACACTTGGGAGTGATTAGAAGTTGATTTGAAGTGGAATAAGGGAAATGTGTTAAGTTGTGGTTTTGGTGGATTTATGATTTAGAGTGAGAATATGTTGATTGAGTTGAATTTGGGTTGTTTTTGGTTGCCAATGGGTTCCTTGTGTTGAAACAAGTGAGAATGAGCTTTGACACAAGTTTTAGAACCATTGGGGTTCATTTGGTGAATTTTGGAGAAGGTTATCAGTTGCTGCGATCTGGTTCTGATGGGTATCACTCGAGTGAGAAGGAGTCTCACTCGAGCACAAGATGAACATGCTCGAGTGAGCATGTGTGTGCTCGAGTAAGGGTGCATAAAACACTGGGGGGTGAGCGTTGCAAGTTATCACTCGTGGGCAGTTTGCCAAGAGTGCGCTGGCACTCGCGAGCATTGGGAAATCACTCGAGCACTGGAGTTTGTGCTCGATTGAATCTGTTGCCTGGGAGTTGGGTTGCTCTCGGGTGGACACTCGCTGGACCTCATTTCCTTGTGCTCGAGAGCACTGAGGATCGGTGCTCGAGCACAGGTGTTTGTGCTCTAGTGAAGGTAGAGGAAGAGGTTGAGAGATGCTCTCGGGTTGTCACTCGCAGGCCTCACTTCCGTAGTGCTCGAGTGCTTCAGAGGTCTCTGCTCGAGCACAGCCTCTTGTGCTCGAGTGAGAGTGTAGATTTGTCGCGGGAGTTGCTCTCGGGCAAGCCCTTCCTGCGTCTCACTCGCATGTGCTCGAGTGAGAATGGGGGGTCATGCTCGAGCACGGCCCTCTGTGCTCGAGTGAAGGGACCAAAAATCAGTGTTTAGCTTTCTTAAGAGGGATCTTTGGGGATAGGTATCCCAACCCTTTAGGCATATGTTTAGGCATTTAATGGCCATCTAAAGAGTCCAAATGAATACCAACTTAGAGTGTTATTGAATTAAGAATTTGGAAAAGAGATTGACTTAATGTCCCTATTTGATTATAGGATTTGACATCTGCTATCCTCGTGAGCCTACTGTGCCAGCAACCGTCAGGAAAGGATCAGGTAGTGACTTTTCTTTCGTACCATATATGATGCATTGCATGTGTGTGATATCGTTGATTGGGAATGGATTCGTATGCTGTGATCTTTGTGGATTTGTGTTAGCACTGTCATTCCGATAGTCCCTGAGTAGCTAACAACGGTTCGGGTTTAGGCAGTGTGCCTTCCCGGCGGAGAAAGGGGATGAGGATGAAGTGTGATATATGTGATATGTGAGCCGAAAGGCTATTGGTGAGGCCGACGGGCCATTTGCGAGAGCCGGTTAGCTGTATGAGCTATAAGGCTATGTTTATGCACTGCCACGCCAATAGTCCCTGAGTAGCTAGCAACGGTTCGGGTTAGGACTGTGTGCCTTCCCGGCGGAGAAAGGGGATGAGGGTGGAGTGTGATATGTGCTGCTGCTGTATGATGATTTGCTTACATGCTGTGTGCTTATATGTGGTATAAATGTTTTGTTACTACTGGGATTCTTTTGAATCTCATTCTTTCCTTGAACTAACCTTTCAGACAGGGCGAGTGGCTCCAAGGAGAAGCGCGTGACCCGAAGCGGGTAGAGTTCCGTAGGGACATTTATTTTGGACATGTTGGTTAGACTGTTTAATTGGGGATTACTGTATAACGTTGAGTTGTAAATGGTTTGAATACTTGAACCTGTAATTCCCTTATCAGGATTTAAAACTATATATATGTAGTCGAACCCGGGGGTTGCCGGGATTTTGGTTTCACACTCTGTCATACATAAATGTAGATAAACTGCACAGGTGATTATATTCGATAATTGAACTTGAGACCGGAAGAGGAATAGAGTTTTGAAAATTTCGTAAAGTCCCTACTACTAAAAGGAACATTTTATGGGCTTTAAATTGTTCGACGGTCTCTAATTTAATTTAATTACCTAATATTGAATTATAATTACGTGATTAAAGGTAGGGTGTTACACCATTAGCATACTTCGGAAGTCAAAAGCGCCCGAATAGAAGTGATGTTTCCCACCTGCGTGACGAGATGGCTAGCTTTAAGCATCAAATGCAAGAACTTCAAGAACAAATGCGCTACAAGGAACAATGAGAAGAGCAATTCATAGAACAAATGCGTTTGATGCAAAAACAGAATGCGTTGTTAACAACACAAATACAACAGTTGGTCCAGTGTAGGCCAACACCAAATGTTCTATTCTGTGATAGCCCAAGTTTCAGAGATAGCTGCACTTCCATGCCTAAAGTCCCTTTTCCTTCTGTAATTAATTTCTTTTCTACTTAACTTTATGTTAAATTATAATTAAGCGAACTTTAACATATTAACTCTATTTTTTGTAGGGCGAATTTCAATGCAAGCTATATGTCGAACAAGCCTCCAAGCACGCGGGTGCAGTGGGTGCTGCCTATAACACTGGTGAGGACATACTGCACAATTCACCGTTGCCCGACAACACACTCCGGGTGAGGGTTGACGTCTGCACGAACGAAGATGCCCTTTTACCGATCCCGTCTCGGGATGAGCAAAATAAAGTGGCAGATATTGTAGGTGGCTATGTTGCTTGGCCAATAGGTCTTATCGAGCCATATGAAAAGGTCGTTCATTTAAAATTCCCTGCACTTTTCCTTCGAACTTTCATCTCAAACTGTGATTTAATTTTCTGATTTGCGCAGGGTAAGATTTCAAAGTGTTCAACAACACAACCCAAGTCAAAAGCATCGGCTAGCCAATAGAGTAGAAGAAGGCAGACATCATTTCTCGATCAATTAATATCGATTACACCACAATTGATCAGTGAGGGAGGAGTGCAATTACGTATTCCAAGACATATCTATAGTGTTAGTGATCTAGTTGATTATATTACTGCCGAGGTCGTGCAGGACATATGTGCTCGTGATTGGGTTAGCGCTTCGGCTATCAACATCTGGATAAGGTACTTCACTATCATCATTTATCACTGTTATTAATATTTCTCATTTCATTTCTTTTTGTTTCTCATGACACTGTATGTTTTATACCAAGCATTTGGACCATGATGTTTTAATGGATACACACAGGGTCCAATTCGCATTTGTCAACCCTTTTCTCGTTGGTCATCATGAGGGTAAAGTAGATATAAATGCGCAGTCTAATGAGCTGAAAGATTACTTTAGCAAGAAAGCGACACCAAATACGTTATTTTTAGTGCCGTATAATCCGGGGTAAGTTATTATTGGTACAATTTTTATTTTTATTGTTTAACTTCTATCATAACATGATTGTTCAAAAAAATTTTAAAATATATTTTAGGCGCCATTGGATATTGATCGTTATCAATCCAGCGGAACCTTCAGGCCCTCGCATTTACTATGTGGATCCTCTAAAAAATGGTCTTCCACAACATCGTTTTGATATGTTACTATTGATCAATAGGTAAGTATACGTGCCTATGTATAAATATTTGCGTACGTGATTGAATAACCAAAAGTAATCAGTTTCTATTTGTTTTGTTAGCGCATTGACTGCGTATCGGTCGTCTGTCTCGTTAAACTATTCTAAAGCTGCTGACCCCCACCTTAACTATCCTTGAAAGAAGATACAGGTATTGATATATGACTTTACTTAGACTTTGTTAGTAAACAATTTTTATTCATGAACAGAGTTAAATATTGCATTATATTTTTGCAGTGCCCTTTCCAACCCAATGACAATGATTGTGAGTACTATATCATAAAATTTATGAAGGATGTTATTATGCATGATCAGCCATTTATTCATCAAAAAGTAAGTCATTTAGTTGCACTTCATATTGTGTTTTAATGAAATTAAATTAGTGCCTGACAATTATGTTTTACTGATTTTAATTCGTTCTAACTTGTGTCTGATTGTATATATCTGTAGTATTATGAAGATCAACGTTGTGACGCTTTGACTGACCATCAGGTTAATGAAGTGATCGAGGAATGGTTTGAATATGTGTTTATGCAAATCTCTGGGTAGCTATATATACTATTAAATTCACTAGTTGGTCTTTGTTGTGTTGTTTCTAATTGCCAATTGTTGTGTCATGCATGTATGTTGAAGTTGAATTTGTTGTATTTCATTCAGCTAGGTTTACAATATATTGTATAACAATTTTCAGTACTACTTTAGATAATTAATCATTTGTTGGTATCATTTTAAAGTTATCTATCATTGTTCTTATTAAACCTTGCAGACTATAATTATATATGCATGGGAGATATATATGAGGAAAAAATATGCTAAAAAAAACCAATACGAAGAACCCAAAAAATATGAGGAAAAAATATGCTAAAAAAAACTAATACGAAGAATCCAAAAAAAACATCTCATGTGGCGCCTGTGTGAGGAGGAGCCCCAGGAGGTGTTGGCTCCTGTGACGCAGGCGCCCTAGGAGGGGGGTGCCTCCTGTGGCGCCTGGCCAACCAGGTGCCACAGGAGGTTATTTAAAAAAAATTTAAAAACCTGTGGCGCTTCCAAGCGCCACAGCTTTTTTTAGTAGCTTCCAGATAGGTGGCATTTCTCTAGCGTCACAGCTAATGCAATTATAAGCGCCACAGCTTTGCTTTTCTGTAATAGTGAAAACCTTAAATCACATAGAAGAGATGCTTAGAAGAAGGATTATACACGTCAGGAACCAATTCATCGAGGAAATCAACTTACCTTGGCAAGTTTTCTTCTCCCTCTCTCTCTCTCTCTGATAGCCAAAACTGACGTGAAATGAGCATGGAAGGGAAGGAGCTGAATTTTAAAAATATCTCGTAACTTTCCATAATTTTTTACTTTATTTTCAGATTAATTGGAAATTCTAGCAGATTTTCTGCCCAAACTTTAAAAAATCATAACTAAATTTTTAAACATCGTATTGAAGTGATTCTAAAGGCTATAGAACCCTTATTAAGTATAGTTTCAAGGAAAAATATAGCCCTTTGCCAATTGGAAGCACAAAATTCCCAGAGTTAAATTCTTTGAACGTTGTTCTAGAAAATCAACAATTTTTCTAGGCTAACTTCAAAAATTCATAACTTTTTGTATATAGCTTTAAATGATTCATATGACCTCGAATTAAAGCTTAGGATATCTACTTTAACCATGTAAAATTTCATAAATTTTTATCTGGGTCTTTTTGTATAGAAAGTTTAGGATGTGTAGTTTATGATAGAATAAAAAAGAGTGCAAGTTGGAATGAAAATGAATGAGTTCTTGATTTTTAAGGAATAAAATATGTTCAAGAAATAAATCATATTATCAAAAAATTTAAGAAATTAAATAGTCTATATATAATTTTATATTTTGGCAAAAAAAATCATTTTTTGGCCAAGTGGAAAAAATAATTTTATATCAATACATGTGAACAAATTTTATAAGGAAAATTGTGAAAAAAGACCTCACTGGCAAATTAATTGCCAAATGGGACCTAGGAAGATCGTCTGCCATGGGGAAAGATCTTTTGCACACAGGGAAAGATCTTTTGCACACATATAGGGAAAAATATTGCACACAGGAAAAGATATTCTGCACATCTAAAAGATCATTTGCACACCAGGATCCCATTTGACAATTAAGTTCCCATTGAAGTATATTTTCACAATTCTCCCAATTTTATATAACTTCCTCAAGGAAAAAAAATATATAACAATAAAATTAGAAGGCCAAATAAATATATAACAATAAAATTGAAAATATAACAATAAAATTGAAGACATAAACAAATGAAAAACGAAAAAACTATATATTAAAGACATAAACCAATTTTGGTTTTAAAAAAAAGACAAAAACAAATGAAAAACCCAAAAAAAAAAAAAACAAATGAAGATCACATAGGCTCCTCGGATACCATGTTTGAGATGACAGGGGCACCCTGAAAGTATTAAATTAAAGGGCTAAGGTGCAATTTTGCCCATAAATATTTTTTGGAAGAGCTACCAGTATAGTAAATATTTTTGAGGGTGCAAAAATACCCATAAATATTAAAAAGTAAACCGATAATGCCAATTCCGTTTGGTTTTTTCAAAACCGCCCCGATTTCTAGGTTAACTCCGGCTTTTGGTCTGAAGGCTAGTCGGAGGCAGCTCAAAACGGCTGGACTAGTTAAGCGGCTAAACCTTGTAAAACAAACCAGAGAACTTCCAATCACTGATGGACCGGTCCGGTTCAGTTTTTAAATCACTGGGGGTAATTTCATTTCTTTCATGGGTTTAAGCTGACGTCATCATGACCTTCCTAAAGCTCTTATTACAGCTTCAAGTATACATTTTATTAATGATTATTTTCTTTATCAATTATATCCTAATAATTTCATTTTTAAAAATATTTCTGAAAATCTCTAATACATTTTAAAATTGCTGAATTTATTGGTTACAAAGATCATCATTGAGACTTCCCTCCTATTTCAAAAATCCATATGGGCCTCCCTTAAAATTAAAATATATGTTACAGAAATCTTGCTTCTAGTTTTAAAATTCAACTTCCATTTAGCCAACCATTAGTTGACTATTAATTAAATCACAGAATTGACCTATTATTTTGACCAAGATGCCCTTTTTTAACATAAACATTACTTAATAATCATTTAATCACATATCTTTTATACAAAATTTTATAAATAATTTTAATATATATTTTCAAACTTTTTATCACAATGTTAAATTGATTTCCCTATTACAAATTTAATTAATTTTAAATATTAGATCTCGTTTATTTATTAAACTAACGAGTTATGATGTAACTAATATTTTAAATACATATGTTAGCTAAAATATATCTCATTAAACGTATATATGTTTGTCAAAAACATTACTCTAATTTTTGATCAAGTTGTTAATGTTTTTCCCTTAAATATTACTTTTCCTTCTAAATTTAGAAAAATTATTAGATAAATATTTAATAAATATTAATGATAAAAGATAAATTAAGAATTTGGTATAATGACAGGTATATTAGTAAACAAGATTTATATTTATATAGTTTTTAATTAAAAAATATGCTTCAAGAATCATTTTAGAATATTCTTTAATAGTGTTAATGGTTTAGAATAAAAGGTATGTTTTCAAAATTTGTTTCATTAAATTTTTTAAGAAATAATTGTATAGTCTGTTTCTTGTAAATGATAACTTTAGAGGGCTTAAAAGTTAGGTGGGGATTTATTTGATTACAAATATAAAAGGGAAAATCCCTTAAAAAGGAGAGTTGAGTTATCTAAATTCTAAATTATATAATTAACTTTAACAAATCTTAAATTAAGTCATATGTTATAAAATAGGATTTTAGAATTTGATAATTTTAGTTTACAAATCCCTCACTTGATTGTGTCTCATGATCAGCTCCATTAGTGGTTACAGCCTTCCTGTAAGCCAATTAATGGTCCTGAAAATACACCACAAAGTTTTTTTTTGGCTTCTACGCATATCCGTTTAAGTCGCGAGGTCAAACTTTGATTCCAAAACTAGTCCGTAGGTAGAGCCGGGAATTCGGGTCGAGCCTGTCGGGCCGGCCCATTTAGGTCCGAGCCCTTCAAGGGTCGGGCTTATGATTTAGAGGCTAAAAAGATAAGTGGGCCTAAAAGGGCCGGCCCTGTAGGGTGGGCCCTGCAGCCCTGAGGGCCGGCCCTTTTAGACCCGTTTAATATTTTTTTAAAATAAATTAATAAATATAATATCATTATATCAAATTATCAATATGAGAGACACCTAAGTACCTAATAGAGTATTAATAACAGGCAAACATTTATTAATTTGTTTGATTTATTTTATTTTCTACAATGATTTATTAATTTAAGCTTTAAAAAATAGGCTAATTTGGACATTAGATGATTATTTTAACTAAAAATTTATGAGTTTTAAACATAATGTATCTCAATTTAAAGCAAAATAATAAATACATTGTAAAACTTAAAAAATAAATTTTTTTGAATTAAAATGAGTTTAAGCCCGTTTAGGCCCGAGCCCGTGAAGGGCCAGCCCTGTAGGGCTGAGGGCCTAAAAAATATTATACTTTTTAGCAAATGGGCCTAAAGGGCCGGCCCGTTTAGGCCCGAGCCCGTGAAGGGCCGGCCCGTATTCCCGGCTCTATCCGTAGGTGGTTGTCACCGTGTATTCTGGCATGCTGGTACATGTATGGCAGCCACCTAAGTAGAATCAGGAAATCGGGCCGGCTATTTTAGAAGTGGGCCTAAAGGGGTCAGTTTTGTAGGGCCAGTCTTTTTAGGCCCGTTTAATATTTTTTAAAAAAAATAAATTAATATATGTAATATCATTATATCAAATTATTAATATGAGAGACACCTAAGTACCTAATAGAGTATTAATAACAGGCAAACACTTATTAAATGGTTTGATTTATTTTATTTCTACAATGGTTTATTGATTTAAGTTTTTAAAAAAGGGCTAATTTGGACATTAAATAATTATTTTTACTAAAAATTTATGATTTTTAAAAATAATGTATATCAATTTAAAGCAAAATAATAAATAAAATGTAAAACTTAAAAAAGATTTTTTTTAAATTAAAATGAATTTAGACCCGTTTAAACCTGAGCCCGTGAAGGGTCAACCCTGTAGGATCATAGATTTCAAAAATTAAAGGTTTTACAGGAAGCGTGCCTAAACAGGCCGTATTCCCGTCTCTACACCCAAGCTCATTGGGTGATATTCTACTAAAGATAAGAGGATGTTGCGACAGTGTTAAGAAGATAGTTGGTAAGCTTAAAGCCATGTCCATAGATTGCAAAGTAAAGAGCAAAGGCAGGACATTTTGGATTGGTATTCTGGGAAGCAATGTCACTTGATGTTAAGGGGAAGGGGGAACAAATGGTTTTTATACTGTCCAGTGTTGATGTTTGTCAGGGGAGAAAGGAAGTGATCACGGGAGAGAATCAAACAAGAGATAATGAGGTAAAATTGTCAAATTTTAAAACCCCAATTTAGAACATCTGACTTAATTTAGGATTTATTAAATTTAATGGTCTAATTTAAAATTTTAGGCAATTCAACTATCTTTTAACGAGAATTTCCAAATATAAAATCTCAATTTACCATTTTTCATATTTTTAATTTTCACCCCAAACTACTTTTATTAGCACTCTCTAAGGGTTTGTTTGGTATGAGGGTAGGGGAGGGGAAGTGAGCGGAGGGAAAAATTTTTTGAGTTGAATTTTAAAAAATTAGAGAAATGGGGTTAAAAATTTTTAATTAATTTTTTTTACTCTTTTATCTTACATATTCTCTTTATTAAAATTTTATTACCCCACTTCTTCAATCTTTTAAAATTCAACTCATAAAAATTTTCCCTCCTCTCCTCTCTAAATCTCTCATACCAAACAGACCATAAGCGCTTGTTTGGTATGAGGGATTTGGAAAAAAAGGGAGGGGAGGGAAAATTTTTATAAATTGGATTTTGAAAAATTAGAAAAATGGGGTTGAAAGTTTTTAATTAATTTTTCGTACTGTTTTATTTTACATCTCTTCTTTATTAAAATTTTATAACCCCAATTTTTCAAAATTTTCAAATCTTACTCATAAAAATTTTCTTTCCCTCCCTTCCCCTCCATTTCCCTCCTGTTAAACAGACCCTAAAACACAATAATAAAACGCATCAATAATTCAAGTACAGTTATTTATTTTAGGAAAATAAAAAAATTTTTTTATATAAATAACTAATCTATCTAAGTTTTTAAATGTACACGAATTAACTAATTAAGTCATACATTTAGAGTTGAAAGGAAGATTTTGGATATGGTGATTTTTAGACTACTTAATGTCCATACTCCATATATAGCTTCCAAAGCATCAATTAATTTATTTTGTTTAGTTAATATTGTTAGCATTTAGAAACTTTCTATAACTCTCACAAGATTCTCATGATAGTTTAGTTCTCAAAGATAGTTCACAGCAAAAACTCTCAACAAAACTTATCACAAGTCTTCTCCAGAATTATTTAATGGTCCCATTATAAGAGGCTGGCCGGTTAATTGTTGCCAATGGTTGTCAGCATCACTCAAATGTAAGGGTATATGTGACAATTTTATAACTGAAGGTTCAACAGATCCTTAAGTTCTAAGAAATTTGGGATTGGAAAAAAAAAAAGGGAAATTTGGGAGTATTTTCACAAATTTAAGGACTTATCACTACTACAAAAAGGGGCTTTAACCTCCCAAATTTGGCACCTTTAACGTCCCAAAACGGGGGGACGTATATACTGGGGGCGTAGTAAGTTGAAACAAAAGACGTCCCAAATGATAGGGACGTGTAAAGTCGGACTTTAGGCGTCCCAAATTACAATTTGGGACGCCTAAAGTCCCACGCTGGGGGACTTTAGGCGTCCCAAACTTTAATTTGGGACGCCTAAAGTCCCCCAGGGTAGGACTTTAGACCTCCCAAATGTCATTTGGGACGTCTAAAGTCCCACTCTGGGGGACTTTAGACCTCCCAATTCTTAATTTGGGACGTCTAAAAGTTAGGTTTTTTTTTATACCATAATTTACATTCTGTATTACCCAACGAATTCAAACTGCAGAAACAGAATAGAATATGGATTCATAAACCACACTGTCCGTTACAAACTGGTAAGGACATCCAGTACTACAATCTTTACTATATATACATACAATAATATACTACTACAAACTACAATTTCATACAACCTACTACAATTTCATCCAGCACTACAATTTCATACAACCTACTACTATATATATCAACAAAAAACAACCAGAAAGTGTCAAAACGCTGTCATCACACAACTACAAACTGATATAAAATAAAAAGTTTACTGCTCTATATGTTGAAGAAGATGTCCAGCCAAAAGATCTCTGATCAAATCAAGGTCTTCACGTAGGTAGGCATCTTGATTATCAAAAATCTGAAAATTAGAAAGTAAGCTTTGATGAAATGAATCTCAAGCAAATGAATTAATTAGCATTTCGATTAGAACACCAAAAATATTATCATTTGAGAATGAAGAAGCGATTACCTTTTCAAAATCGCTAGTAATTCCACTTTGAGTTATGTTATACATATAAAGTATAACATAATATCCGCATTCAGTGTTGCTAGGTTGCCGAGGGCACTTTAAATCAAAGGGATGCAATTGGTTGTTAAAATCAATAAAGGTATGTCTAAAAGGACCGTCAATGAAACAATTAGGTAGGATCGAATGTACTTACTATCGGATAAAACCACTTTGGCTTTTTAACAACTCTACCCTCGCGTGACCCACCTAGGACTCTATATGTTTGACAAGCACTATCATGAAAAGCAAAATGAACAGAAATTAGAACCATTCATTTTTTTTTTTTGTTGTCAATGAAATACAAACAGAATAACTTACGTGTTGAAGACGGATTTTGTATCTCTGTCTGGCTTTTTACTCAAGGGATCAAACCAATAGACTACGTTGCGGCGGGGACATATAACACACAAACTCCAGTGGTAACTTTAACAACATGTACACATTAAAATGAAGTTAGATGAGTAAGAAGACAATTATTTATTAAACTTCTTAAATTGACAAAATGTAAATACGAACCGTTGGACAATGGGTGCTAGATAACAACGAAGTTTGGTTTGTGACATCGCGTAGCCGACATAGTGAGTCCTATGCGCCATCCCCTGTCGTATTCGCAGGACATAAGAATCCATACCAATCACATCTTTCCATGTTTGTGCAGAGATCGTGGAAGGTGCTATAATAGAATTAAAATAAGGAATCAATTATTGAATGTATGAAAACAAAAAACCACTAAATGAATTCTATGGGAAAATTGAAAAAAAAACTTACCGGACTGCAAATTTCACCCAGCTTGCATCTATCTCCTCCAACCTGATAAACTGCTTGAGATCTGTATTGTCAATCGTGTAGGGATACTCCACTTGGCCCACAATCCCTGGAGGCATCTTCAAGTCAATCTGTTTAATGCCCTTGTAGATCTGTTGCAGCCGTGCTAAGTAGGGCCATTTGCTCGCAGCTTCGTCATCCTTTTAGAACATCAAAAAACAAATTGTTATTAGGATGCCAACAGATTTTCAGTAACAGTAAGGTTATTCCTACCATTGGAGGTGTTGTGTCTGAACCAATAAGATTGCGAAGCCAAAGGATGAAAGATCTTATCGCTTGACCTAACGTGCCAACCTCTGGATCAGGAACAGGGATGGCTGTACCTTCTTCCCCCTTTCTAACACTCGTCACATTCACCCTACGAAAATCCTCCAGAATTTGCTGATTATGGTGGGTGGTAGCACGAGTGTGAACGAGAGCATCAGCAACAACACGCAATAGTGGATCATCCAAATAGAGGGTGCAAGGGTCTCCCGAGACTGGAGTGGGAGAAGGGTCGCCAAGTGGTTGCTCCAGAGGGTTGTAACTTCCTTTGGTGCTATTGAAGGCCGGGGATTCCTGAGTTCTATGCTCGTCCCTTGCCCTTTGTGCTTCAAACATCTTTGCCATTTCAAGTTGAAGCTCTGGCAACAGCTCTTGTCGGAGCTTGTCGCGAAGGTTGGCCTCGATCTCTCGTTCGAGCTCCTCTCGAATCTTGGCCACAACATCCTTACTAGGTCCAGCTTGTGACGAATAACGTAGGTCTCGTCCAAAATACCTCGCGGCACTAACTCCCCGTGTCTCTCCTCGAACACGACCAAGGTCATCTGCCTTCCCAATAGCCGTTGACAAGATGTCCATCCGTTTACTTGGATTGAATGAACCTTGGCTACTCTGCTCATCCAGTTCATCCTGTAGCATGCAGTTTATCGTAAATGTATCGAAACCACTCGCGATATGTAAAAAATTAGGTACGTATGGTATAACTACTTACAATCCTCGCAGCAACCTCAGCAACAGTCGGATTTATGTACTTCCCAGCCTTAATCCTCCCTGCTTTCCATTTTTTGTGACGTGGAGGAGGTGCCGGTGGCTGGATAACAACGCTAGGATCAGATTCCGCTGCTTCCTTCATTTTCTCTAACTCTTCTGCCATCATTTGCCGCTCAAGCTTCCGATATCCACCGTGAGACATGAAATGTTGATATTTATTTTCTGCTTGCCTCTGGGCATTTGCTGCACTTAATTTCTATGAATGAAAAACAACAAAAAATAAATCAACAATATAAAGTATATGAAAATTACAAGTTATATATCATGATGATGGAAATCTTACCAAAAACTCAGGATCTGCTCGTGATGCCGCAAACAACCTCCAGTCCTCTGGAGACAAATACGTATACTGTGCACATGGATCCTTACCCTTAAAGGCCCCTCGAATGTACCGTGCTGTTAGCTTGTTCTTAAAACCTTTCCATCGTACACGAACCTCATCCATCCAGTGCCTATACATCTCCGTGGTGTCTGGGACATCGTATGTTTGCTGCAAAGTAAAACATAAGATTATTATATTTCAAACAATAAGAACAAAGCTACAATGCATCAAAATTTACATACCAAGAGTTGCTGCCAAATCATGTTTTTCGTTTTTGGGGGAACCAATCTCCAATTATCGTAGGTAATGCGCACTTTGCTTCGAGCCAAAAGTTCTACGTAGCTAATGAAGTGGTCTTCCTCAGGACCAACTGGATTCAGATTGCTATCGAAGTCTATATGCAGTCTCTCCTGTTGATGTTCATGACGTGCAACCAATGCTCCCATCTTTGTACAGCCTCTAACCCTCCTTCTTGCAGGAGGTTCAACTCTAGGCCTTTCGTCATTGCTAGAGCTTTCGTCATCTCTACGCCTCTCGTCATCACTAGAGTTGTCCATATTCCTGTTAACACAAAAAGCGACATCAGAAACGTAAATAAATTGCAATGAAAACGAAATATACTAAGCGGGAAGTAAAACAGAAAAAACACAATTCTCGTTTATAAATTAAGGTCTTACTCTATATTGTTTCCCATAGTCCTTCACCATGGTCATTTCTTACAGCATATTCGTCATCATCTACCAATTCTACTTCATTTGTTCGAGGTGTAGTTGTTGTGAAAGGTGGTGTGTCATCAAGGTTGAAGGTCGGATCACCATACTTCTGTTTTTTACTTTTAAATAAATTCATCCAACTATGATCCATGTTGTTACCACCTAAGGCATTACCAATAACATTCACACGTTTAGTACAATTCTCAACGACATATGATGGGATTGCCTAATTAAGTTATCAACCCAATTTAGGATTTTAAAATATGGGCTTAATAACTTTATTGCCCCCTCCTAGCATCATCTCTCCTCTTAAAAGGGTTTCAGTGCTATGTAACTTATTTTTTTTAATAAGTATATGTATATAAAATTAATGTATAATAAAATAAATACAATAAGATTAAATTAAAGAATTTTTTTGAGGTTTGGAAGAATTAAAAACAAAACGAGTTTCATATTAACAAAACAATTTTAAGTTGAGTTCTTCCAAAAATAAAATTGTTTTATTGAAAATATTTAGATAAAAATCATTTAATGAATATTGGGGTTATGGTTTTCTTTTTAAGTTTTGGCTTGAATTATTCTTCATAATTCGTTTGGAATACAAGAATTTCTTTAATTTAAATAAATCATATTTTATTGTATTATATATACTAATTAATGGTGCAGGAACAAGACCAATGAAATGGGGTGGTGCCACTACGTGTGTATGGATAAATCTCCATTGGCTTATAAAAGCTAGATTTCCCTAAAACTGAACAATAGGGATTTCTATTATACACAAGTAAATTTATATTTAAACAAGAAAATAAACCATTCCCGAATAAATGCAATTTAAGCAATATAACCACAACAAACACATCAGGCTAATCTCAACTATCTCAATATAAGCAATATATAAGCACAATCTCAACCATTTCAAGTAAATTTATATTTCAAAAACAAAATATACCATTCTGTTACAAACAAAAAATGAAGAAAATAAACCAACCTGATTAGGGGCGCCCACTAGCTAGTATGTTGGAGATCCACGGTGGTGTGCACAATAATGGAAGGACGGAGGTGGAGGAGAGAGCAAAAATCTACCCACTGTGGAGGAGGTGAAGTTTCAGCAGGGTTGGTTGCGTGCGTTGAAGAAACAAAGAAACAAAGAGGAAGAAGAAGGGAGGAGGGAGGAGTTGAAGAAAAAAAAACAGAGGAGGGCCGACGGTGGGTGGGGAGAGGAGGAAGAAGAGTAAAGTTGTTGTTGAGAGGATGTGAAGAGAGGTGTGATAGATGAGAAGACGCATGTCAGACAAGTGTCTGACATGCGGGTAGGGGACGCCTAAAGGCATTTGGGACTCCTAAAGTAAGAACTTTAGGCGTTCCAAATGCCATTTGGGATGCCTAAAGTCCCTACTTTAGGCGTCCCAAATGAATTTGGGACGCCTAAACCCAACTCCAGGCGCTAAAAAAAATTTATGAAATTTGTATTTCGCGCCAGGAAGCACTTTAGACATCCCAAATTCAAATTTGGGACGCCTAAAGGTTCCCCTACATATATATAATTACGAAAATGCCACCGCCTCCCTTTTTAACCACCCAATTTTCAATTTGGGACATCTTTGGGGGTGGTTATATCTCAATTCTGTAGTAGTGTATTTGTGAATAAGTTTGTTAAGTGGACGTAGTTGGTAATTATCTTCTTTCTTTTGTACAAGTAAATTTCATTTCTCATATACGTGTGTCATGGAGAAGATAAGATAATACACAAAGTTATTTTTATTTTCCGTTTTTTTAAATATTAGAGAAGATTAAATTTTTTGTTATTCATATTTCATATCACTTATTTTCAATATTTAGTAGTTCTAATTTTTTTTAAGGGTTAAAGTGTAAATTTGTTTTAGAAGTTTCCACTAAAAAACACTGGGTATCCAGAAGTTTTTATGGGCTTGATGTCGTCCCAGAAGTAGCAATGTCTCCTCGGTAGTTATCCAAGTTGACCATTAATTGATCAACTATGTTGCTTTGGCAAGTCCACATGTTATCCACGTCATGCGGGCTAAGATGAAAATTTTCCTGGGAAATTTTCATTTTGGAGGGTTGGGTGTCTGAATTTTTTTTTGTTTCAACATTAACACATAAGTTTCCAAATCATAACAATGTTACCTTTCCATTAAAAGATGTTAATTTTGACCATAAAAGGAGACATGGCATTAAAGTTTTTACTAATAATAAAAGGTTAATATAACTTTTGGTCTTTGAAATTTGACCCAATTTTAGTTTTGGTCTCTCAAATTTGAAATCGATGGTTTTGGTTCCTCAAGTTTAGTCCATTTATAACCGTTAGTTCCTTAAGTTTGAAAATGATTTGCTCTTGCCTTTGACGGCCTTAATTCATCCGACGTGGCGCTAATGCCCTTAAAGTAGCTTAGGGTTAATATAACTTTTGTTCTCTAAAGCTTGACCCAATTTTGGTTTCGATCCCTCAAGTTTAATCTGTTTATCATCGTTGGTCCATCAAGTTTGAAAAGGACTTGGTCCTTCCTTTGACGACATTAATTCATCCGTCGTGACACTAACACCATTAAAGTAGCTTATGTTTCATACATATTAGAACAACTGATATGACAAATATACTATAATGTAATGCTGAAAAAAAAGGAAAAAATGCATCAAAATGAAACGCACGAGCCAGAACTTCTGAAATACAAGTCATTTTCAAACTTGAGAGACCAATGATTATAAACAGACTAAATTTGAGGGACTAAAACCACCGATTTCAAACTTGAGGGACCAAAACCAAAATTGAGTCAAACTTCAGGGACCAAAAGTTGTATTAACCCTAAGCTATTTTAATGGCGTTAGCACCATGTCGGACGAATTAACACCATCAAAGGTAGGACCAAGTCCTTTTGAAACTTGAGAGACTAACGATTATAAACGGATTAAACTTGAGGGACTAAAACTATCAATTTCAAACTTGAGAGATTAAAACCAAAATTGGGTTACATTTCAGAGACCAAAAGTTATATTAACCCAATAATAAATCTAACTTGAAATCTATTAGGTGTTTTAATGACATATTAACAGCTTTAGAGAGTGTTTGGTGGTGCGGTTAGGTTGCTCAATCGTACATAAGCACAATAGGCAGCGTGCATTTTTTTTTTTTTTTAGTGTTTGGTGCTTCAATTGTGTTTAATGGCTTTTGACTTGTTAAGGTGCTTTTGCCTTAAGCCAAAATTTGGAACTTTTTACCATTGGTTTGTCTGAAATTATTGGATCTGACTTTTAAAACGATGGCGCTGAACTTTTTTTTTTTTTTTTAAGAAAATAGTGTCTTATAGTATGAAGTATTTTTCTGGACTTATCTAGCATCTTAAAATGTTTTTTAAGTAGTATGCAATATCATAAAATAATTTTTAGTACTTTTAACCCCTAAAAATATTTTTCCAGTTGTATCCAGTATGTTATCAGACTGATTGCAATTTTACCCTTAATGTACTTTTTCAGCTCCAAAAATTACTTTAAAATACTTTTTTGTGCTTTTAACCCTTTAAAATATTTTTTCAGTTGTACCCAGTCTTAGGAGACTAACTACAATTTTACCGTTAATATATATTTTTTAGTAGCAACGAACTCAAAACTTAGAATACTGATTTATTGATTTCCACCCACTCTAAAATATTTTTCCAGCGGCACCTAATATTTTAGAGTAATTTTTAAATATTTACTTGATTTTTTAAATATTTTTTTCACCCACTCTCTCTTACTATTATCACAAAAGCCACTTATACTAAAGTCAATCCAAACAAATTCTACTTTTACAAAAGTCACTTATACAACAACCAATCCAAATATAAATCATATTACTCAATTTGACTTTTACCTAAAAATAAGATTGTAACAAGTCAGATTGAAAAAAAAACCACTTTTACCATCTCTGTTCCGAATACGCACTTAATGGCATGAGTTGTTGATGACTTGATCGATTGATACCTGGGAGTGAGTGCATATAGTCATAGAAACTCATTTAATAGTCAAAATAAACATCACGTCTTTTTTTTATTTGATCAAAAGTTTACTGTTTAGGGGTAAATGATTTTTATCTCTCTCAATAAGTACGCTTCAAATAAACATATTTTAATGATAGGCCAAATTTGCTATGTTTTGGAAACTTCAAGGTAACATTAAGTCTAAAAAATATTTCATATACGTACCTAGGCAATCATGAGTGAAAACTTCCTAGATAAAATTACACATTAACCCAAAAATTGGCATGGATGACTAGTGGACATGCCAACTCAACATATTTAGTTAATTAATAGTCAAACATAATATGGATAATGGTTGGAGCGACATTTCTATGTTTTGAAAACTTCCGGGATAATATTGAGCCCAAAAAACTTCTGGATACCTAGTGCTCCTAAATGGAAACTTTGAGGAAAATATTACACCTTAACAATTTTTTCAATATCATTTTTAAATGCTAAGAAACTCCTCCTTATCATACTACCTATTTTTAAAAGATTTAGCTAGTAAAATAAAACTGAACTAGAAGTTAAAAGATTTAGCGTGTACACCCATACATAAATATATACACATGTACACCCACCCACCCACCCACACGTGACAAATGAAAATCTACATCATATGCAAACAGAAAATTTATACTTATAGTAAACACATGACGTAATTATGTTTCTAAAAGAAAAGCCTCTTTAAAAAATTTCATGACATTTTTTTTTTTGGCAAACGATTATTGAGATGTAAAGAAATAAAAGTAATTAGAAAAACTGATGAGGTGTCAACCATTAAATTATAATTAACCAGAAAATTTCTGCACTTTCAAGTACACAAGATGGAAGTTCATCCACCCTATTCATATCAAATCCTTACAACAATTTGATGATATTGACTCAAGAAACAATAGCTGAAGGGTTAGTTCCTCACAATATGACAAACCAAGATTCAAATTCCACCTCACACATTAGTGCTCAACAGCATCATTGGAGGATAACTAATCTTATAATAATAATAATAATAATGACGCAAGATGCAGCCAACCCCAGGACCCAACCTCATCGCTCAACAAGAGCACAATATTAAGCGTACCTTTTATGTCCACCCCAAAACTCACTCCCAACTAAACATAAAAGCCACTGTTAAGACAAATGTACAAGAGCTTTGCCTTGCATCCAAGTGATAACTGATAAATATAATGCACACTCAAAACAGACATATGCATATACCTCTTAATGATTCCACCACCACTGTCATCATGGTCAATGGGATTTAGGCTGGTTCTTCTTTCCCATGCATCTGAGTCGCCGCATCACTGGTTCGTCTACTTGAATGCTAAACACTTATAGCAATATTCAAGTTGGTTCATTTACTTGAATGCTAAATATCAAAATGCAAGTCCTTCCCAAAAACAACATATATATATATATATATATATATATATATATATATATATATATATATATATATATATATATATATATATATATATATATATATATATATATATATATATATATATATATATATTTATATATATATATATATATATATATCAGTTCAAATGCCAAGTCAACCACTAAACTATAATTAATCAGAATGTACCAAATATACATATACAACAACAATAAAAGCCTTATCCTACTGTATCGAATATGCATATGGTTGAGAAGATCACAAAATGCAAATTAAACAACCCTCAGTTCATATCAAATCCTCGACAATCTGACAACAATGATTCAAAAGATGAAGCAAACACACTACAATCACCACAAAACAGCTGCAACGTAATCATCAAAGTTCTATTTGCTGGAGCTTTTGGCTAATCCTCAACAGTCCTCTTTTGTTTCTTACAACTTGCTTCAGAAGGAGGCTTTTTGTCATCCATATCTTGATTCATCTTCAACCTAATGGAATCAAAGATGCTTTCGAGCTCTCTCTTCTGATGCTCATACTCATCAACTTCAGCAAGCTGCTGGGTATCAACCCACACTAAGGCCCTTTTAATCGCATCCTCAATCTTCTTCTTGTCTGTTGGGCAAAGTGCTGAGCGAAACACCTCACTATTCACAGCAGCCTTGATTTTGTATATATGGTAGTCCAAGGCATTCTTTGCTTCAACTTTCTTCCTGCACCTCTCGTCGTCAGCCTTGTATTTTTCCGCTTCTTCGACCATCCTATCAATTTCTTCTTTCGAGAGTCTTCTTTTTCCATTAACTATGGCTATCTCATTTTTGTTCCCTGATCTAGCCTCCTCTACAGACACATATAAGATCCCATTCTCATCAATGGAAAAGCAAAATCTTAACTTAGGAACACCCCTTGGTTCTGGGGGAATGGCTAGGTAAAACGTATCTAGCAAATTGTTATCCTTTGCCATTGCTCTGCCCCCCTGATAAACATTAATAGAGATACTTGTTTGGTTGTCCTTCACAGAAGTCATATTATCAACCGACATCATTGTAGGAATGCTAGTGTTCCTTGGAATTACTACTTCCATGAGACCACAATGTAGCCCGAAACCTAAGGACAATGGGGTGACATCACTCAAGAAAATGTTTGGAAAGCTTTCAATTTCTTGACCACTTAATAAAGCAGCCTGTACAGCAGCACCAAAAGCAACAGCCTCATCAGGGTTGATGCTCCTGCAAAGATCCTTCCCATTGAAGAAGTCTTGTAATAGTTGTTGAACTTTAGGGATTCTTGTATACCCACCAACAAGCACAACCTCATGAACACTGTTCTTGTCCATCTTAGAATCTCCAAGACAATTCTGCACAATTTCCAAACATTTTGCAAAGAGGTCTTTGTTTAATTCCTCAAACTTGGCACGAGAGATTGGTGAATGGAAGTCAATTCCCTCGTATAAAGCATCAGCCTCAATGATTGTATTAACCACAGATGGGGATGAGAGTGTTCTTTTTGCCCTCTCACAAGCAGTTCTCAACCTCCTAAGGGCCTTTGGACTCCCACTAATGTCCTTCTTATGCTTCCTCTGGAACTCTTCCACAAAGAAGTTCACCATTCTATTGTCAAAGTCCTCTCCTCCAAGGTGGGTGTCACCGCCAACGGCTTTAACTTTGAAGTCACCCTTCTTTATTGTTAGAATAGACACATCAAAAGTGCCCCCACCTAGATCAAACACAAATATGTTCCTCTCCTGTTGACACATGTCTTTCTTGTGAAGACCATATGCAATAGCCGCAGCAGTGGGCTCATTGATTATTTTCATAATGTTGAGGCCAGCAATTGTGCCTGCATCTTTGGTTGCTTGACGTTGACTGTAGTTGAAATATGCTGGCACAGTGACAACTGCATTTTTCACTGGTGAACCAATATACATCTCTGCAATTTCACGCATCTTTGCTAATACCATAGAGGAGATTTCTTCAGGAAAAAAGTGCCTTTCTTGAGATTTAAATTTTACAGCAATTTTGGGCTGATCATTGGCGCCACAAATGATTTTAAATGGCCAAAGCTTCATATCATTTTGAACATGAGAATCGCTAAATCTCCTGCCAATCAACCTCTTCGCATCTGGAAAATATGAATGATTGCAAGTAAAATTAACTAACAAGTAACGATCAAGAAAACCAGCCAAAGCCTCATCATATGAATAGAATTAATTGAGTGAACAGAATATGATTGCAAAGAACAATATCCAAAGTATAAATTTCACTATAGATCCTTTCAGTTTCAAAAACTAATATAAATCAACAGGTCTATTTTCTATCATGGCCATGTTCAGAGCAACAATTACATATATATAGTGAACTAATGAAGGAGAATTACCAAAGACAGTGTTACTGGGGTTGAGTGCGGCCTGGTTATTCGCAGCGTCCCCGACCATCCTCTGAGTATCAGTGAAAGCAACA